>JAJMSN010000014.1:0-309002 GCA_030558435.1 Kodamaea kakaduensis
GGTGGGTACGAGTGGCTGTCTGACAAGTTACTCATATTGCGAAAGCTTTATGTGTGACTATAGTTCGCCTTTTGTTGATTCGTCGACCATGGTTTTTCTAGCATTAGTTTTTACCAATAAACATTAGTTTATAATTGTTGTAGTGAGTGAGTTTTGCATGTGGTGTCCATGTGCTTGATCAAAAATGATTGAGTTTTTGTTACATTGCGTGGTGGGCGTTGCAAGGGCCTACAGGCAAAATGTTGTAATTAAAGCTACTATGTTCTTCCAGGAGCTACCTTGTATTGCGAAAGTTTCTCCAGATAAATAATGCTATTAAATGCTTGATCTCGAACGATTTTGAGTGCGTTTTGTACACAAAGATAGTTGGTTTGCAAACCTCCTCCGACTACCCTTTTTCTGCTAACTTTCTCAATTTTATTGACTTTATTGCTTGCGTTCAATACATAGTCTACCACTGCTTCCCACCTCCACCATACAGCTTCCTCCTCCAGCCTCGAATCTCTCTATCAAAAGAACGTATTTCCCCGGATCTCCCAAGGCAGCATCAATATAGGCCCCGAAAAGGCTATCATTCCACTTGTCATTCACCTGGATTGGCTGACCTGAGGCGGTGAATATAGATCCTCGAAGAACAGGCCTGTAGTCGCTACAGGTTTCGTATTTGCGTTTTTCAATGTTGTTCAAGTGCCTCAAAACGAACGTTACTTTCACCTGGTGATTTTCCACTCTAAAAAACACCTTGATGCGATTCAGGCCTTCCCATTCAAAGTTTTCCTGCTTTGTGAAAAGCCCTAGAGACCTCGGTATGGAGGTCAATTGTAGACCTTCTGCTGTATCCATCCCTGAATCCATTTTATAATTGAATATCAATGAGTATTCAGCTGCGGTTTCAACTTGATGGTAAGTGGACAAGATCATTTTGTAATAACCCTTGCGGAGCTTGGGGAATCGGAAAAACAAAAAGCCCTCGTTGTAGTTTTCATTGAAAAGTAATTTAGACTTATCAAAGTTGCGAAGTCTAGTATGTTCTTCTCCTTCTTGGCAGTGGAAAACGTGAAGATTGATCAAGTGCTTTGATGTCGAATACAATGCAGCCATACATTCCACAGGCTCCTTGACATGTAGCAAATACTGGGGGTTATCTATGAATGTAGACAAAGTCCAATTTCCCCCTCCTGGACCCCAGAAACCCTTTTCTTCTTGTTTCTTGGGGTATGCAAATGGTGCCTTTTTGAGCTCGAACTTCATGTTGCTGTATGCTCTAAGAGAGAAGTTACTCAGCTGAGCACAAAGTACTACTGCAGTATAATGCTTTTGGGGCTCGGCTTGAAACTTTACCAATAGAAACCTTGATTTTGAATATTCTGTGCCAGGATTGATACACAAGTATTGGCTTGGTGAAAGGACGCGATCTCCCTGACTCTCGTAGACGACAAGTTGCGACATTTGGTCTGTGTTGTACGGAATGTGGGCTTCTAGTAATAACCAAACTTCCTGTTCAATGTTTGTTGAGTTATGCAAAGTATACTGGGGGTATTGATAGTAATGCAAAGATGAGGTTACAAAGTTCTTGTCACCTTTTTTTGAAGATTCTTGCAGTAAACTCATATTGCCCATACTCTGCACAATCGTTCCCGTATTCATGTTTGTCTGTGTGCTTGTATTCGCTGGGCTTGTGTTCCTACATGGAAAGTTGACTGAGTTTTGATATTTGAACAAGCACTTTGGATTCCAATTGACATAGAGATATCGAAAGTAGTTCAAAGTCTCCATCTTTAAAAAGCGCTTGTTCGTTTGGTTGTCTTCAATCCAAGGATTTTTCAACACGAGCCCTTTCTCGTCATAAGCAGCTACGGCATAATCATGCTCAGAAATCAATTTGAGTTCAGATGCTAGCAGTTTTGTTAACGTGGTAGTACCGATACCGATCAATAATTGACCCTTTCTCTGTAGCTCCCACAACTGTACAAAGTTATCTGGGAGTTTATAGTTGTTGATAGGAATTATTTCCGGTATCCACGACGTGAGCATGAAGGTATCAGCCGCCATATTGGACCCGATGAATCTGTATCCGTTTCCCATAATTTTCAAAAAGGCTTTCTCTATTAATGCTGGCCAGAGGAGGTCTTTGTTGAGGCTCGACTTGATGATGAGATTACGCAGCGGATTATCCTGAACCCATGGGAGAAGGTTGTCGATGTTAACTTTGCGGAATGCTCCGTTGAAGTATAACTTCACAGAGTAGTTTATGGCCTTGCGATGTGGGCTTATTATATCGAGCGGAGAGCCTAGAGTATCCACGATTGATAAGAACAGTGATACAAAAGAGCAATTTTCAAGAAGATCCTGATATAAATGCGAGAGCTCTTCTTGGTCCTGACTCCAATCCAGAATCTCCCAGCGTTTGAAGGCAGCTCCGATATCTGGTAAAAGGAATGCTGGATCATCCTTCGGGGGCTTATTGGGGTCAATTGTTCTGGGGTGGAGATTCAGGGAATTTGGCTCAAAGATCGTATCGGTGGAATCGAAATTCTCTGAAAATTCTATAGTAGGGAAATACTTCTCATCCCTAACCTTGGAACTGAGCCAAAGAACCTTATCCGAAAACGAAAGGCCCTTAGAAAGACTCTCGTGTAGCTGGAGCGAAAACTTTGAAAGTTGAGGAAGTTTATCTGGAAATGCATTTTCCTTCAATAGTTGGTTGAGAATTTTGATGCTCTGAATGACTTCTTTCTTTGCTCTGGGAGTGTCTCCCACCGAAGAGTGTAGATATGCATTTTGAATGTGTTCAAGATACGAATTCATATCAGGAGCAATTGAAGCAAATGTTACTTAAAGTTGTGGTAGATCAAGTTGTGGTAGATCAAGTTGTGGTATAACTTGACTGTTTTATGTAGTAATATCAACGCTTAACCAAAGGTTTTGTCTGTAGTTGTCTATGATTATAATTATAATTATGCAATTAAAGTTGTCGCGTGAGTCTCGGATGTTCGGGAACTGCTAATATGCTTCTTTTGATTCAAGTACTCAGTCTCGGTGGTTGGAGTTATCAAGCGGCAGCGATGTATGCAAATGCGATGTTAAAAGTAAGACCTGTAAAATAGTCGCTTGAATGAGATTGTTTTTTAAATACGTCCAAGCATTACAGCTAATGTTTGTACTTCTGGTAATTCCCTGTCCAACTGGTATAAGCTATTTGTTGTGGGGTATTGTGGTGAAGCCCTCTATTTGATTTTCTTATTTCTTGGATGAAAATTTCCCCACTAATGGTGGACCATGTAATCCGTGCATCGGTAACTTGTGGCATTATCGAGTCAACAACACTCTAAAGTGCCACCTTGTCTCTAACTCAGTATCAGATAGTATTCGTAGTTCACTATTGCTCTCGAAAGATTCTTCAGTATACATAGTTAGTGGCTATCGTAGTATGTTGCTCATCATAGTTGATGATGGAATACTCTCACATCTACAACAATTTTTCATAATGAGAAGCTTTTAGAGGATCTCTATTCATTCACGTGTGAAACGTTGGACAATTAGTAGATTTCGTCCTGTCCGCACATCTAATCTTTGTAAAGCTCAAATCATTTCCATCTCGTGATATTTGTCCAGGCGTTCTATACGAGTGATAAACGAGAGATCTTCGAGTCAGAAACAAGGGACAGGGTTAGACTATCGCTGCTTTGGTCAACCGCTTTAGCGTCTACAATCGAACAATGCTGCTCCGGATTATAGTCGTCATCTTCCTTATCCGACTCCTCAATGCCTTCACCACCGTCACCTTCTTTCAACCTGATGAGTTCTTTCAAGCCCTTGAACCGGCGCACAACTTCGTTTTCGGCTACGGGTATGTCACCTGGGAGTGGAAAGAGCACCTCAGACTGTCGCTCCATCCCCTTATCTACGCTGTCGGCTACAAGCTAGCTCTGTTGGCTAGTACTCCAGAAACAGAGTACAAGTGGGTTTTGCTTGCTCCCAAGATAACAGGAGCCATAATGGCAACTGCGATCGAGTACGTCACCTACCTGTTTGCACGTACCTACAGCGGAAGTAAGTCGGTAGCCAAATATACACTCTTACTTTCTCTATACAACCCATTCAACTGGTACTTCATTACGCGGGCCTTTTCCAACAACTTTGAGACTTTACTTGTGCTTCTTGGACTCCGGTTCTGGTGGGTTCCAGGGTACACCAATGTGCTTAGCCTTGTGTTTGGCATACTCAGTTGTGTAGTGCGCCCAACAAATGCCATGTTTTGGGGCTACTTGGGTATTGAAAAACTCGTGCGCACTCCCGGCATAACCAACAGGGTTATTTTCGTGACTTTGGCTTTGTTAACTGCAGGCACCTTGTTGGTTGTGACAGCCGGTTTGGACTATATATTCTACGGGGAGCTCACGTTTCCGATCTACAACTTTATTGAGTTCAATGTCGTTCGCAACTTGTCTGTCTTTTACGGAAGTGCGCCCTGGCACTTTTACTTGTTCCAGCTGATTCCCCTCATGATGATGTTGTATCTTCCTTTGTTGGGACGGGGCCTTTACATGATGAAAGGAGCTTCCCTAGTTCACGCTGCTGTGGTGGTTGTATTTGGGTTTTCAATGATTAACCATAAGGAGTTTCGCTTCATTTATCCGTTGCAGCCAGTTATGCTATTGATTTGTGGTTTTACAATGGAAGAGATATCAAGGAGGGAAAAGAAAAAGGAAGTAAGTCAAAAGAAAGACAGGGAGTTAAGTCAACAGAAAGAAAGGGAAGAAAGTCAAAAGGAAATGGACGTTAACAGTACAGTCTCGGACACTGGTGTCAGTACAGCACTCAAAAGCGGAAAAATGGCTGCAACTAGCACACTCACACAAAGATCTAGTAACAACAATTCCAAGCCTATCAATCCCAACCCAAACGACCCCAACCCAAACTCCAAGTCTTCCAAGAAGCCAAATTTCTACTCAAACAAGATAACCAAGAGCACGATAATTGTGGTTGTGATTTTCAACCTTTTTATATCGTTTGTCTTTACGCGAGTCAACGAGCGCGGAGTTATGGACATTATTGCTGATTTTCACGCCAAGGGTATTTCCGATGTTGGATTTTTAACTCCGTGCCACTCGACCCCTTGGCAGAGCCATTTCCATGACCCCGAACTTGACGCATGGTTCCTCACTTGTGAGCCCCCTCTTCATTTAGCTGCTGGCAACGCTCGCAACGTGCAGGAATACCGAGACGAGTCTGATCGGTTTTTCGATGATCCTCGCGGGTTTTGGAACTCATTAACCTCTAAACCTTCGCGAATTGTTGTTTTTGAGCCCATGGCCGATTTTGCGGAGTCGTTGGAGGGGTACGTGGAGTGTGATCGGTTTTTCAATAGTTGGTTCCACTGGGACGACCGCAGAAGAGGGGATTTGATAGTTTATTGTAGGTTGAGAAGTGAGTGAGGGTCCAGCATTACTCAAGGTTCATTACTTGACAAGGTTGAAATAACGAACTTTACAAAGTGTGTGGGGTACATTTGGGAAGAAAAAAAGCCAAAAGCCAAAAGCCAGCATAGCCCGGCACTTGTCTATCTTTAGCTCGTTGTTCAATTACAAACAAATACTCAAACTCCGCTTTCCTAATCAAGTCATTTCAATAAATTCCCTTTGGTCTACTCTTAAACCCGATGCTCAACCTTCTATGTGGGGCCCAAACATCATGTACTTTGTGTTTTCCTGTACAGAGACTGTGCAGGAGGATCTAGGATAGAGGGGAGGCTGGTAGGAGATAGGAGGGACGGTGATTAATGACACCGGAACAATAGGGACCTGGTGGAGGTGGTTTATCTCATGATCCGGGGTGCAAAGAACATGCCACCTCACCCCATTAAAAAGGGACTAAGGTGAAAGGTGATGTGAAGGTGAACTAAAGGTGAATAGTTATGGTGAACTAGACTAAGGTTGATGTGTGGGTATGATTCGTCGGAGCACTTTGGTCCGTTCGGACCTGTTTCCGTACTGCTGACCTGGTCACAAGCTCCAACTCCGCAACCTAACTCCGGCGCTTAACTCCAGTGTATTCAGTGACACAAAAGTCACGATAACGACTGTGTCAAGAGAGCGACGGCCGACTCTAACTCCATATTTGACGGAATTAGGTGAATGGAACAATATGTATTGGGATTTTGAGAGGGAAAGTGGTCGGGGAATACTGAAAGGAGAAGGTTGCATCAAGAAATTTCTGAAATGAGATTGGAAATTTTGGAGCTGTGTCCATTGTGCAGGACAAAATCAGCTGTTGCAACTAACCATAAAGCGGAGATGAAAAATGTGGGTTGCAGGTGGAAAAAGTATAAATGGAGCCTCAAGTCCATTCATCAACAACAAGAATCTCACAGAACTTCATCTCATCAGATTCAACTAGCTATTAACAATGTCTCCATCTATTCCAACCACTCAGAAAGCCGTCGTCTTCGAGACCAGCGGAGGCCCACTTCTCTACAAGGACATCCCAGTCCCAAAGCCAAAGCCAACTGAGCTTTTGGTCAATGTCAAGTACTCCGGTGTTTGTCACACTGACTTGCACGCCTGGAAGGGTGACTGGCCATTGCCAACCAAGTTGCCATTGGTCGGAGGTCACGAAGGTGCTGGTGTGGTTGTTGCCATGGGAGAGAATGTTCAGGGCTGGAAGGTTGGCGACTTGGCTGGTATCAAGTGGTTGAACGGTTCCTGTCTCAGCTGTGAGTACTGCCGTAAGAGTGCCGAGTCCAACTGTCCAGATGCTGATCTTTCTGGTTACACCCACGACGGTTCTTTCCAGCAGTACGCTACTGCCGACGCTGTCCAGGCCGCCCACATCCCAGCTGGCACTGATTTGGCACAGGTTGCCCCAATCTTGTGTGCTGGTATCACCGTCTACAAGGCATTGAAGACCGCCAACCTTTCCCCAGGTCAGTGGGTCAGCATTGTTGGTGCCGGTGGTGGTTTGGGTTCCCTCGCCATCCAGTACGCCAAGGCCATGGGTTACCGTGTGCTTGCAATTGACGGAGGTGACGCTAAGGGCAAGTTGTGCCACTCCTTGGGTGCTGAGACCTTTGTCGACTTTACCAAGACCAAAGACGTTGTCGATGCCGTCAAGAAGGCCACCGACGGTGGTCCACATGGTGTGATTAACGTGTCCGTGTCTGAGGGTGCCGTTGCCCAGTCTTGTGAGTACGTCAGATCTACCGGTACCGTTGTGTTGGTTGGTTTGCCAGCTGGTGCCAAGGTTGTGACCCCAGTCTTTGACGCTGTCGTCAAGTCCATCAACATCAGAGGTTCTTACGTCGGTAACAGACAGGACACTGCTGAGGCCATTGACTTCTTCAGCCGTGGCTTGATCAAGTGCCCAATTGAAATCGAGCCTTTGAGCAAGTTGGAGAGCATTTACGAGAAGATGGTCAAGGGTGAGATTGTTGGAAGAATTGTCGTTGACACCTCCAAGTAATCCTGACGTTTACACTTCCATGTGGCTACTGGATAGCAATAAGAATTATGACTCCTGTAAACAATAAATGATTTACATATTTATTCGTAGAAGCCATAGAATTCAGAGATTTACAAACCAGAGACTCACAAACCAGAGACTTACAAACCAGAGACTTTCAAACCAATGATTCAGCTACAACATAGTTTAGCAGTATCCGACAGGCTGAAACTGAAAAATGCAGGGATGCCATTTCACCACTTGCATGGAACGTGCATAAATGTGGGGATAAAAAAAACAAGCTTTGGAGCTCCGATAATTCAACTTGTTGAATTGTCGGCCGAGTAAATTTGGTTTGTTGTAATTGAAGAACAATAGAACGACCTTCCTGAGATTTGTTGAGTACTCGAAATTAAGTTTGAGTTGTATTGTTATATCAGCTTCACTTGCGTATCACCTCAACTTAAAACCATCAGCTGGTTGATTTTTCATAATTTTTCATGTCCTCAACGATGATAAGCTACTTAACATAACTACGTAATGTCTCTGTTAATGATAATGTTATCTTTTTTTGTCAATTTGTGCGGCACTTTAAGAGTTTTTACCTGAATTGGTAAAAAAATCGGAAAAGTGATCTATGGACCGATCAATACAGAGTCAACAAAGTGATCGCGACATATGAAAACTTCTAAGATCGGACCAAGTGTTCGAACAGCTGCGAGTTCTCACTAGTTGCTACAATTATAGGAGGACGTGGGAAACTGCGAGCACCTGGCCCATATTTCCAGATCGTCAGTATTGCACTCATTTGACATCTATATCCAAAGCTTACCTAATAGTACAACTTGAATCTGCTTTTATATCAGTTTAAGAGGTTGTTTGAGTACCAACTTTGAAATTCTGATTATGCACATGGGTTTCATGTTTGGCTCAATTCGACTTTTGCTAAGGAGTTCACTCTTGCAAATGAATAACAAGTTCACTTTAGCTAATGAAACGAATTCACTCTAGCTAAGGAAAACGGGGTTACCCCTGATTATGAAAACAAGGTTGCAAACTTCGAATGAACATTGTTCTTTTGATTTTCAATGCTTTCTTTGAATGCTCCCAAAACCAATGAATTTACAATGTTCAACATTGATAAATCACCATACTTTCACATCAAGCTTTCGCCAATTGCTCATTCATCTCGTCTGCATCCTTCTTCATCTTGTCCATCCATCTTTTTACCAAGCTCTCGTTTTCTTCCTCCACCTTACTCATCTTTTCATTAGCAATGTTTAATTGGATCTGGTTCATTAACACCTCGTCATTCGCTACTTCAATAGCTCTGTCCTTTTCTTTGAGTTCTAGATTGAGATTCTGAACACGAGCAGTGAGTTTTGCCTGAGCTTTCTCAAGCTGTGCAATCTTGTCGTCTCGGTGTCTTATCTCATTTTGCAAGGCTTGTGACTTGAGTGTAGATTGATTGAGTTGTGTGATCAAACTTTCAATCTCCAAATGAAGTTTCCCCACATCAGCATCACGCTCACCGAAACTACCGTTGTTTTTCAGAAGGATTCTAAAGGCATTGAAGTATTTAGCATCCTCCAGCTCAACCTGGTCCCTGACATCCAATTTCTCTAGTATCGTTTGCCAATCCATAATAAGTGTAGCTCAAAGTAGGTACATAATAAGCCAGATTTACAAAGCAAGGTTCGCTCGCTTTTAGGGTTTAAGGGTAATGATTGTGGGTTGTAAGATCTTTGGGTTGTAAGGTCTTTTCTTATCAAAGTGATTTTTTGTCTGGTAATCACTGTACGATTTATCGCTTAGTTTGTGGCAAATACCATGAGCCTATATTACTGGCGACGCTCAGAGAAAGATAGTGGAATTGAGAGCGCAAAGGACAATGGAGAAGCATCAAATGATCAACAAGATGCGAAATTGGTGACACCCAACAAAGCCCAGTCTCCCGATAATCAGATAAGCATACCCGATGAGAAACCGCACACAGAAGAAGTTAGTGAAGGTGTAGCAGATTCAAAAGGTGTGGAAACGACTGATAAGTCAATCAGTACAGATACAACTATACAATCAGATAAAGATACGGATAAAGATACGGAGAAAGATACGGAGAAAGATACGGGTAAAGATTCAAATAATCTCAACATAAAAACAGATCACATGGTTGACTTACAAACAAACAAAGACCTACATAAAGATGGTGGAAGTGACAGTGACTCACAATTAGATGGCGATTCAAAAGACACCGAAAACTCGAAAGATACCGCTTCTGCAAAGGTCATTTCCAATCCCGCCCAAACAAATCATATTGAACACAAAAGCATATATAAAAAGGATGAGACAAACATAGGACATGGCACGGTAGTCGATACAAATGATCAATTGACTTCAAGTGAGGAGGAGCAACACAGAAAAGGTGAGAATACGGAGAAATCTGTTCAGATTGAAGACACCCAAGGTACAAGCGAAAATAATGAGAACGGTAACGATATTGCCGCTGATGATATAAATCGTGGAGCAGGTCCTAGTTATGAAACTGCTGAAAACGCGACTACGGTAACCAGTACGGATATCAGTTTCAAAACAGCTGATTCCAATATAGTTACTTCTAGTGCAGTTGAAGCAACTACAAAACCTGCTACGGATGAGCTCAGCGGTGCAACCGAACCAGTTGCTTCAAGATGGTGGTGGCCTGAATCAAGACCATCAATATGGTGGGGCGCAGCGTCCAATGAAGCTTCAGAAGTACAAGCATACACTGAGACAGCTTCACAACTAGTTGAACATGGCGTTGCAGTAGAGGAAACTTTTGAGTCGCTCAATCAAAGAGTACCTGAACCTGCGAGCCCGGAGTCTCCTACGGTACTGCAACCATGGATTGACTGGTCACTTCAGTACCAGCGTGTGAGTAATTTGGCTTCATTTGGCTGGGGTTACAATAATCAACAAGAGCAAGGAGAGCGTACAGAAGAAGCAATAGGGGAACCAGAAGAGACTGGGACGAACGAGAATGGAATTAATGATGGTAGCAAAACTAATGAACAGCATACGACCAACCAATCGACGACAATTGAATCGGTTGATGATAATAGCACTAAAAAGGATGTGGGAATGGAAAAGGAAGGAGCAAGGGAAAGCGGAATTGAAAAGATCAAGATTGAAAATGCTGATGGAAATGGAATGGACAAAAACTCACAAGAGTCCTTCAAACAAGTCGCAAATACAAACAAAGTTGGTTTAGAGAATGACCCAGTCAAACCTGACGCCACGGTTGACTCTGAGCCTTTTACTGCTAGGGCACTTTTGTCTTTGTCGTTGTTTTCGTCACAACTGAATTTACGCCGCACAAGCTTTGGCTCTAATAGAAGTGACAAGACAAATGACAAAGTGGAAGGGGACAAAAACGACAACGTCAAAGATCATAAGACTAAAATCAGTTTGATCGAAAGTAGTGGGCTGGGTAGGGTGGTTTTGAAAAATCAAAATGGTGGAGAACAGGCAGGTACAGCGGTTGGTAGAGTCACTTCAAGCACGAGTGCAAAATTAAAAAGTTTTGCACAGCAAACAAAGGCTTCTGTTGGTTCCTCACATGAAATAAATGGTTTGGGTAAACAAGGTGGCTCTTCCAAAGATGGGATTTCTGGCGACGAAGAATTAAAAAATTCCACTGAAACAATTGATAAACTTAAAAATCAATCGAAGGAACCTACACCCGGTATCACGAATGATGATAACAATGCAAGCGGTGGAGCTAACTTGAACAACAACAGTGAAACAGTTCCAGGCACGGCCCTGGCTTATTATTCTGTTGGTGCGCTCACTGGGTACGCTCCCACAACAGCATGGCTTTCGTGGTTTACACTGTTTGGTACAGCGGAAGCTGAAGAAGATGAGACTGAAGTGAGTGGCGACGAATCAGCTGAAATCTACAAATCAGCGAAAAGTTCTCTTGAAACACTCCGTGACTCCTCTCAGTATGCTTTCAAATTTGTGATTGAGAAGAACCCCGAAACGAGCAATCTCGAATCCAAGAGCAAACGCGAAGACAAACACAATGAGGCAAATAAACGAAGTAGCAGACTTTCTTGCGGGAAAAGTGAATTAGCTATCAGTGGAACCCTAACAGAATCTCGTCCTGTACGCTTTCATCTGCGCAAAAGACCATTGACCCCATATGAGACCTCCGAGCTTGCTTTGGGACTTCCGACATCGACATCAAGCAGCCCCAAGCTCTACCCTCGGTTCTCGTACAACATACGAAACATCACCATGCGAACTCAGCTCAGGCTTCGGTCCGAGCATATGTGGAACAAGGCAACGGAACGGCATTTGTATAGATCGTCGCCCCAACGCATTTTAGTAAAGAAGAAGCTGATTTCAAAAGTTGTGGTTATCGGGGTGCACGGCTTTCTTCCAATCAAGCTAGTGCGTACCCTAATTGGGCAGTCGACTGGAAACTCTGTCTCTTTTGTGCATAGTGCAGCAAAGGCAATTGAAGCTTGGTTGGATGCGAAAAGCTATACGATCCAGACGATTGCGCTAGAGGGTGAAGGTACAATCAGTGTCCGAGTCAAGAAATTAGTCAAGTTACTTGAGAACTGGAAGGAATTGATTGCAGAAAGCGACTTTGTCTTCATGGTGACCCACTCACTGGGAGTTCCAGTAGCTGCCCACGTTCTTTCCGAGGTGTTGAAGAAATGGAAAGCGGAGGGGATGTCACTAGAGCAAAAGAAGTTAGGCTTCCTCAGCATGGGGGGCACGGTCAGTGGTCCACACACGGGATTAGACTCCAAGATTGTGCTTCGAGCATACACTGCCCACGAAAAGACCATCATTAGCGAGTTATTTGAGCTTCAGCGGCCCAACCTGCCGACGTCAATCCAGTTAGATCGTGAGATGCGGCGTCTTATTGAAGACTTTAACGTGAAGTTTACATTTATCGCATGCCCCGACGACCAGTTTGTTCCGCTTTCCTCGGCACTCGCTTTAAAATATCAACACCCAAACATCTATCGGTCGATACTTGTCCGGGACGGCTGCGAAGTTCCCCCATTTATTGTCAAGTACGTGGATGCGTTGATTTCCATGCTAAATGTGGGCAGGTCCTTCGACTTGTCCTTGTTCACAAGCTTGAACGAGGCATGTATGGGGGCCGGAGTTTCCGGGGGGCATTGTAGGCTCCACCAGATCGACGAAGTGTTCATGACAGCCGTGATGCAGTCGGTCGAAACTACCAGCTTGGTAAATAGACGTGCATTACATGTGCAGGAGAGCCGCTACTCATACGTGCAAACGAGCCCTAGTATGTATGACATTCCATGGAATGTGAGGACCAGTTTGGAGACATTGGTCCACGTAAAGAACATTGGAAATTTGTCATTGTTAGAGGATTTGATCTCGGCATACAAGGTATGGGATCCACAAACGCGGGTCTGGAGGGACGTGAAGATGTGGTTTGGTGGACTCGAAGAATTTGATGTGGAGGAGTTGCTAAGATGAGAGTCTTAAAACAGATTGTGCATGAAGAAATGCGAGGGAGATGTACAAGGAAACATGGAAGAAATTACGTAGACGGGGAAGCGGTATGGAAGCATAGAGAATGGGAAACATAGACGAGGCTAGCAAACAAGGGAATGGAATGAACAGATGGTTAAGCAGAAAATCAAGAAAAAAGCAGGTAGAAAATATACAACATAGGCAGAGATCGGCAGGAGTGCAGATGGATGATAAGATGTCAGCAGGTACAGTGCAACAAGTGTGGCCGGGGTGATATCATAACTAGCTAGGTCTGTGGTCCACTTGTGTATGTAAAACTTTGTAACTCGTTTTGGATACCTGGAGTAACAGCGCTGTCCTAGGGGCGTCGAAGGAGAACTCCGTTTCAGGGCGAAGTACATAAAATTTGGGGGCACCGAAAGCGGTATCGCAACATTAAATCTTTTTGTGGTAGCAAATGCATTTTCACTTTTATTTTCTATGGTTTTGAGGTTTTGAGGTGTCTCAAAGTTGATAGACTTCCAGACCATCTTGACCTTTTGGGATACTGTACCTGAGGTTAGCTTCTCGCCTCCAAACTAGAGCGTAAGTCGGTAAACTGAAGATGAAGCACCGATTCAGATATCAATCAAATGACTGAGAGGCACAATTGAGTTTTCAGTCAAGACAAGAATGTCCAAGATCAGCGTGCTCTGGTATCATTCTGGCTGTCTTCACAACCTAAAATACCTTAGATTCAGGTGAAAACATACATCGGAGTTAGAAGCGTAGGGAGCCCGGGACGTGCAGCGATAACCTTAAAGATGAATGGCTTGAACATGGCTTTGAATGGCTTTAACGTATTGCCTAGAACACGATACAAGAGGGAAAAAAAATAGTCTTTGAACCGAACGATGCCTCTGGATGTAACGGCACACGGTCATGTCACTCAATCGAGGCTTTCAACAGGTCTGGAAGCCGATGATCCAGGAATTTGCCAGCACGATTTCCTCGCTAGCAATGGAACGGTTAAGAGCAAGTAGTGTTAGGATTTAAGGGCAGTTAAGAAAATATACCTTTAAAATAAGGTCACGATGGTGGCCGAGGCAAAGAAGTGTTATTTTGAGCAAGTGCCGTCCGCCAGCAAGAGTAACGAGCGCAATGGTTTCCAAACTCCACTACACAAGCGGTCCACTGCAGCAGCTTTCAAAAATAGAAATCCCACAGGAAGTTATTCCTCATCGTTATTTTTTAAGAATTTCAGTAGAGGCCCTCGCGTACTGAACATCGTTCAAAGATGCCATCACCTTGTGTTGTTGATGGCTAGGGTTTTATTCTTGTACTACACGGCCTTGTCTATCAACTCTATGACTCAAAAAAGAAATTTTGGTCCCCAGGGAGCAGAACTACCCCAGGCTGACTGATCGTTACTCTGGGAGTCTATCGGCAAAAATTTGTGGTCGCAAAACGACGTGAGATGAGCCGATCTCGTACACAAAAAGATAAATGATACAAAAGTGCCGAAGCTGTCAGATGAAGTCAAAATGAGTCAGCATACACTGGCTGTGAAAAACGTAGCATCAAGTGAAGTAGCCACCATTTACGAATCATCCAAAGAAAAGCATTTTGCCTAGCATCTTGTCTAGAATCAGAGCTTTATGAAAAAAAACCTTTCTCTTCTTTGCACCCCATAATGGCAAAAGAAAGAGATGACCTACCGATGTAGTAAGATGTGGGACGAGCTTCGGTTATAGGAGCTTTGAAACGTTATGGAAGGCACGGCATAACGAAGAATTTAGTAATTCCACCTTGGCATTAAATAACGCAACATAAATAGCAGATGTAGTTGATCTGTGATCTGATCAGAATGGGTGATGTTTTAGAGATTGAGTGAAAGTCCTCGACATTTAGAACTCAAGACTGGGAGTCAAATTGCCGAGTTGAGATATTCTCTAGTCGATTTAACCAATAATTAACAAATACCATGGGCTAGTTTCAAAATGAAACGTTACAGTTGTTAATATTGATATGGGTGCAAAATCTGACGTCAACTTTGATATCCGACTTTGGAAGAAGAATCTTCCGCCCATGCACATTTCGGATTCTGGGTGCCAGTCACCTCTATATGTACAAGATATGATCATGCTCTGTCTGTTCCAGTCATCCTAAATCAGCGATTTGCTTTTATTGGTGAGTGTATGGTGAAAAGTGCATTGGTGAAAAGTGCATTGGTGAAAAGTATGGGTGCCAAAAATGAATGGAACGACGTTGCGAAGCTGTCTGACGATAGTTGACACAAGTGTAGTTATTAAGGGGTGGTGTTCACTTGGCAAGTCGGAACTGTAATTACTAACAGAGGTTGAGCTCGGGGACATATCCGACGAAGAATCCAGAAGATCATATAAGCGATACAGGAATTCTGGTTAGGCCGAAATCTGGTTGTCAATTTTAAGAGTTGTGCAGGGGTGTCCGGCTAAAATAGGAGGAGTGATTTATGGATGATCTCGAGGCCGGGTTGAACAGTGCCTTGAAACACAAGAGTTGTCTAGAGATTCATTTCGAAGAGATGGGTTACATAAAATCTTGTGTGGATCGGAAATGTGCCCAAAGGAAAAAGGTGCTGTAATGAGACTGGATGGGGATGCAAAAAAAGAGGAATTGGGCCTGCGAAAGAACTGGGGAATCTATGGGGAAAGGGGATCCACGGGTAAATCTTAGTGATACAATCGGAAGAAAGACCCGTTTTTGTAAGATTTTATGGGAGAACAATCAAGCGATAACAAAGGAGAAGCAAGATCAATTTGGTGAGGAGGCCTTGAAAATAATTGAATCTTTGAGATGGTTGATCAGTGCTTACACTTAGGTCAGTGATTACGTTCAGATAGTGCTGACGTTGGATAGTGCTGACGTTGGATAGTGCTGACGTTGGATAGTGCTTTCGGATCGCCTACGTCGCTTACTATCAAGTAACGTGAAGACCATTGAATTAGAAACCAGCAACAGTTTGAGTATTTTACAAGAGCAGTCCATGAGCATTTTGGGAAAATGAATCCTATTGTTTTATCGCTTATGGCATTGTGAAAACGTTGAGTGGATTTTGTGGGGCATTGTTGCGATAAGAGTGTCCAATGAGATGTGAGGGCAGTGAGGGGAATGAAAATGGTATAGTTTGCTCCCAGCTGCAATGAGTTACGAACACATGACAAGACGTCATTGCTCTTTTTACAAACCCAGATAACCAAGCAACTTGGCGCCCAGGTTCGTCGTTTGCTACGTCAATTACACGAACCCAATCTTTGGAGATTGGGCTCTACAATTGCAGATTCATAGCTTTGGCTAGTTTCATGCAAACATGCGGAAATGCACAGTAACGTTCAGTGAACAGTGCACAAAGTAGACGGCCACAAAACGTCGCTGGACCAGCAAGAAAATAGAATACAGTGAAGCTCATGGTGAATCATCCACCAGTTTATCAAGCAATGATAATTGGCAGTGAAGATTGCTGTGGCTAGGGTATATGTTTCAAACTACACCCAGGAAAGTCAATTGTCATTTAAGAGCTGTGCTTGATATTTTGGAGCTATTGAATATTTCAAGATGTCCTCTGCGTGTTTATGGTCTTGACATTCAGTTCCAATGCACCGTCCGTATACCTTGTGAAATCTCTATTTGAACATGTAAACACTACATCATGTAAACATACCTCTAAACATACAAACATACCTCTATCTAAACACTTCATCAAACATTACCTTTATGGGAATGATTGGAGAACATGTGATCGATTGGAACACATGCACTGGTTAGTCGTAGATGGAATCAAGATAATCAAGATGGAATAGATGTAGCCAAGTGGGATCGGGATCATTCAGAAATAGTCAATTAGCTGGCTGTGCGACTGTAAATAGAGATAAACTCAATCGACCACAAGATCCACATGGTAACGAAATGTTTAACGAGGTTTTGAATCAAGCCCTTCAGGTTGACCAGCAGCATTCTTCACATGCCGACAACAATATCTCAAAAGTGTCCAAAAGCGACTTCCTCAAAAACCTTTACAAAATTCCTCAAAAGGATTCCGCGATTGAAGCTCCCTGATTCGCACCGTAAATGTACAGTGCCGCGGATCTCGACACTTGCCCTCGACATTCCTCGACACCTGCCCTCGGCATTTTCCTTGTCGTGGGATTATTTTCACCGTCTGTATGGGTGTGCCCGGTAACCTACTGGTTCAAAAATACACTGGTTCATAAAGCATATATGCCCCTGTTCACGGCCTACTCCGTATCCCCATATGTATTTACCTCACCACAATAACAGCCTTTTTGTAGCATCGCTCGCATACGGAAAATTGCATACCGTCAAGTGGACACAAACTTTTATCTGCGTGCATCGTCAGAAAAGGTTACCCTTTGTCACAAGTGTGTTCTTGTTCACTACCGCCGAAAAGACCCTTTCAACACATGGAAGTGACTTTGATCTCACAACATGCTCGCAAAAATAACCACTTTGAAACCGCTTTAATGTGCACCTCTTGAATCATCTCATTCCTCCTCTGTATCCTTTTTCTCGATTGGGACTTCGTAAGCAGTGACACTTTTGTCCCGTGGATCTTGTATATGCATGTCGGTAGTTTATGTGCTTTGCCGTGCAAGCTCGTGTGCACCGCCATTACGCTATTCAAAAAGACCCCATGAATACACATACTCCGTCGGCCATGGGGCCTCCATTGTGGCCATCTCGGCGGATTTTTAAAACGGCATTACACCTCCTGGTTGGTTGTGCATTGCTATGTGCAGGTACATGAGCGAGCCCGGGCCCCAGCAAGCGTGGGAAGCGAGTGGTGAGCCGACGTTACGTGAAGTAGGGGCACCATGAGTGAGGGAAGGAAGAGTGCCTGACAGGATTTGCGCCTATCAAATTTTGGCTCAGATTGGGGACTTGTTCCTTTCGTAAAAAATATCTTCCTTAAGTGCCTTTGCAGAGCGAATAGAGTTTGGGTGCATGGATTCTTTCTTTTTGCGTTCATGTTCCCAACCGGTTTTATTTTCGGGCTGATTTTTGAGCCATCGATATTTTTTATGGATATCCACATTTACTGATCAAGCCTACGAGGGTGTACGCAAAAAAGGAGCGAGTATATATATGTCGGAACCGCCGCAAAACGCTCCTGGTCAACAAATAGAAATCTCGCAAGGGTCTATTAGTTCCAGTCCAAACGAGAGGCCAACAACAAGCACAAGCCTACGGATCAAGCACCAAGAGCGATAAGAAACTAAGAAAAGACCATAGTAGGACGTCCGGACCAAAGAAAAAGAAAAAAGGCGGCTACGGACGAGAGATAAAAGAAGAGCGATTTCATAAAAGAAAAAACTCCCGACCAAGAAACGATAACACGGGGGATATATAACATCATAGATCGACTAGAATTACCCACCTCCGATCGATTACATTCTGAGGACATATCGCCGTACGTCGAAAAGGTTTTTTTCCAATTAAACGGCCCCCACGAGGTACAAAAGATTTAGATCGGGCAAACTGGCACCAAAGAAGCAAGCAACAGCTGAAACTTCCACTTGAGTTTTATCCTGGATACCCTAGAATAAAGTTATAATCACTGGCCCAACTGAGCAAACGAATCGTCTTACAAACGAATCATCAAACCAATCACACAATAAAAATGCTGTCGGAAGAGCTTTCGTCCAAGCGCACCCGTGCATCGGGCGAAGTGTTGGACTTTCTTTTATTAGAGTTTGAGCGTAATGCCAACCCACTGCCGGAGCTGCGGAGAGAAATTAGCGAAAAAACCGGCATGAATGAGAAGGCCGTACGCATCTGGTTCCAGAACAGGCGTGCCAAGTTGCGCAAGTTTGAGCGCATGTCAAAGCTGCTGAACTCGTCCGTGCTGAGCAAAGAGAACCGCCGCACGCTGTTGCACGAGAATATGGCCAAGAATATCGGTAAAATAACGGTATCAAACGTTAACACACTCAACCTCGATGCACTGATTCCCCTTGCTGTGAATGACCGTTACTGTTTTCTCGACTGCTCGTCACTCCTGGTTGGTCTGTGGCAGCGGATAAAACTGGGTTACCACAATGAGCATGCATTGAAGAACAATCTTGTGAACCTTTCGCCGTTCACTTTGAATAACATTATGACGAATGTGGACCTCATGGTGATTCTTTCCAAGCGCAACTCTGAAATCAACTACTTTTTCCTGGCCATCTCCAACTACCAAAAGATTCTCTTTCGTATATTCTACCCAGTGCTGCTGATATTGACATGCTCTACTGTGGACAACAATAGGACTAAGGATCACAGTGAGTTGAGATTGTCGCTTCTGCATAGACCCAAGTTTCTGGTTTACTTTTTCAACGGGACGACTCTGAACCAGAACCAGTGGCTGATTTGCGACGATTTCAGCGAAGGGCAGCAGGTTAGCCAGGCATGTTTTGCAGAAAGCGAGAACCAGACACCACACGTGCTTGTGGGTCTCAAGAGCTCGCTTGAGTACTTGAATGCCTACATTCTCGAAAACAACCTGATGGGAGTGACAAACAAAGAACAACACGATTATGCAGAAATTACAACCAACACACATCTCAACCACCCCCATCTCACGCCGCCAGAGAGCGCAACTTCCTCTACACTGTTACCAACAAAATATCATACACAATCCAACATATTGTTTGATGACCCAAGCCACCACGGCAACTTGCAGTTTGTCACAGACGACAACTTTTGGGATAGCGTGCGACCAGAGACGCCCGCCACCACTGTGTCCGTGCTGAATCCTCCCTTGGTACCACTGCCTACCGAGTGCAAAAAGGGACCATATCAGACGCCTCCAATCAACAATACACCCTCACAAAATACACCACCCATCGAAGAGATATACGACGAGGCCTATCTCTTTTCATCAATAGATAACTTGAGACAAGAGGCAGACCACAGCAGTCCGTCTTTGGGCAAGACACACTCATACACACATACGCAAAGCACACAGTACACATTAGGATTGGGGGCAACGCTGATGCCACCAAACAATTTCGATGTTCTCGGCGACATTCACACAGACTTCGATTTTGGGTTCGATGAGGGTAATACGCCTGCTCCAAACTCGTGTTCGGGTTCGAGCAACGTTGATAATTTTATTGATTTTGGTCAGTAGCATGGTTCAGTTCGTCATTCTTTATTTAATATAGGTATCAGAGATAATCAACTTTAGAGCAATGAGCGAGCAAGCGTGTAAGAGGAGCAATGTGGGCTTGAAATTCATGTTGCATAGCAATGTAGAATGAAGAGAGTAAACACCAAATTAAATGGTGTAACATGATGTTGCTCTTAGGTGTGAGAGGAATAGAGTTTCATCGAGGTACATACGGATGCCTATCGATATTCGAGACCACAACCAAATCATGTAGCACCTGAATGTAAGTTGTGTTCCAGTCTGTGTGGAAACCATTTCACGTCAAACGGGTCCGCATTGGGCCGTGGAGATTGCTTATCAAATCCGATTGGCGTCCCTCAAGACGACTTGACTTTCTTGGAACAAATTTGACATAAATGCTATTGTATTTCGACAGTTCCCAAGGCATCTTTTTGCATTTGCGTTCCCCACTTTATGATGTTACCGTCTTTTTATTTTGCAACCTGTACTTTCAATCTTTACCCTTCACACTCTTCCCTCTACCCGGGTCCAACTTATTTTCTATGCTACCATCCTGTTGAACCCTAGGTCTGAGCCGTATTTTTTGACACTTGGCTGGTGTTTGATGTTCTTTGGTCCCTCTTCTGCTGTCCAGGCACTTTACTTTGCACTTTCTCTGTATGCAATCACGTATTTGTCTGCATCATCAGCGAAGTCAAGTAAATGTCTGCACCATCAGCACAATATGAGAAACAGCTATTTGCACATTCTGGGGTGATGCAGACCGCTTACAGAAGGGTGTTTTTGCTCTGGTGAAATTGGGACTGGTTCATTGGGCTTTGGATCGATCAGTCATTGTTCGTAACCTCCATCATTATGCCCAAGACCAGACCAAAGTTTTTTGTCTAGATGCACGGAAGCTATAAAGATGACAAAATGACGTATGGGGGATTATTGGGGCAGCACCTGGCGTCGACACTCGAGGTCCAGCCTATAGTGAGAATGACCAAGTGAATGGGGTGAATCATTGTATCTAACTAGTCTTTTCCGCTCCAGACTTGGAAAAATAGTCGAAGTGCTTATGCTAGGTGGTTATGGACAACCATAGAGCTGTGAAAGAATAGAATTTCGACACAGGATGGGGAAGGGTGAACATGATGTAAAGCCAGGCATAGATAAAGAGGTGCGTTTTTAGGTTACGAGGTACAAGGTATAAAATTTACACTTTCCATTCGAGAGCCATGTGGTGTTGCGAAATCCATTGACGCTGCACCACTAAAAGTCTTTGTTGTAGATCTAAAGTTGACTTTACGACTATGAGAACATTTTTCTTGACAATAAGGCGATTGAAAGCCATCCTGCAGGTGCCACTGAGACCAATTCGGCTGGCCTCACCTGAGGAGGTTGCGGCTGATGAGCGTAATCCGACACAAAGAACATACGAGGGAGGAGCATGGGAGGACAAACAAAGAAAGGACAAAAGTGCCGAGGGACAAAAAAAGTAGAGGACAAAAGGAATTTTAATGTAATCAGAATGTGGGAGGGTTGAAAAGAGTTAAACTATCCGGAAACAAGAAGGATTTTGTGGTGGATGCACCAACGGGATTCGGTTACTCATGGGTAAAGAGAACAAATGGGTTTCACGTCAACTTAAAAAAAACGGGAGTCCTAGCGGTTATAATGCATACTTGCACCGCATGAAATTTGACCCCCGGCCATCAAGATTGGGGGATTGGTCAAGAGTTGGGTTGCACCAAACTCTATTAAAAGAACCCTAGTGACATTTGATGGTACGTATCTTTACTTTTGCCATATCTTTTTCTTTTTGATACCTTCTTCTCATCGCAGCTTTGTACTCTTACCCCTTTCGCTCTCTTTTGTCCAAATTGGAGATAAGCAAGCCGTAAACCAATGGAGCTAAGAACACCAGATGTTCGGTTCTAAGCAAGGTGAGTAAATTCAAGTGCCCATATAATAAATGCTTTTGACACATTCACCTGATTCCGGTTGAAACATTACTAATGGTTAAAAATCCCTCTCTGCCGCGACTCTGTGATGTAATGGCTCATGTGCTCCCTCAGTAGGCGGTTCCAAAAAAGACCGTATTTTCATAAGCGTGAAGGCATTCTCATCCAAGAAGCATCCATGGTTGAAGCAAAAAGTATAAAATATAACCCCTTCAGCATGAAGGGCGGTTAAGCTAGAAGAATGTAGGATGAGAGCCGATGGCCACGAGAGGTAGTCGGTTCGGCTGGGCAGAATCACAAGCTTGATGTTGTGAGCTTGTGCCATGGATGTTGACCTTAAAAATATCGCATTGTTCTTGATGTAACGGAAATGGTTACAAAATCAGACAAACGGATCGACCTTACTTGACCCTGGGAAACTTTAACTTTGTTGGTGGCAGAGAAAATAGTCCCCATGAATTGGACTGGCCACAATAGATCCCAAATTTTGCAACCAAATGTCACTCATTGGACAATACCCCAAACTAAGCTGTAAGAATTTGGAAGGATGAGGGTGCTTCATTAGCTTCATTTCTACGTAGGCTTATTATTCAAAGTTTGAGTAAGGGTCAAGAAGCACGCAAAACTGAACCTTATTTGTCAACCTTATGGTAAAAATAAAACAGGAGAAAACAGGAGAAAACAGTTCAAAAGAGATGAAAATAGAACGGTTGGAGATCAACATTCGTTGGAGTTAAGAATGCATTGATGATGTAATAGTTCTGAACAATTTCTGAGAAATTGTGTTCATGAATTGCAGGTGAGGTAAAATAATAGCATTCATCCTAGTGAGGTAAAATAATAGCATTCATCTAACCAAAAAAAGGCATCACTGCCAAGCTTGAGAAGAATCCGTCTATGCCTTTGGTCAAGGATGTTCCTGCGCACCATTCACTTTGATGTCAATTCGTCTTGACGTTCTCAACAATTTCACGATTCTTCAAAAGTACTTTTTTCGACCAATTCGCGACGCCAACTCCTATGCTTCGAATATTCCGTCATGCGCTGACCTCAACCCATCCCACCCTTCCTTCACTTCTCCCAAAGAAGCTGACTCTCAACCGCATTCTATTTGACAACAACAGCAGGCTTTCGTACAACAAAACCATTCAGGTACTAAGCAGTGTCTACTCGCATCTCGATCTGCCCGATGACATTCGCCTACCCAAGTATGTCAAGAGTGACGACCTCATGGTTTTTAAAAACGTATTGGCCACCATCCGTAATACTACAAATCTGATAAACAAAAACCTCGTTGCATTGGAGAATGAATTGGTGGAGCAGGCTGCTGAGCTCGGAAACAACGACGCAATTGCCGTTTTAGCATTCGAAACTGTGGGTAAAAAACTTCTGAAATCCCCAGGAGTGCTGCAAGAAGACTTCCAATATGCTAACAAGTTGATTAAAGATCTCACAGAATTGAGACACCCGCTTGTTTTCAAATTAGCAGGAGATTTGGCCTTCAAACAGAATCATCATCTTCAGGCCGCAGAATATTGGAAACAATTCGTTGAATTAGAACCAGATACTATCTTGGCGTCCCAGGTGTACTCCAACTTGGGAATCTACTATTTTCAATTCAGTCCTGACCTTGCGTTGGCTAAACAGTACTTTGAGAAGAGCATTGCCTTGGGTGAGTTGGATAACTTTACGGTGCAGGCTCATTACTACCTCGGCCAGATGCATGTGGATACAAGCCCACTTACAGCAAAGTACCACTTCGAAATCAGTGCAAGCCGTGGCCTCAAGGAAAGTTTTCCATCGTTGGGGTTTTTGGAGTTGAATGTGTTTTGTAACTATACGAAGAGTATAGAATGGTTTCAATTGGGTATAGAATCAAATCAGGACTTGAGTTGCATGGTTGGTCAATTTGACTGCTACATGAAGATCCAGGACTACAAGTCTGCGTTCGAGGTTTCAACTAAAATAGCTGGCATCAAGGAACGTATCGAATCTATTAGAAGGAAAAAGGTGAGTGTTCCACAAGAGATGAAACTGTTGATGGATGTGAATGAAGGATTGTTACAAATGTTTTATAACACAAGAAAGGAGGAGTTGAAGGTATTGCCTACAATGATCTGAGGACTTGAACATAAAAATAGAATGAAGTGCAACGTTGCCCATGGTTTGGGATAAATCTTCATAGGAGGGATACATTTAGGAAACTGTATATATCAATTGCATACTGTATATATCTGTGACACGTAGGTCAAGACAACTGTGGAGGCTTTCAATCTCGACTTGAACCGACTTGTGGCGCTCACGTACAGCACAATAGCGGCATAGTCTAAATGCTGATTTAAATCACGGGAGAAGCTATTTTTCATGCAAAGCCATCAACAGGTGATTATGCACGGGCAGGCCTCGAATCAGCGCAAGTTTGATTGTGAACAGGTCCGGAAGAGAATCTAGAATTACGATTGCAAACGCAATTATTCTGGAGAATCGCTTGTGGCCACCTTTCGTTCGTTAGCTATCGAGTACCTACATTTGTTTTCATTCAGTTCGAACAATACTAAATGTGCATCAATAAAGATCCTAGACAGTCTAGCTGTTGCATCCAACAATATTAATTGCTCACCTTTCCGGTGATCTTTGTCACCTCAACACCGTCCTCTTTGTTTTCAAACTTGACTATTACCGTATCGGTTTCATAAGTGTTTTGCCAAACACCTGGGAACTGTTGACCACTCAAATTCTCTTGCTTGTTGTACTCTTTTCTCTCTTCTGGGGACAATCTCACGTAATTCTTGTATTCTGGGGCACCTGGCCTGATAATGTTGTCTGCGGTAATAACTGAACCTTCTCCGATCAACCCAATTGTTTCCAAAACCCTGAAATCTGGCACATACAAATCTTTCCAGTGATCAATGAAAGCCAATTCAACTGGCCCATTGTGTTTCTCAGCAAACTTGGTGAGAGTTTCAGCAGCAGGACCAACAATCACCTTTACGTGATCGGACAACCCTGCCAATTCAATGAGTTCCAGCGCAATTTCTGCAAACTTGGGGTTCACCTCAAAACTGTAGAAATGAGAGCCCTTGGGGAGGTTCAGACCGAAAAGAATTGCGGAATATCCAACATACCCACCCAATTCAATCATGGTTTTGGGCTTTATCTTTTTGATCTGGTCGAGAATAACAGCCCCCTTGTGACGACCTATTGTCATGAAGAACTTGCCGGTATCTACACCATAGTTATCAATGGCATCAAGAACCTTATCAGGGTCACCTTTGAGTGAATCAGCCTGCTTTCTGATGTATTCAAGTAAGTCGGTTTCTTTATTTGGGTCGGGTGCACTCATTATTGATCAATTGTTTTTCGTAACTTGAAAGGAAAATCGCAATCTTTTATATCGTCTTTAGTAGATTTGCGATTATTAATGATCTACAAACATTACCAGCAAAAACCCCTCTTTACCTCAAGGGTTTCATTTTTAGTCTCCACAATTTCTAAAATTAAATTTCCGAATCGGTAATCCGTTGCAACACAAAATGACTGGATTCCTGGAAGTCATTTCAAGACGAGCGTTGATTGGAACTACTTGGGAGGCGTTCCGTGCCACAGCTATGCTATTCCCGTGTTCTCCGTCTTGCCCTTATGATCGTAAGGCTTAAGGGTCTCGGGGCTCGTGTGCCTTGACAGTATTTTCTATATTACTAAACTGACGTAATACCAAGTTCAAGTGTCTTCGATATGTTTTTAGGGCAGTACCACAAAGAGAAGATCGGTTTAAATTAATTACAAGAGCAAAAATATCGACTGATTGGGAGGACAAATGAGGCTTTAGTGGGTTTCCATGCTTACTTAGCCTGCATGATTTGGCGGACCTACTTTAATACGACTATCTTTACTTACCCATATCCGCTCTTCGCTTTTGTCTTATTTATTAAATGCTCTATTATTTCAGTTTAGAATTGCCCCACTTGCAACTCACCTTACAACTCGCTTATTCTAGACTGTCTTGATCCTTTTCATGTCGCTTATTCTCGCCGATCTTTCCTTGGTCCCTATTTTGTAAGTGAAAATGGGATAGTTGTTCAGGTACTCGAACCTTGCATCGATTATTTTCACCACCCACAGGTATCTCAAAACAGATTATCTGGGAGATTTTCATTAATGGAATTCCTGGATTGAAATCTTGTGCGTAATTTCAATTGTTTGCATAACTTAGGGCACCTTCTCATCTATTTCGTTCAATCAACATTAACATCATTTGAGAATCTCATATCTGAATAGCTCACTTAAAGTGCTCTTTAAGTGCACTCTTCATTCAGTCCATATCATTATCTAAGCCACTTTCATATCTTTCCCTTAAAGTCACCAACTCAATATTTGATTTTTGTCTCTGGCTCAGAAAACTGGACTCTATTGTCGCAGAGGACCTCTCCAAGGCCGGAAGTGAAGAAACTTCCTCGTCGAACCAGTGGTGCTCGAGGGCTTGCTGCACATCGAATCTGTCTACAGGATCCCTCACCAATAAGTTCAGGATGAGCTCAAGTGCCAGATCATTGATGTCGTCCCAATAAGGTGAATAAAACGCGTACTGTGCCTTTAGAATCTGTTCTTTCATATTTGGCGGGGCCAACTCGTCCAGAAATGGAGGGAATCCGCATAGGCATACATATAGTAACACCCCTGTCAGCCACATGTCAGCCTTTGTCAGATATTTGGTATTGTTTGAAAGAATCTCGGGCGCTACGTATGCTGGTGTACCACACAAAGTGTTGGTGAACTTGCGCTCACCAATGAACTTTGCGAGACCAAAATCGGCGATTTTAACGGTGATGTCGTACTCGTCCTCGTCCCATGGACCCGTCTGAGCTCGCGTAGTCCGCGGTGTAATATCTAAAAGAATATTTTCTGGCTTGATATCACGGTGTATAATGCTTTTTTTGTGTAGATACCCCAAACCTGCGAGAAGTTGCTTGAATAAGGCCCGGGTTTCGTCCTGCCGCAACTTGGTCTTGTTAATGATTCGCTGAAACAATTCTCCACTGTTCATTTTTTCCAACACAAGGTATGTTGTGCTAGAATGAGCATTAATGGCTTCTACATAATGCGATATGAAACGAACAATGTTGGGGTGATCAATTGAGAGCAAAAGATTCATCTCTTGTTGGAGCTTGCTATCTTCATTACTGTTCGTTTTGCTTGGATGGAATATTTTCACTGCCACAATGTCTCCAGTACATCGATCCCGTGCCTCTTTAACAACTGCATAATGTCCCAGGCCAAGCTGCTGGCCCAAAATATAGTCGTCAAAGAAGGACTTCTTGGCTTTTTCCTCGCTAACGTAGCGAATTATGTACTCACCGCCTGTTTTGGCAAAGCGCACCTTGTCACCGCTTCGTAAAAGGGTGCTGTTTCCCTTGGCTACACGCTCATCGTTAACAAACAGACCATTTGATGAAAGGTCCGTGAGGTGTAGGAGTTCACGATCCTGATGGACGGAGGTTACTAGCAGACAGTGTCGCGAGGAGACGTCAGTACCTGGGATTTTGATATCACAAGCGCTACTCCGACCTATGAATATGGTGCCTGGTTTCGAAGGAACGACAATGTGTGAGTGGTTGGGAGATGTGCTGTAGAGACGAGCTAATGTGAAAGAAGGGCGTTTGGAAGGAAGCTCGGGAGATGCAAGTTTCTACATGTTAGTAGAGATCAGGAATAATGGGGTGGTACTTACTCTCTTGCGAGTCAAGGACATGACGCGACGCGAAAAACAAATATTCACTGGAGTGAAATTTGAGATGCGAACAACAGATAGCGAATTTGTAAACGAGGCGAAAAATTACAATGATCTCATTCTTAGAGTTTGAAGTGCATCCACATGCAAGAATTCATTCTAGTTGCAGTCAAGCCGCTAATAATACACTCACCCGTTCATGAATTCCAGCGTAGTAATTACAATTTGTGAAATCGTTCAAGCTCACGTTTCAGTTGATTTACCTATACTCATGTCCTGTACACTAGATCATCAACTCCATTCCCTGAATTTGTTGAAATTCTTTTACATCTATTCAAAAGATGTTCTGCGTAATCAGCCGTTCTTCTTGCACAAATCCATTGAGCAATAAGGTGAGTTTGCTTGTTTTCGATAATTTCTTTAAATTACCCTGGCTAGCAAATCAGCTATCGTGTTAACCCCCAAATGTCCTGTATCGAAATCTAATCCCTTTTTAAAAGCTCCAGGATCCAATCTCCATACCTTGGCTTCCTTCGCATCAACACTTTCCAAGACCTTCAAACACTGCATCAATTTTTGGTATTCCTTGTTATCCAGATTTGCTCCAGAAAAGAACAAATACTCATCGAGCTGTTTTGTGGTGTACAGTACGTCCATGGAAAGCTGTGAGACACCCTGCTTTGTAAATTGGTTATTAGTCACCACGTATTCAAGCATTACTAGCGAATAGAGAGATACAATTTTATCAACAATAAAATGGTAGTCTCCTACAGACATCGCGCGGCTGAGGGTTTTCAATAGGACGGGAAGCTTTTGGACAAAGTCCTGGAGGAGATTTGAAGCCGAGTCGAAATCTTGGATTTGCCACACAGTGGAGTTAACGTACTCCTTCAACAATGCCTTAATTTCCTTACGGAAAAACCTTTCGATTGTACTCATGCACTTGTCAATCAACGTCCGGTATTGCTTGATTGATGAGTCGAATATGCTCAGGTGTTCATCTGCCTCTCCACCATTTTGTTGAGAATAAAATTTCCACAATTGCACAAAGACTAGCTCGAGCGACCACTGCTCAGCAGCACTGCATGTATATTGGGCCAGACAGTAAACCTTTATGAAACTTGCGATGATAGCATCGCTATCGTATTTGTAATCGGTTCCTGGAATTCCCTGCAAAACGCGACTCAGATTGAATGCATCAAACTCCAGTTTATAAAGCTTTTCAAGGTGGTCACAGTATGCATCTATCAAGTGAAGATGAATAGTGGATACATACTTCAATTGGTATTTCACGACGCCTAATGTTCGGAAATGATTCGTCAAGTTATCGATCAACTTGATCAAGTTTAAAGCGGAGTACGTGGGCTTCAATGGATCTATGTCGTCATAGTCTACCGCAAAAGCGTCCTTCGCTTCCAAGATTTCACTCTTGAACCTTTTTAAAGCAAGTTCCCTTTCGAATCCGAGCCAATTGTTCATCGTGATCTTTTCTTCAGTACCGCGAACGAGAATATCGGCACTCAAACCAATCCAGTTTTTGGAAGGTGTTTGGAGATCATCTATGTATGGGTTGTACAAGTAAGTGGACTTTAGGCGCAGATCAAATGTAGAAAGTTCATAGATGAGATGGGAGAGTAACCGTCCGAACTTTTCAGCTGAAGAGCCATTGGTAGAAAATGAATCTTCGCTCAATTTTGTTTCTTCTATTTTCTTGTTGATGAGTTTCACCATCGAGGTCACTTTTGTCCTCAACGGTACGAGCAAAGCAGTGATGACTTCATATTCTCCAATTAAACCCATTTTACGGAACGTTGAGCCCACTACCAACATCACCAACGAGAGACTTTCTTTGAGGAATTCCTCAATAAAGGAAAACGCCCACTCGGGTTTCGAGAGCTTATTGGTGTCCTTATTTGGAGCCATGAAATGAAAATGGAAACGGTTCAAAACAGGCTGAAGAAGAACATCAAGTGCCCACCAAGAATCAGGATACTTTGGAGTGGCATGAATAGCCTGCAAACGAACTAAATCAGCGAATTTCTGTGAGACTTCTTTTAATGCTGATGGGTCTGTAGAAGATATGTCGTATTTGGGTGTGAGCCAAGCCGTATTAGAAACTGACGCTGTTAATTCCGCAGTCAATGCCTCTCTCTCAGCTGCCACATGGTTGTCGATTTTGCTCATGAGTATTTCACGAGCATTGTCAGGTAATTTTCGTATTTTAGGTGTGATCTCCTCGATTCTATCTATGGAGACCGGGCCCCCAAGCTCACTTTCCCATTCGAGCGCTTCCTCAAGCATCGCAATGTCATTGCTTATGCGATTTTTCTGGTTGATCTTGGATTGAAAGTCGACCAAGGGCTTGAGAGGACCGTACTCTTCAATTAATGACAGAATCATGGTTGGAGATGTCGATGTGATTTTGGCTACCACCGAGTCAAGGTCCTTCGAAGGGAGTGAGATGCCTTGACGGGACTGAATGGCATGCTGAAGGTTTTGTTTTGTAAGTATGAGTTGATCCATGAACAGAACACTGTAATGAAATTGTTTGAAAAAAGCTAAGAACAACTGATCAATTGTAGAATAATGAATCGAAGACTAAATTTAAAGGAGAGAATGAAAGATTGTTGCTGTCTTGATAAGGTTTAAAAGCTGTTCTTGGTATGAGCTATAGAAACTTATCTACTTTACAGCTGTGACTAAATTCTTGTAAATACTTACAACATCCAAGTAGATCAGTCAATTGCTACAGCCCCGCGTTAAACAATGCTTTACACGATACCCAATTGCTCCTAAAAAGTTTGCTTATGAAGCCTTTAGATGGAGCCCCCACTCTCTTACTTTGTAATCTTGTGAAATACTTATGAGAGAGAGTCCTCATTAATTAAATATCTCAAAATAAGAGACCCTTCACTAACGATTCCATACAAACGGATCTAGTGTAGATCGGGAAAAAATTGATGGCGAAATTTTCTACACCAATTTACTCTCTGCTTCTGTTCGTTGACTCTCCAGGCTAGAGTTTGCCTAAGTTATTCAAGTTACCATTAAGTCATCGAGATGTACACGATTTCTTATAATTCATAATTTTAATTCAGCTCTTGCTTGATAGCGTACTGACGAGGTAACCGAAAAGAACGTAACTCCCTACTTGGTCTTACCAATGAACAGTTATCTGACCATGATAATTGCATAAACTACGAGACGACTAATGTATTGCATCAAAATATCACACTTTATACATCAACCGACCTTAATTGCTCTATACAATTTCTCACCCAACGTTCTCAAATATTCTTTGTTGTTCGAATATTTCGCTCCGCTGATTTATTCACAAATTTTCACTACGTTCCAATGCAAGCTCCAGTAGTCTACATGAACACCTCGACCCAGCGGCAATCTGGCCGCCAGGCGCAGGTCTCTAATATCACTGCGGCCAAAGCTGTTGCCGATATCATAAGAACGTGTCTTGGTCCAAAGGCCATGTTGAAGATGTTGTTGGATCCAATGGGCGGCATCGTTCTTACCAACGATGGCCACGCTATCCTCCGTGAAATCGATGTCTCGCACCCTGCTGCCAAGTCCATGATCGAATTAAGTCGTACCCAGGACGAAGAAGTTGGTGACGGAACAACCACTGTCATCATTTTGGCCGGTGAGATCCTTGCGCAGACTTTCCCCTACATTGAAAAGAACATTCACCCCGTCATTATCATTCAGGCACTCAAGCGTGCCCTTGCCGATGCCCTTGAAATTATTCACTCTGTGAGTGTTCCCGTTGACATTGACAACGAAGAAGCTATGCTCAAGTTGATTGGAGCCAGTATCGGCACAAAGTACGTTCACAAGTGGTCTCAAAAAATGTGTGAATTGAGTTTGAAGGCCGTCAAGACTGTGGCAATCACCCAGGGTGACTACCGTGAGATTGATGTGAAGCGTTACGCCAGAATTGAGAAGATTCCAGGCGGAGAAGTTACTGATTCGGAGGTATTGGATGGTATCTTATTGAACAAGGATGTTACACACCCAAAGATGAAGAGATACATCGAAAACCCACGTGTGATTTTGTTGGATTGCCCATTGGAATACAAGAAGGGAGAGAGTCAGACTAATATCGAGATAACTAAGGAGGATGACTGGAATAGAATATTACAAATTGAAGAGGAGCAGGTCAAGCAAATGTGTGAGCAGTTGTTGGAGTTCAAGCCAGACCTTGTGTTGACAGAAAAGGGTGTGAGTGATCTCGCTCAGCATTACCTCTTGAAGGGTGGTGTTTCCTGTTTGAGAAGAGTCAAGAAGAGTGACAATAATAGAATTGCAAGAGCAGTGGGTGCCACCATTGTGAACCGTATTGAGGACTTGAAGGAAAGCGACATTGGTACAAAGTGTGGAGAGTTCAAGGTTGAGTTGATTGGAGACGAATACTTCTCGTACCTCGTCAAGTGTAAGAACCCACAGGCTTGTACAGTCGTGTTGAGAGGCCCATCCAAGGATATCTTGAACGAGATCGAGAGAAACTTGCATGATGCCATGGCTGTGACCAGAAACGTCATGTTTGAGCCAAGCTTGGCTCCAGGAGGTGGTGCCACCGAGATGGCTGTGAGTGTGAAGTTGGCCGAGAAGGCCAAGAGTATTGAAGGTGTAGCACAGTGGCCTTACCAGGCTGTTGCCGATGCTTTCGAGGTGATCCCAAGAACTTTGATCCAAAACTGCGGTGGTAACCCAATCAAGACTTTGGCACAGTTGAGAGCCAAGCATGCAGCAGGCGAGCACACATGGGGAATTGATGGTGATTTGGGCAAGGTTGTGGATATGCACAAATACGGAATTTGGGAGCCTGAGGTGATCAAGCAGCAGTCCATCAAGACGGGTGTGGAGAGTGCTTGTTTGTTGTTGAGAGTCGATGACATAGTCAGTGGTGTCAGACAGGAGTCTTAATTGTCGGTTTGCTAACGAGCAAGCAGACTAAGCAAACTTGACCAAGCAAACTTTGCGAATTAGTTGAGGAAAGGACCTATGGGAGCAAATTTAATACTTCACTAGCTGTTTATCGACCCAAATTTTGTCGACATAATTAGCCTTATTTTTTTCACTGGGTTATGAGAATACTATCACAACGAGTTCAAAGATGGCATAAGTGCGGTTATACCCATTGTGTTGATATCATTTAGTTGCTTTGAGCGATGTATAAAGGATGTAAGTAAAGAATGAAAGATGATAAGACGAAGCAAGATCATGTAGAGTAGTTGCAAAAGATGCTAGAGCACTAAAGGCCGGATGGTGTCTAGAGAATGGATTGTGCTCGAGCATATACTAGAATTGTTCAATAGCTCCTCAAAACCCTGTATTGGTATGCCCATGCCACCATCATGAAATCTGACCCTTCTAAACTTCCAAGATTGCGCAATTCGCGTATGTCTTGAGAGATTACGTTCCACTTTTAACGGGGTTGTCTGAGTTGAATCAGCAGCATCACCCATTTCTGCCTGAAGTTCAATTCTATTCTTACATTCTTTTACGTTGTATATGAACATAAGCAAGTAGAACACACAAAATGGTTTCTCATTCTCAGGTAGGATAGCGAAACTATGTAAAACAGCGTAATGGTAGGGCAAGTCACGATCGATTCTTCTTGATTCTTGAGGCACTTACATGAAATGCAGCTAAACATACTGTCGGAGATTACGAATAGTCTGGACGACATATCTAACTCGATTTCAACGTCTTGATATCTAAACTGATAATATTTTGCACACGCTGATAATCGCAAACGGTTCAAAAAAATGGGTGCAAAAATTTGCAAAGCGCATACCAGAATCATAGAGCACAAGAACTAATCAAGGTTCTCATTATTGGATACGCTTCAATCGAATAGATGATGATAATGTACGAATTTTTTGAGTCATCTTGACTAATACAATATTGAACGGATATTGACCTGGACAAGGGGGTATTTACTTCACTCCTATTTTAACTTTCTATTCTTCTAGATTCTATTGTACGAAGTGAAATTGTCTCATGTCTTGACAGCAATCGTTGAAAGAGATTTCCATAGCCTATCTTATTGCTCAGGAGGCAGGTGCTAGTTCTTTCGCCAAATGCTACTTCTGCGTTTGATTCGGTGAATGTTATAACGAAAAGCCTTGAAAGAAAGACCAGTTCGCCTGCTCTCTATCTCTCCTGAAAGCTACGATATTGGTGAGGCGGAAATTGTTTGAAAACTGTGATGAAGTGGAGAAACTTAGATCAATGTGCTTAAAATAAACCTGGTCACTTCATTTCTGCGACCAATTTCTCGCTTAATTTCGACGAAGACTGTCAAATCAAATCGTATCAGTGTCGTCGACTCCATTACTTACTTGCTACCCTCTATCATGGCAACGAGCTAGGCACTGAAGCTCGATCCTGAACCTGGCTCATCGTATTCTATGCAGGCTGAAACGCGAGGTGACGTAGAAAACGGCGAGGCGTAAAATTGAAACATACTCACACTACAACTACCCACAAACAATCATCAAAAATCTTAGTCTCAACCTCCATTTTGTCCCTGTCTCAATTCATTTTGTCCCCGTATCAATTGTTTCATTCTGTGTTCTTCCTCCACATATTCTTTGTTCTAGGTACATTCCGCATGGGTAAGCCAGCCTTCAAGAAACGTAAAAAAGAAGAGCAAACGTCGTTGGCAGATGACGATAGTGGCCATCACTTATATGGGTTAAAGCAAACTTTTATTTAGCAATCCAGCTCGCAAACGGCTACGGAGTTGTATTTTCGCAGCTGGTTGCGAGTGTTTACAATTATCCCAAATAGGAATTTTTGAGTAAGGTCTGATCTCGTGTGTTTGTATTTGCGATGAATGGAGAAGGACCAAGCCAGGCAACAAATTGTGCATGGACAACACTTTTGTGATCTGTGCGGGTTGCCAACTTTGACAAGGTAGATTTTTTCTATTGCTTGCAGGGCTGGCTGTAAATAAAATTAAAAAAACGCTACTTTCCAGATCATACTCACTGGATACCCAGAGGGCTAGAGACGTAAGAGCGACGGAACAGAACGTCATTCATCATTTACCTGTGCATTAATACAACAAGGCATACTATTAGACTATTCAATAGTATTCAACGCACTACTATAGCAAGTCATTCAAGCACCTTCTGAAATCACTTCGAGTACTTTCAGCGGATCATTCCAGATTCTTGAAGCCAGTTTTATTTGATCCATCGTTTCCAACTGGTACTTAACGTCACTAGACAAGCTGGTCACGAATACTCAAGCAATCTGAAGAACGGTTAGGTCAAGGGTCTTGCAAAAGGAGATTTTGAAATCTAAGACGATTAATCAAAAGTCTTTTCATAGATCCAAATTCTAACCCTTAACTTGGACGTCATACATTCGTTTCTTGGGTCCAAAAATCTCGTCAACTGAGTAACCTGACCCTTCATCACAATCTACGTCCTAACTTTGCTTTTTTAATATGGTCCAACCTCCATTTAAAGCACGTACCAAAGTTTCCTGGGCGGGAGAAGAAGAAGGAGACCTTGGTTTCCTCGAAAATGAAATCATTGATGTTTACGACATCGTTGACGAAGCATGGTGGAGCGGTAAATTAAGGCGTAACAAAGCAGAAGGAATCTTCCCGATGGATTACGTGGAAGTTGTGGATGGCCCGATGTCTCACAGTGGGTCTAACCTTCTGTTGAGCAACCAAGTTTCGCTGGGGCAAACACTGCCACTTAAAGCCCAAACCACTCCATCTAAAGAGTACTACAAAGGTATCAGTCGTGCTGGTACCCCCAACAACTCCAGTTATAGTCGTGGCCAGCTGCCTAAAATATCGCACGACTATGTGGACGATGTGGACTACAGTTTTGATGCAAGCTTTGACAAGCTGAGAAAGGGCAGATCGAAAATGGTCTCGGCTACAAACCATCCAAAGGTCAAGTACGCATTTCAGCAGACGCAACAAGAAGAACGTGAACGCGAAATGGAGAATTTCCGCCAGTTGAAGTTGCAACATGAGTACAATGTAAAGAAAGCACAGAAGATCGAAAGGGAGAGAGAAAAGATCGATCGTGAAAGAGAAAAGTTATTGATGGAAAGAGAAAAATTGGAGAGGTATGAAGAAAAGTTGGAAAAGCTCGAAAGAGAGGAGAAGAAAAAGAAGAGGGACTCTAGAGACCCTAGAGATTCGAGAAACGGTAGAGACTCGAGAGACCTCAGAGAAAGTTACAGAGACAGCTACAAAGAAAGTTATAGAGAAAAAGAGTACCGCGAGCCTGTGGCCAAAGACGAAGGCTACGAGGATGACTATAATGAGATCGCAATGAAGCGTGCGCAACTTGAAATGGAATTGGAACACTTGAAACAGTTGGAAAAGCTGACAAGAAAGAGAAATCTGAAACCAGAACAATCTATTGACAGTTCGTATGTGAGTGAAGATATTTTGTCATCAAGGAAAAGCAGGTACTCAAGAGACGATTTGGGAAAGAAGTTGTCGCATGATCTGGACGACGAGCACAACTATGAAACTCCGCCACCACCGCCCCCTAAACACAGTCCTGGAAAAGATAGGGCCATCATGAATGGGTCAAATGGTGCTGGGAATGGAACTGCTGCAGCTCCATTTGATGCTGATGACTTCAAATTGTCGGGCGGATCGAGAATCTTAACTGAAGAAGACATATACAGACTCTCCCAAATGCAACAAGAGGAATTGAAAAATTCATTGCGCTCACTTCAGTCTGATGTCCTTAACCTTTCTGAGCTCAGTGCCACTTCTGCTGGTTCGTTTATGAGACACAAATACGAAAGGGATATGAGAGCGCTGCAAGAGCGCATGGCTGCGGTTACCATTGAGGATGAGGAAGAAACAAAGATAATGAAGTCTGATTCCAATAAAGCGTTGATGGACTCGGTGTTTCAAGACAAGAAGCGCAACAGCAATATTTTCAAAAAGATCCTCAAGAAAACCGATGATAACGTCTTGGAAAAGAAGCTCCAACAAGATGATACTGATTGGGCCGCAGTGAAGATGGAAGTGAATCGCTTGAACTCGTTGTCTTCCCTGGACAAGCAGGCAAGAACCAGAAGAATTGTACGTGAGGAAGGTAACTTGATTGTCAAGCCTCTCGACTACATTCTGGACATAAACACTAACGAAGTCCTTGGGGATATTCCTGACACAGAGGAAGAGGAGGCCCTTGACCGTGAGGTTTTTGCACTCAGTGATATAACTGCCAAAAAAATAGAAGCTTTCATGCTGCGTTATGACACTACGGCAGAGCTCAACGAGTTGATATCTGATGTGAGCGTCAAGTTTGGAACCTCGAAGGTTGCACAGGTGCGCTGTGTTTTAGTTCACTTGTGCAAGTTTACGATAATAGATGAGCCGCTGCGTATTCTGCAGACCAAACCAAAGTTGGCAGAAGTTTGTGCCAAAGGTGAAGCCACCATTTACCAAATCAACTACTTGTTCAGCAAAATCTTGGATGCTTTGCGCATACCATCTGAGGTTGTGCTAGGCTTCTGGAAGAAACCTAATGAGTTTTATCACAACGAGCAGTTCGTAATCAACCACTGCTGGTTATCGATTCTCCTCAATAAGCGCTTTTTCATCATGGACACATATTGCTTCAAGAACGCTGGGGTTTGCAATCTTAGAGGCTCTTACAATGAGCACTACTTCTTGACAAGACCGCTCAAAGTGGTGTCCACTCATGTGCCTTCAGTGATAGATCTTCAACACGTTCTCCCACCAATTGACCAGAACGTGGCTTTTTACCTCCCACGCTCGTACCTGGGGTACTATCACAGTAGACTCCGGATCAGGAATTTCAATAATGCGCTCACACGCTTGAAGGACCTCGAATTTTTTGAGATGGAATTGGAGGTGCCAGTAGATGTGGAGCTATTTGCGTTGGTCAAAACCGCAAAGATCACAACCAACGAGCTCTGCCTTTGTCAGATTTTCTGGAGTAACAGCAAACGTCTCGCCAGAGTTAAAGCAGTTTTGCCTGAGGGGAAGACTGTCGGAGTACTCCAAATTTTTGCAGGTCCCAAGGGAACTCAAAAACACTTTGAGAATGTTCACGAGTTGGCCATCTCGATTCCATTATATCATTCAGGTTCGTACAAACCTGTAAAGTTTGTACCGCGTTTCCCAACGGTTCAAAGCCAAAATAACGATCTATACGTCAAATCCCCACAAACTTCGAAAATCATTGCGAAAAACGCCTACAACTTTGAAGTATTGCAGTACCCTTCGATGGGCTTGAATAGCGGTCTGGGTCTAATGAACCAAGACTTCAAAGTGGTGATCGAGTCGCCCTCAGGAAAGTACTACAAGTTGGCAAAGTCCGACCCTGGTAAGCCTTTCGGATCGTACGAATGTCACCTCAAGGCTCTGGAGGTGGGTGTGTATAGAGGTTTGGTGATTGGAGATAGTGGCAATAGCTGGTATGTATTTACACAATGGGAATGTGTGGCATAACGGATTTGAATGTGCACAATCATTATTTGACGAGTTGAACTTTGACAGAGTCATTATACACTAATGAAGATATCAGTATTCAATCGTCAACTTCTCCAGGGGACGACGTTAAACGAATGAGCAAGCGAAGAGTTTAAGGTTACTTCAAAATTGTCACAATCAAAAAAAAATTGGTACACATGTACTGATCATCCCCATTCAATCATTTGTTCATCTTTTTATTTACTTATTGCTAGATTCTAGCCTCATGGACGGACTCGATTCGTTCCACTTCATTTCATGATATCGTTGATATCTGCAGACTGCTGCGTTAATAGCATTGTGTATAATTTGCATTAATAATTATAGATACATTCGACAAAGCAAATTGGGAAACACGATTTGCTAGTGTAAGATCATTTGAAACTCTCAATTCGAAGCTGCAAGTATAGAAGAATTAGTCTATGTTTCCCTGCATACAATGATTGTTCTATTTGTAGAAGCTTTATGAAGGAGTCTTTTAAACAGTCTATATTCTCATGATTTCCAGTCTCTCACTGCAGCAATGTCCACGTCTCATTAATTTCAAAATCCTACTATTTTGTCATGTGCTGATTCACAACATTTGGGTGTTCAATTTAACCTTCATACGATTCTCAAAGCATCTTTTTTCGCAGACTTTCTAAGGTCTATATCGATCGCTTCAAACAATGTCAGACCTACGATACTCAAAAAACCGCAAAGTCGGTGAAGGTACCTATGCCGTCGTCTACCTCGGTAAACAGCTCAGTACCAAACGAAACATTGCTATCAAAGAAATAAAAACAGGCATGTTTAAAGATGGACTTGATATGTCTGCCATCAGAGAAGTGAAATACCTTAAAGAGCTTCACCATGTTAATGTTATTGAGTTGGTAGATGTCTTCTCTACTTCAAACAACCTCAACCTCGTTTTAGAGTTTCTTCCATGTGATCTTGAGGTGCTAATCAAGGACACTTCGGTTGTTTTCAAATCCAGCGACATCAAGGCCTGGCTTTTGATGACATTGCGCGGGCTCCACCATTGCCATCGTAATTTCATCTTACATCGTGATTTGAAGCCTAATAACCTTCTTCTAGCTCCTGATGGACAGCTCAAAATTGCGGATTTTGGTCTTGCTCGTTCTTTGGGTAATGCCATTGAAGATTTAACCTCGAATGTGGTGACTCGGTGGTACCGTGCGCCAGAGCTTCTTTTCGGAGCAAAGCATTACACCACTGCCGTAGACATGTGGTCAGTGGGCATAATATTCGCTGAGTTGATGTTGCGAACACCTTATCTTCCAGGCAAAGACGATGTGGATCAGTTGGATGTGACATTCCGTGCGTTGGGTACCCCTACAGAAGTTATATGGCCAAATGTTTCGCTGTTGCCATTATATAACTCATTGAGAATATATGCCCCTCCTTCGCGACAAGAGCTTAGGAATAGATTCAGCGCAGCAACGGAAAAGGCTTTGGATTTGTTGATATCTATGACACAGTTAGATCCAAGCAGACGGTGTAGCCTGACACAGGCTCTTTTGCATGAGTACTTTACAGAAGCGCCGAATCCAAGTGATCCTGGCGACCTACCTAAAAAGGCGGAGAAAGAGAAGGAGGACGAAAATAAGAGGAGAAAGCTCAGTTAGATGGGCACATCTAACAACACATGATGCTGTATTCATTTAAAAGACCAATAGACAATAAAAAAGAGCCAGTGCTGTATGAGGATCAAGCTCAAGGTGAGGAGCTATCAAACAGTGACGATTTAACAGAGCGAACCAATGATTCAATGAACCAATGAACCAATTGTTGGTAATTTTGTGCGTATAAACCTACGGAAGCTTTCACAGAAGGTATGCTTTTCTAGCTACAGTCGTAATGTATACCCAAACATTGGGAAGAGCCTCATTTTTTGGGCTGGCCATCAAGGAGACCAACATGATTTTGAAGATACAAAATATTAGATTTTTTCATACTCAGGAAGCGGTTCTTGAACTCAGCGCTGCTTTGAACCCTTGGAAATTGTACGAGATCATACTCATCCATGGAGGAGAAATGTAATAGAATCTGAAAACACAAAGCACGGAGTAGTAAAGTGAAACTTTCAGATAATATCGGTTCCAATGCTTTTAAAATACATCAATACTATTTTATGCTTGATATGTACTGATATGCATACGCTTATTTTCCTGGCAGTAGTTGAAGCGTTTCAAGTGACATTGTTTATTAAGTATACCCTTCTTTATCCCCATCTCTTTGCCACTAGTTCTGCAATTGCCCACGCACTCGTGATTCCTGGCAGTTCAATTCCAATCAAATTGATAAACCCTTTAAACCCATCCTCTTCTCTGATGATGAAATCTGCAAATGTCGTCTTGCTCTCTACCGCAGATATGTACTTGGGTCTAACTCCCAGGTACAGTGGTTCAAGAGCCTCGGGGTTCAATTTTGGATAATACTGTTTGATTGCTGCTATAGCAGCCTTCAAGTTTCCGCTACTGGGCGTGTAGTCCAAGTCACCTGGGTGCTGGTCTGGCAACCATTCTAAATCAGGTCCGAATTTCACCTGACCCCCCAAATCGAAGGTCAAATGAGTACCCAAAGAAGTTGCTTGAGGATTGGGAACTGGGTATATTAACTTTTGCTTCAAGTCATGCTCGGCCCCTTGGTAAGTGAAATAGTTTCCTTTCGCAAAATGAGCCTTGATGTGTCTCTCATCAGGAAGTAAGAGATTGGAAACTAGTGGCGCATACAAGCCTGCTGCATTGACCACATTTGAGGTGGAGATATTAAATTCGGTGCCTGACGGGACATCAACCATGCTAAGTGTGTACTCTCCGTCTTTCTGGATATCTTGTACCCGAGTGTTACAAGCGATAGTTCCACCAGCATTCTCCAAGCGTGTTTGGAAGAACAAGAGTAGATCATGAGTCGAGATAATCCCTGTCAGTATACTGTGGAGAACACTGTAATCCGTATGTATCAGAGGCAATTGCTCATTTGCTTTATCCTTCAGCACCCACTCGACCGGGACATCTAATGCACGTGCTTTGGTGTAGAGTTGCTCCAACCTGTCCGCATCGGAGTCAGACAGTGCAACCACCCACTTTCCGCACTTTTTGAGTGCCACCAGATCAGGAAGCTCGTTGTAGATCAATTCTTTCCCGCGAAGACACAATTGAGTTTTGAGCGAGTCCGGAGGAGTGAAGATACCAGCATGTATCACTTCCGAGTTGCGCAGTGAGGTCTCCATACCTAGAGATGGATGCTGTTCAACGAGGAGAACAGAATTGTTCTTGCGCTGGAGCTCTGCAGCAACAGCAGTCCCCACAATTCCTCCGCCAATGACCACATGAGAGAAGTCGGCAGACCTTTGAAGCGTTCGGTGGAAAAATCTTAGTTGCTGCAACATGAAAAATGTAGATTTATTTCATGATTTTGTCGGAACATGCTGGATGGGCCCGGTGATTTTCTAATAAACTTTTATATGATTATGAAATGGAAGGGTGGATTTCACCTTCATTGATTACAAGTTGTAATTCCAGTTATATGAGGAAAAAAACTATTATAGACAACTACAAGAATGGGATTCATGAAAAGTATACATGAATAGTTTACATGAATAGTATACATGAATAGTAGACAAGAATATTGTAGAAGTCTAGTTCCAAGTCTTTATTTCTGACAACTAGAACAGTAAAAATTAGGTCTCTCGAAACTAAAGTATATGACTTCACATTGTTTATTCAACCATTCAAGCAATCATTTATCGTTGATTAGTTATTTGAGGCCGAACTTACAAATTGGAGTTCTTCATAGTGACACCTTAGCATAATACTGTCGAAATCTGATACCAGGAAACATGGTTATTGTTATCCAAAACATCAAAGCCGAAGGTCAGGTCACGAAATGACATTAGATGAACTGGTGCTCTAAAATTTTTAGAAACCACCCTCAACTTTCCAAAAAGTCTTCCCTTTTCTTTGCCGTGCAATGGGATTTTTCTCATATACCCGAGAAGTTTGCTCAACCCCAAATATTTGATGACCTCCAGTGGCTTTCGTTATTTTTTGCGTTGGTCAACCCAATACAATTTTGGGTGCGAAAATGTTGCAGAAAAATTTCGTCGGCTGCAAAATACCCGCTCATACCTCCTAAGCGCAAGCTCCGTAGACTTATGCTGTGATGGCACCTTGTTCGTTTTCTATTCCGGTTTTGTTTGTGTTTTTGCTCGTGTATAAAGGAGGTGTGTTGCTGAAGTCTATGGCAGTGGTACTCTATAGTTCATCAATTAGTGTTCTTCTCTTTCTTTTGAAAGCCAAGAAGTATAGGATCTTTAGGTAACGACAAAACAATAGAGCTTGTTAAGAGCATGTTAAGGGCTTGTCAAGAGCTTGTTAAGGCTTTTTAACAGCAACATTAAAATAATCAAAAACATCGACCCACTAATTGGGTGAAAGTTAATACACATGGAGAATTATCTAGAGAATCTACTTATCCCATGAGATTTCTGCCTTTTCGGGATCAGCAAACCCATCTCAAATTTGACTTTGATCGCTTCAAACTTTTTCGGCTCAACTTAACTCTTGTGAATACTCCATTGTTATTATGATCCCGAAATTCAACCGTTCATGATATTTAGACAAATTTATCACGGATGTGGACTTAGGCACTTTGTATGCACTTTGTATTCACTTTGTATGGCCTTTTTTTTTCACTCGATATAATGGGGCAACCGTCTCGTATATACCACAAAATGTAATGAGAGATCTGAGACATACCCCCAAGTTTTGGGCCCAATTAGCGGGTTATGTCACCCAACAGCGATGAGATTCACTTGTTGTTGAGATGTTCGCTTAAAAAGCAAAAGTCCACTCGCTTATGTATGTAACTTCTAAAAAGTTTGATCTCTCGCCGCAGGTAACGGTATGCAACATGCAACTAGGGTCGCAACGAGGAAATACGCCCCAGCAACTAACCATGCTACGGTAACCACCGCTCGCAAAGCCCGCCAATGGGGCACCTACAGAACCCCATATATAGAATGAAATACAGATATTTACGGCAGCAATTAGGGTGTGAGGTGAACAATAGGGAAAAGAATACAATGGAGGCGTAGGTTAAAGTTGCCAGGAGAGAAAATTTAAAAATCCGAACGCAGGCTTTCTGGGTCCATTCTAGCCAAAAGATGCCCCAAGAGACCAGTTGTTATTTTCAAGCACCGGGTCTCTGGTACAAAGAGGACTCAGATCTATGTTAGGGAAGAATGCGGAAGATGAAGTGATGGCGGAATGATAAACTTTTTTAAACACCTATCCGTTTAGAAGAGCGCATCTTTTACAAGGCAAGATTGTGCGTTTGAGTAAAAGTGAAGAAGCTGAAAGCTTCCATAAAAGAAGAGTGGAAGCAGGAGAGTGAAGCAGGAGAGTGAAGCAGGAGAGTGGAAGCAGAAGAGCGGAAGTAGAAAAGCTTATTGAAGATTTGTACTTTTCAACCACTGCATGTGCAAACCTTGTAAGTGAAAAATTTTGGAGACTTGAAAAACCATTTGGAGGACCATGGTCAATTTTCTTGACTTTGTCACATATTTTCTCACCGTCAATCTTTCTCCACGTCGTCAATCTTCATTCGCGTATTTTCCAAATACTTGCCAGGGACCTGTGGTCTCCAGGTATTTCTTTGTTGTCCATCTTATTTTCTCCTCGCGCAGGCCTCACTCACATGCTTCCCAAAGTTCCCTTGCACCAACTGTCACAAATACGGCTGCAGCAAAAGCTAAACGGGTTTGCATACCGAGAAAGGCTACTATGGCGCTGAGCATGGCTAGGCTGTCTATTCTAGATCTTCTGTATTTCAGCACTCAGTGCAGCCGAACGGAATTCGCGTAAACACCGGTCTGCAGCGTAAAAGCATTTCTACACAAGCAAAACGAAAGTTGGTTAGTGCTAAAATATCTGTGCGAGGCAGATGTTGTGCAACAAAAGATGGAATCCGCTCATCACAAAAGAGACTTGTGCATGAGTGAACAAACAAGGGTTGTGTTGTAGGGTTGAGTAGAAGCGGAATCGTAAAATTGTTCCCTCCTCATGTACAGGCGAGCGATCTTTGTCAGGCCATTTTGGGTAATCGCTTTGACGAGACATGAGACCCTACAAGGTGGAAGGTAAGAGGCATTTTGTTCAGCACGTCCAATATCATGCGTTTGGGATTTGCCGTATTCGCAACCCCTATTTGTTCGCTTTCCCAAGTCGCTTCTGTGAGTGTATACGGCTGTTGAAATTGGGCGGAATCAGGCGCTGGTAAAATTCCCGAATAATTGTAGAAAAAAGTTTACTAAAGAAAACAACAAGTATGAGGAGCATCAAGTCCGTCGTAGTAGGCGACGGTGGTGTGGGGAAAACATGTTTATTGATTTCGTACACCACCAACACTTTCCCCAACGACTACATTCCAACTGTGTTTGACAACTACTCCGCCTCAGTCATGATTGATGGTGAACCTATCAAGTTGGGTTTGTGGGATACCGCTGGTCAGGCAGAGTACGATAGGTTGAGACCGTTGTCCTACCCTCAGACTGAGATCTTCCTTTGTTGTTTCTCGGTGATAAGTCCTTCGTCGTTCCTGAATGTCAGGGCCAAGTGGATTCCTGAAATAATGCACCACTCCCCTAAAGACATCCTTATTCTTTTGATTGGAACCAAAGTAGACTTGCGTGACGACTTGCACGTATTGGATGAGTTGGCTGACCGCAATACAAAGCCCGTCACCTACGACCAGGGTGTAAAGTTGGCCAAGGAGTTGGGAGCCGTCAAGTACCTCGAGTGCTCGGCTGCTACGCAGGTTGGTGTCAAGGAGATTTTCGACTACGCAATTAGAGCTGTCTTGGATCCTCCTAACTTGAAGAGCAGTGAGTACACAACAGTGACAGAGCAGGCTCCTCTGAAGACCTCTATGGGGGGGTTGGGAAACTCGTCGCAACCAAAACCGGTCAAGAAGAGAAAGGTGAGAAAGACAAAGTGTACTATTTTGTAAACAATTGGGAACAATCGAACACGGGAATGTTGACGGTTTAAAACAGTGTCGTGTAACTAAGATACAACTAAGCTACAACTGAAGCTAGGATGAACATGAGGAGATCAAAGTTAGCAGACTCTTGTTGAGTCTGACGGGAGGATTCTTATAGCAAACTCGCCACGGCCAATTGTTATCGAAAATTTTTAAGAGGACAGTTTTGAATAATCGGATTATTCATTACGCAAGGACAAATGAGTACAATAGAGGAAGAGCAAATGTAATTGAAGAACTTGGAATAATTGAGCGTTGTATCGTTCTTATGTATAAAAAAGGAGAAAATAATATGAACAGGCGTCAACTGAATAACCATTGGTTGGCTGCTTTGCCAGAGTCAGGTCATTGTTGGTGCGGTAATTTACTTCGCCGGATCTTCTCCTTGTCTCAAATGTCTAACTTTCTAATTCTACTAATACCCTGGATCACGGGTCCTAGGACTCCATAGAACATATTTATTGTTTATTCCTGTCTTTTTATATTAATACACTAAATTGGTAAGAGCGATCGGTAGGCAAGGAACTAGCAATGTAAGAGAACCAAAAGGAGTTCCAAAAGGAGTGCCAAAAAGAGTGTCAAAAAGAGTGCCCAAATGAGAACATTCCCTTTGGTTTTCTCAAGTCTTGGAAAATTCCACAAGATTTGTTCATCTCAGATAGCTCATCTAACATTAAACTTCGATGCTCAGCGATCCCCTCTTCTGAATCTAGATTTCCTTCATTGAGATGATCTTCGTCATTATTACACGCTCGTGAAGTGATTGTCTCCATAATTATCGCATAAAATTCTCACATTTGGAGCATACAATAGTGGGCATGTCACGTTGTACAATCTTGGGGCTCTTCGCTTATTGTTCTCATTCTCCTCATCATATCAGCTTACCTAATGGCGGAATGTTGGCAGAATCAGCTGATGATCGAGATGTCAACTTTGCATAAGTCATTGAGAATATTACTCAATTTCTTCAAAGTAACTCTGAGAATGAGTGCACTGAAATACTTTTAATGCAAATATTATTTACTTCTATATTTGGAAGGCCTGGATAATGGGCTCATAGGGTGTCCTCATGTCCATGCTATTTCGGACCTGTTCGGCGAGTTAAGGTTGAAACCTTCCGGCCCAACTTGAGAAAAAATTGTGCGAGTTAATGTCCTTGGGATCATCTATTGAACGGCCCATCAGTGCATCGATATTTTCTATGCAACTATTGGCTCCTAGATATTTTGAAGCCTGACTTTGCAATGTGTTCTACATTCTTCTATTTTGTGATGCTAATCTCTTGAATGTCCACTTACTTATCTCATCTATAATTTCCCGCACACCCATACCATACTCTTTGCGGTGTTGAGCCAAATGTCCGCCAGTGCAAGTTATCCAGTCATCGTAACTTGCTTCAAATTCTTTGAGCGTCTTCATCAACTCATTCAAACCAATTCCACAGTATGCATTTATCCATGCACTTCAATTGCTTCTTTAACTTCGCTCCAATCAGAGGTCGCTCTGAAATTCCGACTATCAAACCATCATACGGTATTTTGAAACCACTGCCACTTGCATCAGTTGTAAGAAATTGTCAGTTTGTTCTGTGGAGTATTTTTTGGGGAGTGATTCAATCACAAAGCTTTTCGCTTGGTACGTCTGCAACTCCTCCAGCATCCTGAGCATTTGGTTTCCAATAACGTTTGATAGTAACCAGAATGAGTAATTAGGTTAGTGGCATCTGCTAAGTGCGAAGTATTAATTGTTCAATAAAGCAGCTCTTGCTGGATGCATACCTCCCGCTGGAGCACTCTTTCTTTCCTTATCCTTCTTCTCGATCGCCTTCTTTACACTCTCTTTTCTCTTCTCCAGCAACACCTCATTCTTTTCTTTTAACTTTTGCTGTCTATTTTCAGAGTTTCCACCACCTCCCACAGTCAACTCAACGTTAATCTTTCTGTTCCTGAGCATCGTGTGATGCATTTTCAATGCTAACTCCATCTTGGACTGGATTTCGGGAGTGTCGTTGTCGAATTCTAAGAAGGCAATACCCTTTTCTCTCCTCACACGGATTCTGTCTGGCGATGAGTTCTTGAAATGTGCAACCATTTCAACCTCCTTGATATCGTATGGCAAGTTACCCACAAACAATATAAAACGAGGTCCTTTACCGTTATTCACACCTTTACCCTTCTTTCCTCTTCTGGTTTTCCTCTTTTTCTTTGGTGGTTCCAGCTCATCGGCATCAGTGGACTTCTCTTCTTTAACCTCACTTTCCTTCTCCTCTTCTTTAACTTGTTTCTCCTCTTCACGCTTCCTCTTCTTCTCTACCTGCTCCTGTTCTCGTTCCTCCTTTGTTTTGTTCTGCTTGAACTCTAAGGCCTTTCTTTGTTTCTTGGTCAACTTCTCCATGATGAGATGAGGAAAAACAGAGCACTAAAATCGCGAAACAATTAAACAGCAAAAGTTGCAAAATATGGACTATCATTAGCTCTAGAAACCTTTGATTTATGTTAACATGATAAGATCTTATAGGGCGATGGGGAATCGAGATGCAGTTAGCGTAGAGTTTCACAAATATTCGTGGCTCGCTTGATAATGAAAAGGACCTAATTCAAGCCTCTTGATTAAATACTTTCCAAATGGTATTGAAGATTTGCCCTTGAAGCTAGAGAGCGTCAAAGTCTTAGGTGTAAAGTATTATGTGTAAAGTCTTATGTGTACACGCTTCTCCATTGTGAGTGTGTTCACAAGAACAGAGATTTACTAGTAAGTTCATAATTTTGCAGCCGTGTCTATACCTCTTTTAATCTCCAATTCATTTGAATTACTCTGCGATTTGCCATAATCGCTGGTCTGAAAAGGTATACCATTGAGGTTGAGGTATGCCTTTTTGTATGCCCAATCCGTTGTGGATCAACCTGAATATGAAACTTGTCCCGTATCACTCAGTAATGCCTTCGATAGGAAAGTATCCATTTGAATCTATGATGATTGATATATCCTCTACCTTCCAACTTTAGGCATCTTCAAACGACCTTACAACCCAATTGTGTTTATTCAATGGATTTAACTTTGTTCAATTTCAAACCAAGAAGATACTTGGTTCGATTACTCTTGAAACCATTCCAGAAAATAGGGTTCTTCTCTCATCTGATCAATAGTTTACGCCAACGTGCCTGGTTGTAAAATATTTGACGTCAAAATCTGGTTGTCTCATGGACTGCATATGGTGTGGTTTCATCTAGAAGGTTTTTGGTCCGGTTAGTATCTGAGACACGGAAGATTAAATCAAGCTTAAACTTGGCTGCATTGCTGAAATCAAGTCACAGATTTCGAAGTTCATCGTCACTCGAATTACGGACAATGTTACGAAAATACTGCGAGATCCCCTTCTAAACAATCAACATTGACACCATGACTTTTAGTATGTTGACACAAAAGCATTGACACAAAGAATATGAACATTCTGATTATACATGACTTAGCGCCAAACATTTTTCTGTGTGATCCGATGTTCTGCTATCTATTCTCTGATGTCGTACCTCAGGTCTCCTAACCTTGATTTGACTGTTCCATGTTTCACACGGAATCGTCCTCATCTCGAAAAAAAAGGTCCAAAACAAGGAAAACAAGATCTCCATATATTCCGACTGCCTAGTGACTCTCGGTCATTTACAAGCTGCGAGCTATATTAATACATATTCGACTTGAGACCCTACTTACTCGCATTAATTCAATAGTTCTTGCTGCCTCCACGAGCCAATTACCACCATTCACGATGATCACCAACTGTAGGACGGATTTGTCCAGACTGAGATCCAGGCTGCCATGTAAGTCACGGCAAGACCCAACCATGAACTCGTCTCCTTACCGTGAAAGGTCCAGAGAAAGAGGAAAAGACAAAATGCACAAGAGTGAACTTTACAAGAAGGACAATACCTCGTTGAATGATCTTCCATTGACAAACACATCCTTCAAAAGCAAGATCTCACTGCAGGAAGAACAAGTTGAACAGAACTCAAGAGGACGACTGCGAGAAAAGGAGGAGGACAATCTGCCAGTGGAGCAGGACATGATCAGCTTGATGGGATTCGGTGGTTTTGGGAGCACAAAGGGAAAGCACGTGGAGGGGTCAAAAGGGGGTTTCGCTAAAAAGGAGAAGGCCTCAGACTACAGGCAGTACATGAATAGGCAGAAGGGATTCAATAGAGCATTATCTCCGGGGAGGTGAAATCAGGCTCGTCAATATTGCTCGAGACATTATACTACTGGAAAGAGTGCAGATTCTCAATTTTCAATTGTTCCATCACGCTCTTTATTCGAGCACCTAATCATCAACGAACGTCATCTAAGTCCACGAAATCATTGCACAGTCATTTTATGAAATCGGCATACATTGTAACATTGTTAACTTAATATCAATTGTTCGGCTTTTGAGTTTGTTTTCATCCACATGGGTTTTATCCTTGTTCTTTTATCATTCGGATCTGTTTGATTTGATTCGGCTATTGTGCTAGAGTTTGAGCAACAGCACTATTACGTGGGTTATTCCCACTTCAATTACATTTCGATTTGGAGGTACTATAATTTTGGTCTTTTCTACACGATGTATAACTAAGCATTTGTGTTGCAGCACTGCTTAGTCACTCAAAAACATTGGATTCATACGACTCTTATTAACTGTATTATATAGTCGGCCATGAGTGACGGTATATGTATTATCAGAAAATATAAAGACAAAAAATGAAAGTCATTTACTTTTCCACGAGTAGCATTCTTTTAACTCAAGTTGATCATTTCTTGAAGGTTTATGATAAAAACATGGAACGTCCTTTCTATTGTATCTATATTAATTCAACTGTCATTATGCTAACTTTGAGAAGGATAACTTACGGGTTTAGCTTGATCCTCGTAATCATCACTTCTATTATTGTACAACTGGCAACTCATTATTTTCGGATTGTCACCACTACTTGATTGTTCTCAACAACTCCTCATGCTTCTCCCTCAAATCTGTGTAAGCTTTCGAGACCTTTTCTAATTTGTCCTCCAACTCTTTAGTTCTGCTCTCACTTTGAATTCCTGGCACCTTCTTCACCTCACTTTGTACCATCGATAAGTTTCTGAACTCAAGCTCCTCTTTGGCTTGTCTTTGCGTCCATTCCTCGAACGTCTCCTCAACTTCTTGGGTTGCTGGTATTTCCATGTACACAACATGATCACACTTTTCCGTCAGCGCTAATTGTCTCTTGAGCTGAGGAATAAGTCTATGCTTTTTGTTTTGCACGCTTTGTGGTGTATTCAAGTCCTCAGTGGTTGCACATACTTCAATGTACGAAATGGGCCCAGAGCACGGGTTGAATGTTTTCAAAATCTGTTTGGTCACAACGTCCGATACAAACACCCTGCCCTTTGAATCACCAGAAACAATGTTCATGCCGTCGAAGCTCACTGCGATGGAAGTTACAGAAGCATCGCTGTGGTGTACGAATGTCTCTCTCAATTCAGGGTCCTCATCAACCGTCACAATCTTCTTGTTTCCGCCGACACTCTCCAAAACATTCGTGTTTTTGTTAACCTTGTAAAGAGGAATGGACCTTATGGTACCATTGGCTAATCCCGCGTACAAGCTTCTGTTCGCAGGGTCTCTGGCTATGGACTCGATAGGATGCGGTAATACGAACGTTGTCAAGAGGCTTTTCGTTGCCAAATCGTAGACTCTGAGCGTTCCATCATGGGACGAAGTATACAACTTCATATCATTAGATATGCCCAGCAGAGATATATCGACACCCAGAACTGGCAATGTGTTGTCTGTAATCGACAAGTATGGTTTCACCGTGGCATCTTCTTCATTGTAAGCAATCAAATCTTGTGTTCTCCAAACAAGAACTCTGGCATCCAAACCGGCAGTCACTAAATAGGTTCCGCAAGCAGAAAACTTGATGCATGAAACTTCCTGGTAGTGGGCATCGCGTACACACAAGAGATTACCCGATCCAAGTTCCCACACATACAATTTGCCGGTTTTCGAGCCAGCAGCTAAAAGCCATGGAACACGGAAGGATGGAAGGGAGTGGAATTGGGCACTTGTAGAAGATGCACTATTCGCGTCCTTGAAAGTTTGGGGTAATGGATGGTGCGATTCAGCCAAACAAGAGAGTTGTTCTGGGACAGGTATCTTTTGGTCAGCGCTCTCTTTTCCCCATGCGTAAACGCTCAATAAGGCCTTGTTTGGAGAAGCAACAAGGACTCTTTCACCAGGACCGAAGCCAGTCAAGACCGCACCATTTTTAGGGCAGTCCGCGTTTCTGAATGAAGCATGCTGGTGAGATGTTCTAGACGAGGTCGCCAAAGCAAAGGACTCTTGTGAGTGCTTGTCGTCAGGTTTTCCCTGGGAAATGTAAAAGACTGATTCCTCCATAGTGAAAAATCTAAATCATCGCAAAAGATCTCATCGAAAAAAGCGATATAGGAAACACGTAAAACTAATCAACTTTAAAAAAGATAATTGTCGCTACACAATCCCTGCAACTATTCCACAGATTATAGAATTGTTTATCTGTTAATTTGAGCTCCGATCACAATCATCAACAGACGGATCATCCAAATCAACTCTGTCTGGCACATTTCGATTTCACACGACACCTGATTTGCTCTGATCAACAAAGCAGATCGAATTTGCATCAATACGAGAGGCCCAATAGGTTAACTTTGATTTCTTGATAAGCAATTATTTAGAGCAAATTGCACGAGCTAACAGTTCACGACCTAATAGTTTTGTTTAATTTACATCACTGATCGATTTTCGTCTCGCTTAGCTTCAACTTACATACATTGAAATGCCCGTTGACATTATCGCGTCTATTTTCTTTGACGGTCCAGAGTCTGTGCCGGGGTACGAGCTTCTTAAAAATTGGGGTCTTCCTGCCCTCGCAATAGCCGGAACCAAATACTACTTTGGAGGCGCCACCAACACATGGGAGCGTGACATGCATGGAAAAGTATTTATTGTCACCGGAGGTACTAGTGGTGCCGGTGCAGCACTTGTACGTGAACTTGCCCAAAAGGGGGCCCAAATCATTCTTTTGGTGAGATCAACAAAAGACTTGTGGACCGTGGAATACATTGAGGACTTGCGAGAACAAACTAATAACTCTCTCATCTACGCTGAAGAATGTGATCTTGCGGACTTGTACCTGGTACGTAAATTTGCGACCCACTGGTTGGATAATTCACCGCCGAGAAGATTGGATGGCGTTGTCTGCTGTGCTAGTGAACTGTTGCCAATGTTTACTGAAAGACAATTCACCATCGATGGTGTTGAGCGCCAGATTGGTATCAACTACTTGGCTCATTATCACCTTCTTACTCTTCTTGCCCCAAGTTTGCGTGTGCAGCCACCAGATAGAGATGTGAGAGTCGTTCTCTGTACCTGTCTGACCCATGCTTTAGGTAGTGTTGACGTGGAGGATGTCTTATGGACAGAAAGACCGTATCCCAAGAGCCAGCCGTGGAAGGTCTACGGAACATCCAAGATGATGTTAGGGCTTTTCGCAAAGGAATTCCAGAAGCAGCTCGATCAGTATGAGCGTCCAGATAAGGCTCCTGTGAATGTCAGGATCAACATGGTAAATCCTGGAGTCATGCGTAGCGCATCTACCAGGCGGTTTTTCTCTCTAGGCAGTGTTTTCGGATTGATCATCTATGTGTTGATGTGGCCATTATGGTGGTTGATCCTCAAGAGCACTTGGCAAGGAATGCAGTCGCTACTTTTTGCTTTATATGCGCCCATGTTCAAGAAGATGGAGGGCGGCCAATTTGTCCAGGAGTGTAAAATATTAGCTACAAAGCAGAGACAAGAGTACTCTAATGAGACTTTACAGGTTCAGCTCTTCCAGGCTACCGAAAGACACATCGCGGATCTCGAAAAGAAGTCGGCAATTGAGAGAAAGAAAAGGCAGACAAAGGAAGAACGGGAGGCAGAGCAGAAGGCTAAGGAAGAGAAGTTGAAGGATGTCACACAGAAGCCAGAGAATATAGATGAATTGGAGGCAAAATTGGGCGTTTTGAGAAAGAGTATGGGTATTGGAGGAGTTAGTGGGTCGGAGATGCCTCTTTTCCCTTCGGATAGTGACTTGAAAAGGAGGGAAGAGACTAGTGGGGCAAAGAAGATAGATAACCAACCAAGCAAGAAGGGCAAGAAAAAGAAGGGTAGATCATAGAGAAATCAGGAAATAAGGCAAAGTACCAGGTCAATGTCCACAATTATAACAATGTGAGTCAGACAAATGGAAAAGAAAGAGGGCGATCTTTTCTTAGAGCCATTAAATCTGTGAATGTTGACTCGAGTGCTAGGCATTACGAGAGCATCATCACTTTACTTGCTAAATAGCACCTCTACACTCATTATATCACAGTATTTTGAAACTGTTTCAATACATGGGCAAATTACATCGGGGGTATTTAAAAGTAGTCACAGGTTTTTAAATAAGCTTTTGCTTCACTGTATATTTCATTTTGTGTCATTGATCACCTGCAGGATGTAATTACCTTTACAAGTTTATTGACTCAACGCAGTGTAGTCCAAGCACGAGAAAAAGGGTATTTTGAACGACAAAGAGTGAACGTATAAAGTTAGTCCATAAAATTCAATCCTACACAATTCTGTCCAAAAAACCGTTATTCTTTTTTTAGAAGTTTTCAGCCTTGGTGTAATGTCAAACAGTTTGAAAGATCCAAACCTGATGAGATAAATCTCAGGTTACAGCCACTTGGCGGTTCCAGAGAGCAATCCTAGTTTCTTTCGAATTAATAAGTCTACTTATGCGCACTAGTATGTCTAAATTTTGAGAGTCAATCTTTCATGCACTTGAGTCCCTTTGTTTTTTCGCTTGATCCCATTTACTTGGATCAGCATTTGCTGATCCCATTTATCTCACTGGTTTTTTAAACTTTATATCGAACTATCCATAGAGATCGAACAATCCTTGGAAAGACTAAATTAGAAGCGACAATAAAAAGGCTATGTAGTGAATTAAACAATTTAGCTGTCACAGAGTTTCGCTACTGCTCGTTTGCTCGTTGTCCATTGTTACCGTCTTCGACACCTCGCTAATAGACCGTTTTAATCAGTATCTTTCTGTGTGCTTCTCCCGTTGAAATCCGACAACAGTCCGCTGGATCCGCATGATCAAATCGGCTTGCATCGATGCCATAATGCTTTTAACAAGCCTCACTAAAAAATCCCGATCCAAAAATTCCGCCTCAATTGGCAACCTCAATCTTGGCAATTGAGATGATTACACCCTGTGGGGTCTTCCAAGCATCCATTCTTTATGATCTCCCGCTACATGTTGTACCACCTTACTCATTTATTTCATTTCTTGGATGTCAAGTGCATTCCGTCGACTTTTGTGGCATTCGATACTGTTTCTTTAAACCTATCATTCCTTCATATATTCTATCTTTATCTTATCAATTAATTTCATCCAATCTCTTTTCGCCAATACAAATTACACTTTCTGCATACATCGGCAACAGAATTTGGTGCTACGCTACCCATCAACTAGTTCACCGATCCAGCACTTCTTTCGCTCGGTACCCCTTTTCACTGAGTCAATCTAGTTTTGTGCACGTTCTACTATCAGCGCGTATCGTGATCGGGTTTTTTTCTCCAATCCAGTCACCAAAAAAAAAGTCTTCCCCATAGGTTATCCAGCAATCATGGATCCGAAGACAGAGAATGGGTTCAAGAGCCAGGAACCCAGCGAAACTTCATTTGAGGACGAACAAAAACCTGGTAAGCCAATCTCCTCGTTGACCAGATTATTGAATGAATCAAACTCAGCGCTCAACACACCGAAATCAAACTCAGCAGTCACTTTAAACGAAAACTTGTCTTCCGGCACCATCACTCCCTCGGAGCAAGCTGACCCTGCCAAGTTGGAGGTTTATGCTGCCAACGGAAAGAAAAGCCTCAACATCGAGGATCTTGAGAAGCTCTCGATCGAAACAAAGCAGCCAGCGGTCATTGACGGCTTTGAACCTGAGGGCGTCCAGAATCAAAACTCGTCATTTGCTTCCACTTCCCCTCTTACAACAACAAGACCTTATTCTGGGTCTATTTCATCAGGAAGGGATGTGCCAATCAGACCCCCTGCCAATTCCACTGCGAGCCCACGGGTTGCCCGTAATAATTCGCTCTCGCACGCATCATTTTTGGCATCTGGTGGAGGATATGGAGGGGAGAGTTTGTCACTGCTGATCCCATACTCTGCGCCTGGTGGAAGAGGAAGTAACTTGTCATCGTCTTTGGCAAATGCCGTGCCAAATTCCACTTCTGGGCAATCCGGTTCGTTGAACAACGGGAATCAATTCTTGAACAACTCTGCTGATGCTCACGTTCCCAACTTGCCCAATGGCCAGGCTATCCTGTCGATACACATTACATCGCCACAGGTTTCTTCATCTGCGATTGAGCCACGTTTTGTCATTTCCAAGCAACGTGTGGCTCAGGCCCAAGCAGCGCAGGCTGCAGCTTCATTATCGCTGTCGCAGAGATCTGGATCACAGTCCGGGTTGTCGTACTTTTTCTCTTCGAAAAAGAATCCAAAGCGGGACTCTTCGTCGACTGATTTAGGTTCATTCTACAACAATTCGTACCATGAGCAGGTGATTGCGTCATCGCCATCGTCGATTTCATCCTCGGATTCTTTGAACTCTGCAAATGCGTTCCCTCCCACGAGACACAACTCCATGGCCAACTTGAAGAGATTCTTCAAGAAGGGACAAACACCTTCAACTGCATCCTCGCAGGTATCAAACTTGTCTAGCTCGCTTAGGGCCAATGGTATTGGATCGGGTAATGGTAGCACAGCTTCTTCAGTAAATAACAACAGTCCTACCATTGACACCAACAATCAGCTGCTAGGCGTGAGCATTCCTGAAAGTGGGTCGAGCACTCCAACGACGACTACTGGATTCAATGCGGGTTCTTTCAATGGTTCGCTAACTGCCAGCTCGTCTAACAATTCCAACTTTATGGGGCAGTCACCTGCTCCTATGGACAGACGTCCATCTGCAACCCCAGGGTTGAACAATGCCCCCATTGCCTTCTCCAAGAGATATAGTAAGTATGGAGACAATTTGGGTGCCGGTGCAGGAGGTTCTGTGCGGTTGGTGAACCGTTTATCCGATAAGAAGATGTTTGCCGTGAAAGAGTTCAGAGCCAAGTATCAAAACGAGACAAAGCGAGACTATGCCAAAAAGATCACTGGAGAGTACTGTATTGGCTCTGCGCTCAAACACCCCAATATTATTGAAACCATCGAGATTTGTTACGAGAATGATCGTATTTTACAGGTTATGGAATACTGTGACTTTGACCTCTTTGCAATTGTGATGTCGAACAAGATGTCCCGTGAGGAAATTAATTGTTGCTTTAAGCAGATTCTTAGTGGTATTCACTTTTTGCACACAATTGGATTGGCTCACCGTGATTTAAAATTAGACAACTGTGTGATCGATGCCCGTGGTATTGTTAAGATTATTGATTTTGGGTCTGCCGTTGTTTTCTCTTACCCATTTTCGAAGACCTTGATTGAGTCGCAGGGTATTGTGGGCTCTGATCCATATCTCGCTCCTGAAGTCTGTGTGTTCAACAAGTACGACCCTAGACCTGTGGATGTGTGGTCAGCAGCAATTATATACTGTTGCATGATGTTGAAGAAGTTCCCATGGAAGGTGCCCAAGTTGTCCGATAATAGTTTCAAGCTTTTTGCAACAAGAGGAGAGTATTTACCAATAAGTGAGATTTTGAAGAGAACTCCGGAAACAGTGTTGGATGACATTCAAGAGGGACGTGCCGCAAGCCCCAAACCAGCATCGGTTCCAGCAGGTGACACGCCTATTCCTACATCTACGCACCTGTCTGGAGGTGATGCGGAAGGTAAGGCACATACCTCTACTGAAGTAGGTGCTGGTCGACTTTTGCTTGCGCTTCCAGAGGATTGCCGTCCTTTGATAGGACGAATGGTGGAGTTGGCGCCCGCATGCAGAATCTCGATTGAGGAGTGCTTGAACGACGAATGGCTCAAGCTGGTGAACATGTGTACTGTTGTGGAGCGTTTTGATCAGGATGGTAATCAGAACTACGTCGTGGCCAGGTGCGACGATCATGAGCATACCCAGGTGGAGCAATCGAAAGCACATATAGCTGCTTTCGAAAAGAACAAAAAGAAGTAACGTCTCATTGAATCAAGGTCGTCAAGAGAAGGGGTAAGGACATTCCGATTACAAAATTATTTGGTAACTATGACCGGGATCCAAGTGTAGATAATTATGGTAGATAGAAAAGTAAGATAGATTGGGAAGAACAAATTATACCAGAGAACCGTATACTTCATAGTAACCGCCCTAGCAAGCCGTAAGGGTCGATTAGTGAAGTATTTCGGCGATAGTTAGTAAACTAAGAAAACTCTCCCCTGAAATTGAGCCTGTTTGCATTAATGCCTCCGATTGATTAGTTATTCGTAGACAAATTTTTTTTGACTGGTTTCCCAATTTCCGTGGTGGTACATCTGTTGATTACATTGTATGTCTAATTTCTAGTTTTGATTTTCTATATGACATCTCTGAGCGTTGATTAGACATTCCAGTCAAAGCAGTTTCGTTTTTCCAATTTTCTTGTGAACCCACATAGGCTTCCTGGCTCAGCCCAATCAATCTTCTTTTGCTATAGTACTCACGTATTAACCGTAGCATTTTATCTATTTACATTAAGCAACCACACGTACGCCGATTGCATCTGCTGTCAGTATCACTGACCCTACCACCGACTTCAAATCGACATCCTTGTGCCTCTCATCGGTCTTTTTGATCTTAGCGATTTCGTAGATATGTTTCAACGATACCTCACCAACAATGTCGTGCTTGGCTTTACCTGAACCTTTCTCGATTCCAGCTGCCTGCATCAACAACCAAGAAGTAGGGGGCGACTTCATCTCGAATGTGAAAGTTCTGTCGGGCTTCACGGTCAATAAGACGGGAATAGGTACTCCAGGCTGGTAGTTTGCGGTTCTTGCGTTGAATTCCTTGCAAAAGTCAATAGCCTTCACACCCTTAGAACCCAAGGCTGGACCGACAGGAGGAGCAGGGGCAGCCTTACCGGCACCCACGATCAACTTCACAAGCGCTCCTTTCGCAGACATGGTTTTGATGAAAAAAAAAAGATTTAATGAACAATTGAATAGTGACGACACTGATCGATTCATGCGAAAGTTATTCAAGGTAAAGCCTTAAGCTTCTGCTTAAACTCAATGTCACTTCCTTAATAGCTAAACTTGATGAATTCATGTATTGAAATGTGAAAAAGATTTTTAACTATATTCAACTATCGGAGTACACATCAAGACAGTTGAAGATGTGAGTTTCTATAAGAGTGCGAATGTATTCGATTCATGTGGAGCAGAAGAAGTGTCACTGAAAATCGGGGTCTATATGGTCTGAGTTCATGTCGTATATAATTGCTTACATGCACTTGTTTTTGCAATTGAAGTGCTCTTTTTCCGAAACCATTGTCGCAAGTACTCTTATTGAATCGAATGTTCCCATTGTCCTTTTTCTCCTTTTTCTATTACATATTCTCGCTTCTAAGCTATTTACTCTGACTTTCAAAGCACTTTAAAAAGCATCCCATTTTTGACCATCTCCATCGCGAATGGGCCTTGATTACGTAATTTCTATAACCAATGCCATTCATCTTCCCTAGTCGGATAAGTAAGTTTTCACGTCTGCTTTTCTCTAACAGTCGAACCCCATCCCCTCCTACTTCCTTTTCAAACACACCATTAATTCTAAAACTATTTCATGTCTTTTTCTCTTTTCGTGCTTTAGTTTTTATCATCATGAAGACTTTCCCGCTCACATCGAGAGCCAAGACGACTGCTCTCAAGCAGCCCAAAGAACTCTACACATTCGCTCGAGATATAGATGGAGAATGGGTTTACGATCGTGCTGAGGTCAAGAAAGAAATCCTGTACTATTACTTCCCAGATCTGAGTCTCAACAAACAAGTTGACCTAGCAGGAGGCTATGACAAGTTCAAAAAGATACCTGAGGATCAGAATATTTCGGACATTGGATCACTTTTAAAGTCTGTAATCGAGTATGAAAAGACTCACGGAAAGATTGAGGTGGACATAATCACCTTTAGAGGTTTACTCACCAAATTGCTTGTGTTGCCCTACAACTTGACAGACCCCATAGATTTCAACATCGTGGTCTTTGATGGTCAGTTACTCATGAACACCGACAACAAGATTGAGCTCGTGAGACGTGAGGAGCAAAAAACTAGGCAGACCGGAGATCCTGATTACATCGCCAAATGTGAATATAGTGGGTATAAATTTGAGGCATTGACGACATTACCTAGACCATGGGCAGATTGTCTGAGGCTGCTCATTGAGAAGCGCAATAAGAAAATCGTTAATAATTATGAGCAGTATATTAGTGTGGTGAGATCGGGAATTGGAGCAGTCAAGATGCTAATTGCGGGAGAAGTAGACTGTGTTTGGGACTATATCCCCGATAAGAATATTTTGCTGCACTATGCTGAATTAAAGACATCGAAGGTGATTGAGAATAACGGACAGGCAGCTACGTTTGAGAAGAAGTTGTTCCGTACATGGGCCCAGTGCTTTCTTTTAGGTATTGGAAAAATCGTGTATGGTTTCAGAGACAAGAACTTGATGTTGAAATCCGTGGATGTTTACGACACTGAGGAAGTTCCTTTGATGATTAAAAATAGTCCACTTGAAAACAAGGGTCCAAATTGCATGCAGGCACTTAAGTGGTATGGCGCGGTTATGGAATGGATAAACGAAATTCCAAAGGACGATGAATCCAGATCATGGAGATTGAGTTATGATCCTGGGTCGCGAACATTCAGTTTGAATGAGGTGGTTGGAGAGGAGCATGAGAGATGGAGAGGAGGTGAAATTTTAACGGAAGAGTTCAAAGAATGGAGGAAAAGTATGAAAAAATGAGAGTGAAGCATGATGTGTTTATAACCGTTTAATATGCCTATGTTCCAGGTGTCTGAACCTTTGTCTATTGAACGTGTGTCCAAAGATTTTTAAGATAGGTTGATGAAATGAACCTTCACATCGCCTGCATTGTGATGAAAACCTCTGCAATATTGTTCACAATTGCTTCGCTCGTTCATAGCGACGATTTTGCAAAAAGTTCATAAAACGAGTAGATATTCACAAGGTTGAGCAGGAACAATGAAATTAGGACGTTCGAAAAGGCTATTCATTCGTTACAAAAGAAGTTCAAAGAACTCAATCGGAAATTCCTGAACTATTACCGAAACAACCTTACTAAAGGATTGAAGGAGTAGTTGACAAGATGATATACATAAATGGAGAATAGAATGCAAAATACTTGTGTTCAGCTGAAATCTTATTTTGTTATCATGTTAGTGTCAGGGCATGTAACCATTCGGGGATAAATAAATGAAGGGTGTAGCGGAAGCATCAATAGGTGGATTGTTCAATAGGAGTCAAATATAAGTAAATTGGGCATAGAGATCATGTTCAGGTAAGATTAGTTTTGTATGTTGTATGTCACAATTGTTTATACGTGATGAGGAACTAGTAGTCTAAGGACTAGTAGCTTGAGGACCAGCAGTCTAACACATAATAGTGTGAAAGAGGGTATTGAAGTATTGAAAGCCTAAAAACAGACAAGTTATTCGGCGGAAGATATCCAGGGAAATAAAAATGCGGGAAATTTAATTCCTCGGTTCAACTTTCTTTTCTAGGAAAGCGGGATTTGCCAGTCTTCGTACATTTCAAAATTCCAGCACTTCTCCATGACAAGATCTGCTAGTCTCTAAGCATCATCATAAATGTAATGACCCAACGACGCGTAAGTCTTTGCTTTGAAAAATCATCGCCTGTATTTATTTATGTTTTGGTAGCTTGATTTTCACCACCCTCATAACCACTCCTGAAATCTTTCAAATGCATGAACGATTAAAAAGATTATCACGGTATTCACCGAAAGAGCATTGGAACCAACATGAAAAGAGAGAAGAATTGGGGGCTTGGTAGAACGTAGATATGTGAATGTTTGGATATGTGAATGTTTGAGACATCCCCACACTTTTTTTGAAGATAAATCAGACTTTTTTCGTATCACAACCATGAATCTGAGCCTACAACCTATTGATTCTAGTAACCACATGTACCCTAAATAAGATACTTGTCCACTCCACACAGTTGTAGCATTTTGGTTGACCCACTTTTTCACGTCTCACTTAACAGATCCACGTTTTTTCAGGTAAAAACTTCCCATGCCACAAAAATCGGGACTCCGCGATAAGCATTAAGCCAATAAATAGCAATACCATTGACACTATCAGTGATAGATAGTGTGGCATTACCACTCTTGAAGTGGTGCGCGTAGGTATCTCGCACTTATCGGACATCATGTCATCTACTTCCCCACGATTTCCTCTTTCGGTAGTTTTAGTCAAATTCACATGTTCCCGACCGAGTCTAGACGAGGGGGCAATTAATAAGGGCCATTTAAGGAAACACTATTGGACAGGAGGGCATTCTGAGACAGGCGCCTCTGTGTTCAAATAATAAGTGGATCGTGCTAAAGCCTGCATACTGCCTGGTGTTATCCTATCTTCCGAGGATGTTTTTTTTCGGCCAATCATTACCGCGCGCTTTGTAATTATGACTTCCTTCGGTCCACATGAAGATGCGCAGACCTCAACCCCACTATTTTTTCCCTGGAGGATTTCCCCTCCTGCGGCTAAATATATAAAGTTGCTGAGGCCCCCGATTATTCATCAACATTATTACAATGGCTCCAAGATTTACAACCTCCAACGGCTGCCCCGTTTCCAACCCATACGCCCAGCAAAGAATTGGACAAGATGGTCCTCTCTTGTTGCAGGACTTCAACTTGATTGACACCATCGCTCATTTCGACAGAGAGAGAATCCCAGAAAGAGTTGTCCACGCCAAGGGTTCCGGTGCTTACGGTTACTTTGAGGTCACCGATGACATCACTGACATCTGTAGCTCTGCATTCCTCGACACTGTCGGCAAGAAGACCAAGGCTTTTACCAGATTCTCCACCGTCGGTGGTGAGTTGGGTTCTGCCGATACCGCCAGAGACCCAAGAGGTTTTGCCACCAAGCTTTACACCGAGGAAGGTAACTTGGATCTTGTGTACAACAACACCCCAATTTTCTTTATCAGAAACCCAATCAAGTTCCCTCCATTCATTCACACTCAGAAGAGAAACCCTGAGACCCACTTGAAGGACCCAAACATGTTCTGGGACTTTTTGACCACCAACCGTGAGACCATTCACCAGCTCATGCATTTGTTCTCCGACAGAGGTACCCCAGCCTCCTACAGAGAGATGAACGGTTACTCCGGTCACACTTACAAGTGGTCTAACAAGAAGGGTGAATGGCACTATGTGCAGGTCCACTTTATCTGTGACCAGGGCTCTAAGACCCTTGACAACGAGACTGCAGGCCGTCTTGCTGGAGAGAACCCTGACCACGCCCAGGAGGACTTGTTCAAGAACATTGCTTCTGGTAACTACCCATCGTGGACTGCATACGTCCAGACCATGACTTTGGAGCAGGCCAAGAAGGCTGACTTTTCTGTCTTTGACTTGACCAAGGTGTGGCCACACAAGGACTACCCATTGAGAAGATTCGGTAAGCTTGTGTTGAACGAGAACCCAAAGAACTACTTTGCTGAAGTTGAGCAGGCTGCTTTCTCCCCATCGCACACCGTGCCATACATGGAGGCCTCTGCTGACCCTGTCTTGCAGTCGAGATTGTTCTCTTACCCAGACACCCACAGACACAGACTCGGTACCAACTACCAGCAGATACCTGTGAATTGCCCAGTCATGGGTGTTTTCAACCCATTGCAGAGAGACGGTGCTATGCAGGTGAATGGTAACTTGGGTGCTCACCCCAACTACTTGGCTACCGACAAGCCAGTCGAGTTCAAGCAGTTCTCCTTGCAGGAGGACCAGGAGGTGTGGACCGGTGCTGCCTGCCCATTCCACTGGGAGTTCTCGGACAAGGACTACGAGCAGCCACGTGCATTGTGGCATGTCTTGGCTAGATACCCAGACCAACAAGCTCACCTTGCTCACAACATTGCTGTGCATGCTGCTGGTGCTAGACCTGACCTCCAAGACCGTGTGATTGACATGTTCTCTAACGTGCACAAGGACTTGGGTGCCCTCATCAAGAAGGAGATTTTGGAGAGATCGCCAAGAAAGTAAGTAGGAATGTATTTATGATTGACGTGAATTGTAGCTGCACCGTTTTGCTTCATGAGCGAAGCGAAATTTAGAATATAGAGTATTTGCATGCCTAGAAATTTAATTGAACGGAGTGTTGTGTCAGCGAAGCTTGGTGAACAGTGAAATTTCACATAAAATGTCCAAGCAGAATTTTCAAAATGTGAGTTTAACCCATTGTGAAGCGCGCTTTTGTTGCTGCCTTGGCACATGGGGATAGGCTACATAAGCAATTGACGGAAATAGTGGTTGAAGAAACAATAGACGAAAGGCGGTTTGAAAGCAACCCAGGTCACGTTAGTGAGAAGAACCTCAGAGAAACCTGTCGATTTTAATTCTTGGTCACCAGTTTTCGTATTCGATTCAGAGCTCGGTTGAAAAAACTAACGGTCATTTAAATCTCTCCCGATGGGGACTAGAAACGCCAACATTTGTATCATATTGTACTTTTATTTTGATCACCTCAGTCATCTTGCAAGCACCTTGCGTAGACGGAGTGTTCACGCAGCTACAATTACCCTTTTTGACGTGGCCTCTGTCTCTATTCAGTAAGATTGTGTCTGGAAATTTGGGTCTGAAACACTGTTTTCCCGTCATTTTAACTCAATCGGGACTTTGATTACATCTCCGGTCCACTAGATTCTACAAAATCTCTCGTTAACTTCTATTATGCGAACTATATCATAGGCTATCTCATTAGCAACCTCCCTCCTCTTAGAAGTTATTTAATAAGAGTTTATTATCGTACAAAATTCACCAGCATCTTGCGCACTATCTCTTTACAACTTGATCTTGTCGCAGGAACAGCCACACGCGGTACCACATCTGCAGTTTGCGCCACAGCAGGCCTTGGTCGATCCAGCCGCAGTAGAAGTAGAAGTTGAAGAGCAGTTGCTTTGTTTGGAGCACATTTGGTTGGCAAATAGATGATGTGCTTGTGGTCTTATATATTCCAGCGTCGATAAGAAACGGTTACAGTTTCCATAAGAGGAATCATTATCCGAGAGCGCATCATTTTTCCTGAAAAATTTCAAGTTCACGTGAATTGTAAGAAGCATCCACGTGTATTTCACGTTCTACATCAGCTGTATCCTCTCGCATGTTTTTGTGCTAGTATAGCTTTGCTTATGTAAGTGGTTGCCATTGCGCCCGTGACGCAAGTCGTGTCTGTTTGTTTTATTACGTAAAGCATTATGGTGTGTTATTGTCATTACGTAACTGGTCACACAAACACCGGTTTTTTAGCCCCGAGTATCTTTTTCATTGCTGGTATGTGCATTCCACCGTCACATGACATGGGGTGCATTAGGGCGTAGCCATCTCCGTAGTGGATGCGGGTGGTGCCAACTATTTTTGGGGATGAATAAACGAAGTGACTCTACAGGGCAGTGACTGTATTAGGAGATCACAAATTCTCATGTAGGCAAGACCCTCAGAATCAAAGTTTCGCGAAAAGTCTGGAAAGATGTCATTCCTGACCTGAAACATTGGGTAATGTGACTGCAAGATATTTTTAGGTGATCACTATTTTTCTTGTACTTAGCCATGGGAGTGGCAGTTAACAATGGACCAGCCATCTAAATACTGACTCAAAATCAGGCTAAGCCTGCACCCTGAGTTACCTGCTTGATCCTCACGATTTTTTTGGCTGTGTTCCATGCTGGGAACGTGACACGCTAAGCCGAACATCAGCAAAAACGTGAAAAGTGTCGGTGACACAAAAATACCGAGAATACGCAGCAACATTATATAAGGTCGGGGCTGCAACCAGAAAGCCATTATAGAAGGTTCAGTTCTTATACAGATCAACTTTCAATTTATTCAACTGTTTTACTTACAAATTCACAACAATGTCCAACGTTATTAATGGTTTAGGTAGTGCTGCTAGTGCTGTTCAGGGTGTTTTCAACACCGTTACCCTGGGAGCTGTCTCTGTTGGTGACCAAATTACCTCTGGAGCTGTGGGCGCATACCTGACCGCCACTTCCGCCGGTGGTCAGGCTGCAAGCCATATCACTTCTGGTGCAGTTGGTGCCTACAACACCGTAACATCTGATGGTGCATCTTGGGCCAGTGATGGTCAGTCTAAGGCAAGCTCTGCAAAGTCCGCTGGTCAGGCTAGGGCAAGTTCCGCAAAGTCTGCTGGTCAAGCTAAGGCTAGTTCCGCTAAGGCTGCGGCTGAAACATCTGACGGTACTGCTGCAAACGGAGAAACAATTGCTTCTTTGAACTCCAACACGGCGTCTAACCTTATTAATGTATCGTCTGCATTGTCGTCTGCCTCGGCGTCCGATGCTTCTGCCTCTGGTTCTGGCTCCGCATCTCGCTCTGGTTCCGCATCTGGTTCGGGCTCGAGCTCGTCATCTTCTTCATCATCTGGTGCCTCCCCAGGTAAGTACGATGCTGGATCCTGGAAGAAAGCAACTATTGTCTTCGGACTTGTGGGTGTTTCTTTCCTCGCTAACTTGAGCTAATCAAGTCGAGCGCATATTGCCGATGAATTGGTTTAGGGGCTAATAAGGATATAAAAATGAATGTCACGATTGTTGAAAACAATGATGAATGTAGTAATTGTCAGATGAACTGATTCGTAGTAGGTATGTCTAGCCTTGAATGTATGCTCTATTAACTTGCAACTCGATCAACTTGCAACTCGATTAATTTGCAACTCGATATTTGCAACTCAAATAATTTCTAGTTGGCAAAATATCAATCGCCCCAGTCTCGAGCCTCGAACTATTCCAGCCTCAATCATGTACATCTCTTAATCAATATCTCACATTATCATCCTAAAGAATTTCGCACTCGAAACTTTTCCAAAGGTTCATGACGCTGGAGGTCTTCTCATCTCAAAATCAAATAAATTAATCCAATGGTTGGCTTATGATTGATTGGTGGCATCTTTTTCACTGATGTAAACTAGAGTTACAGTGTGACGTACTGAATCTTTGCTAAGAGTTACGTGTTTCCATTTGTTGAACCTCGTTGGTGGTGACAATTTTGCTTGGTTCACTTTTCAATTTATGTAATCGTTTGGAGAAATTATTTGCAATCAATAGTTTTGATGGATAAACCTGCTCGATTGCAAGTGGACCCACAAACCATTCTCGACGATGACAAACCTCCCCAGACAGGTGATACCTTCAACATCTGGTACCTTAAGTGGTCCGGAGGTGACAGCTCCAGGACATACACCAAGGCGAAGTACAAGGTGAACATCAAGAAGGACTCCGGTTATACGAAGGCAAAGGGACCCAACCCTATATGTATTTTCTTTGCACGAGGATGTTGCTATCTTGGAAAAGATTGCAAGTATTACCACCGCCTTCCATCGGAGAAGGATATGGTGCCCCCGACCCAGGACTGTTTCGGAAGGGATAAAACTGCAGAATATCGCGATGACATGGATGGTGTAGGTTCATTCAACAAATACAATCGAACGCTATATGTGGGGGGCTTGCATTCCAAATGCACTGAAGCCCTCCTAACAAAGCATTTTGAGGAATTTGGTCCTATAGAGTATGTCAAAGTCCTCAAAGGGAAGAATTGTGCTTTTATCACATTCAAACTAGAATCTCAAGCGCAGTTCATAAAAGAGGCGATGCAAAATCAACTGCTCAACAATGGTGAGATTATTAACATACGCTGGGCCAATGAAGACCCCGATCCGAATGCTCAAAAGAAAGAGAAGAGGCGTTTGGAAGAAATTGCATACGAAACGATACAAAATATATTGAGTGATCCAAAGAGGTCAAAAATAGAACAAGAAAACCCTTCTCCAGATGTTGAACATGAGCCTGTTCAAAGTTTAGAAGTCGAACCTCCCTTAGCCATTGAACCCTCTCGCACGTCACTTACATTCAAAAAGGAAGCATTGCGAAAAATAGCTTTGTCTAGACTCCCAAAGCCAAAGCCAAAACAATCATTGGCGACTTTCGTGGGTAACTACTCAAGCGATGAAGATGAATAGAAGGATTCACCAACTGAGATAATTTGAAGAGGTGGTTTGTGATGGTAAATTAGCGCCCCGAAAATCGATGGGTAATAACAAGATCTTGGGATCAAATATGGTAACGCCTAGAGCTGGATAATTGTATTATTATTTAATGGAAATCAAAAATGAAAACAAGTAGATTATGAGGGGGTGTAAAACCACGGTTTGTCTTAAAGAGACTTCAATACATGCCTCTATAGTATTAATTGGCAAATTTTCTACCAGATTTTCTTTCGCCCTTTGCTATGCATTTTACTTGTCTATGTATGCCTATCCTAATTGTCAGTGTGATACCACTTCCCGATCTCTGTGGACTTTGAATCGGTTAAAATTCTACTCCATTCAGTGCACTCAGCACTTAACTTGTACTATGTGATCACTTGAAATCAGGTTATTATCGTCTGGCCACTTCTTAACCACTCCGGGACCTTCTTCCTTCCCTTTGCCAAAAACTTTCTCAAGTCATTGAACAAGTCACTGCTAGTCTCATCAATATACGTGAAACTGACACCATGTTTGCCTGCTCTACCAGTACGTCCTATTCTATGGACGTATTCCTCGAACTTTTTGGTCATCTGAAAGTTAACCACCATCGAGACGTTTGGGACATCCAAACCTCTTGCGGCCACATCTGTAGCTATCAAAACCTTACAGTCGTGCGATTTGAATTGGGAAATCGCGCGCTCGCGTGACTCTTGTGTCTTAGAACCATGTATGACTACATTTTTAAGTCCTTTTCTGGTCAACTCCTCAGATAATCTATCGCAAACACGCTTGTAGTTAGCAAAAATGATAATGGAGTAGTCTTTCTGATGACCTGTGTACTTTGTAAGCATCGCCCACATTTTTGAGAACCTATTACTGTCGAACTCTTCGCTCAAGTTGGAATCTTCGAGGTACTCAAACTTCTGATCTATATTTTCCATTGCCTCACCAGACCCTCCGATCGACAAATGAGCGGGAGATGTGAGATACTTTTGAGTCATGGACTCAATTATAGGTGAAATAGTGGCTGTGAACATCAATGTCATTCTTTTGGTGATGTTGAATATTCTCAGGTCTATTGTCAGCGTTAATTGTTCACTTGGAGGAAGATTATTCATGATTGTTTGCAAGGACTTTTCGAAACCCATATCCACCATCCGATCAACCTCATCGAGCACGAGGCAATAGCATTTAGATAATGATATGATTTTTCTCTCGATTGAGTCGACTAGTCTTCCCGGTGTAGCAACGACGATGTGCACTCCATTTCTAACAGAATGAACCGTCTCCTCATATTTATGACCACCGATGATGGTAACAACGTTGAACCCTAGCTTCAGACAGAAATTTTCGGCTTCCTCGCTGATTTGCAATGCCAATTCTCTAGTGGGTGCTAGGATGAGTGCGAGGGTCTTGTTGAAGTCTTGTCTGTGTTCGAACTCCATAAAATTACTGTCGATTTGTAGCAAAAACGATAGAACTGGGATCAAAAATGCTAACGTCTTACCCGATCCTGTTTCTGCTATTCCAAGAACGTCTTTATATGTTAATGCCACTGGTATAGCAGCTCTTTGGATAGGAGTTGGACTTGTATAATGTAAGGTATTGATAAGAATATCTTGAATTTCCTGTGGGATCGCTGACTCGCTCCATTTTCTAAGCGGATTTGCAACTTCACCTGCTTTAGACACGATGCCATAGTCTTCCTTGAATATTCTCCAATCCCTGTGAGTCATGTCTTCAACTTTCTTCTCAGACCAGTGTTTCTCGTGGATTGTCATCGTCGGCTCAAGCACTCTCTCTTCTTCAAGCAAAGGCTCTATATCCTCTTGAAGGTCTTCATCCCAGTCGAAATTGAACTTTTTCTTATTTCTGGATCTAATAGGGGCCTTGGTATCGTTTACCTCAACTTCCCTGCGATGATTTGCAACAGCTCTTTTCACCTTGGTCTTGGAACCCTCAACTTGCAGTTTACGGATGCCATTAAGTTTCTCCCTTTCCAGTTTAGAAAGAAACTTGGGTTTATCCGATAAGACGGCCCCTAAACTGTTCTTTTGGATTAAATCTTTCGCTGCAATGGGCCTTCGACTCATGAAAATGATATTGCCCTCATCTGTTCCATCACGTGATTTTATCTCTGTTGGGTTTATTGAAGGCCAACACCCACCGAAATGGATAACAGATTATAATTATGATACTAAGCCATGCCAGCTCTCGTAATATTGGTGGCTTTTACTAGTGCGTGTATATCATGATATTTTATTAAAATTGGTTAATTATTTATGGAAAGATTCATCAACCCGCTTTTTCCGAGTATTCGTTACTTGAGCCTCAACACCATGGGTAGACCTTCCGGGTACTGTTAATTCTACACGTTTAAATCTTCTCTATCTTGGATCATATAATAAAAATTGGTGTTTATAAATTCCCTTGCGTGGACCCACAGCCCGCTAAAACCTGCACGGGTGCCCACGCTAGTCTATCAGTAAATCCACCATGTTTCAATTGGAAACACCCTGTTTCTTCTATAAAAAGGTAAATCAAATTGATTGATTACTTAGTATCGATCACCATAACCCGATGACGTATAATGACACTTCTATAAGGTCCGTTTTTCCATGTCGCTTATTTTCTCTATCTTCACAATTTTCTCTATCTTCACAATTTTCTATCGTTTTGTCACAATTCTATTGTAGCTTCGTTTCTTCGTTAAACAGCATCTCCAAATGGGTTAAAACTCGGGGTGATTTTGGAACGATCACCCAGCGATACAGCACCCTTGTTGGAGTTTCCTCCCGAAATTCCGGGTCCACGGGGTTTAGACTTCACACGTGCTCCACTGTCTATAGTTTTCTCGGGTGCTTCGTTCTTACCGGCCAGTGTGTTTGCAGAACCCGTAGAATTGAAGCCGTAAAAGTAGCCGTTTATCTCTGAGGACAAATATTGGATCAAATTCAACAAGTTTATTTGATGAAAGTAATTGGGCTGTGCCAAGTTCTCAAATTCATTTATCGAAAAACTCAAAATCTGCTCGTTTGTAAGATCATACTCGTTTGGAATATGGGCAGGAGTTACCGTGGGCTTAATAGCTTTATCGGATGCCGGCTTTAGGTAGGTTTCAGGCTTGTCGTGGGGTAACACAGCGCACAACCATATCCTAGTTTTGTATATTTTGAAGAGCTCTTTAATCAATCCCCTGAAATCTATTCTCTTGAAGTTGGCAAAATAGTAAAAGATCAACTTTTTGAAGTCTGATTGGTACTCCACATTAATTAACGTCAAATCCTTCTCCAAGTTCAACTCCTTGATTTTATTATAACACGTGATGAAGGCCTTCTTTTCTTCCAAGAACTTACCACTGATTTTGTGAATTTCCTTGGGTGTTGCAAAACGTAAAACCTGCTTTGTAGGCAATGTCACTATGAACTCATTGTCTTCATTCAGTTGGGAGTTGATTATGGAAGACGCATTCAATGATGTAGGGTGTGTGCCACTCGCCTTTTGGTGGTGATTACCGTGATTCACGTTCCCATCTTGGATCGTCAAACTCTTCAAGTGTTCCAACTTTTTAAGGAAGTTGAACAAAATTGCAAAGTTCAAGTTGACCAATGGCTCTACAATCATCACCAAGTCCTTTCCTCTGTCACCGTCCACCACAACTAGATCATCCTTTTGAAGGCAGATGTTTGAGTTGTTTGGGTACGACAATAAGTCGAACTTACCATTTTTGTTTATCACGAGGCATAAAATCTTGTGGTTAAAAGTCAAGTTGTTCAAGTTCTTGATGAATGTGATCAACTTGATTATTGTTTGGTTTTGGAGTAAGGTATTCAATTTGCTCAAGATCACCTCTGTGGTTTCGGTATTTTGAAAGTACTTAATGGTCTTGATGTAGAGCTCTTTCAACTCAGGCGAAGCAACAATATACTGATCTTTCAAAATGAGTTCATTTTCTAAATTGATTGCTTGTCCAAACTGCACTGGGGCCTGGCCCGCTGTTGTCTTTGCCAGCGACAGACTCGGTGAGCCATGTTGAGGCTTCAGAGGTGTCTTTCCTCCAGCCTTATTGACATTTGAATTTTGAGGCAGTTTCTCGGTCAGTGGCTCCAGGAATCCGAATCCCGTTTGCGCCGGGTTTTGAGTTTGTTGCAATGTCTGCGGAATATAAGGATTGTTCATGAACCCCCCAGGTACCATGTAATTAGATGAAGCATTCGGGTACTGTTGCTGGAATGGTCCAAAGTTCAACAGCTGTTGAGGAGGTCCAAACACATTAAAGTTGGAAGGGGCCTGGTAATCGGCCAACTGGCTGGGCCGTCTTGCTTGGAAGTCGACAAAGTTGGAATTCAAATTCAAGTTTGTCCCCAAAGAGTCCGACAACTGGTCAAGGTTGATGTTTTTGTTAAAGTTGTTCATCACTGCAAAGCTGGAAAGGGTCTTTGATGCGTTGGAGCCAGACCTGCTCGCGCCTCCAGATCTATTCCCAAGTGCCAGAGAGCTTCCATTCACGGCTGACGGTGGCCCCGAAGCGGAGGAAACCGAGCTTCTAGTGCTCAATGTGTTTGGGTTCGGGCTTCCGAAGAACAGGGACGACAACTTGGAGTTGGGTAACGGAGCCGCCTGCGGATTAAAGCCCGAGTTCAATTGTAAGGACGGAAAGTTAGATCTAGTGAACGATTCTGCCGCATAACTCGGTCTTCGAGAAGAGATAGTTCCGATTCCACCCTGTAGTTCTACTGGTAAGTTGAAAGAGTCCTTGTAGAAGGTTTGTCCCATAATTTTGGCCTCGTCCTCAGATATCTTGTCGAGAAACATTCCATTTACACCTTCATCCAAAGGTAGTTGAATCATGGGATCTTTGCGCTGAGCCGCTTGGTTTTTCAATTCGGGCGCAGCATTATCGGGAACGGTTTTGATGGACTGCGGCGATGTATTGGCTGGGTCTGCATGCTCGAGGGGTAACGTCTTGATCTTGCCACTATCCGATTCGGTCGACAGAAGTTGCGGGGTTGTGGTCTCATCTGGTTGTTTCGTTTCACCGCTCGAGCCATCTCGAGGATTTAGGTCTACTGGTATATCTGACAGTAGAAATTCGGGGTATTTGAGACTCATTGTGTCTGCTGGCTGTTGTTGTGAGTCCACTTGTATTTTTTTTTTTCAGCCCCAAGAAACTTGAGACAAACAAAACAGCAACCCTACAAATAAGTATAGGTTTGAGTGGAATGCGACATAATACCACGTCCCTGTCCCTGTCACAGTTTACTTTTACTCTGTATCTGACATACGTTTCGCCACCTTGTCTACGATTGTTATGTTCAAACCGTCCCCCGTTATCTCTAACCCTATAGCTTATCGATATTAATCAATTTTGTGGTTTCGATTAAGTGTCCAGGTTTTACGTTTACTTATTCGATTTTTTAGAGTACGTGATCGGAGACTCTACGAGCCATTGACTAAACACATGCTCCAATTTTTCGGCGCACATTTTTTGGGTTGGGGCGTCTTAGGAATGACCCTTTTTAGTATACAGGCGAATTCTACAAATTGCAAATAACAGTAAATTTCCTTTATTCACGTAAACAGATTCGTATTGGCAGAACTGAGCAGCTCATATCTATCCAGCAGTTGCCTCTCAAAATGTAGCCATAGAAGTGTATTTTTAATTTGCGGTCAATTGACCCTCACAACGTATGTTGCGGTATATTTTGCTTAGCTTGAAACACTAGTCTTTCTGGCAAATCCAGTGCCAGCCCTTGGGGGATATTGGTCTCCAATTTCGTGCTGTTCTTCGGCGTCAATTGGCTCGCAAGTGCACCAGTTCAGCTTTGGAGATGAACTCATAACCTCGTCAACATGTTTCCCGCAGCCAGTCCAGGATCTGTGGTCTGTATGTTAGTATGTAAATCGTGGCTATTATAGGATTGGTCACATACGGCAAATTCCGCAAATTTCAGCTTTACACATAATGATTGAATGATGTATGGGGATTTCAGGAATTCGCCACTTTAAATACTTCCTTATCTTCAGGTAATCGCAAACGAATTGTTCCGAAGATACTCACACCAGCAGATGCCTGAAGCGGCCACAAAAGCGTTGCCAAATCCTTTCCCCCGCGCCTTACGTAATTCGCTCCCGTCATGCTAATTCAGAGACCACAAAAGAAATATCCGCCATGATCATAGCTGCCAACTCCTGAGGTTGTGCTCAGGTGATGTGTTCCTGAATCGCCTTGGTTCCGGAACGATTAGCCGTTTAATTATCAGAAGACAGATTTAGCCACGGCTCGGGTAGCAATGTCCTGCAAATAGCTCGGAACTTTGTCTACGTCATACACATCCCGTCACCCAATCAGTATTAGTCTGTAAATAGTTACAAAAGGAAGGTTCGAAGGAAGGATTTTCCTCCTGTTCCATGAACGCCAAGATATTCAAGGGGCTTTAGCGTTGGGTCAAAGCTGAATTAACCCACCCTTTTTTGTTATGACTTCTCAACCCTCCACTTTGGTTATGGGAGGCATACGCACCGAAATCAATATTACTTCCTACTGATTTCACCTTATTTTCAGTAATTATCATCTGAAATTTGATTTGTCTCCATCGGCATAGTCCGTTCGTGCAAGGTTAAGATTACTCATCCTTTCCCTACTCTGGATCTTCAAAGATCTACCCCTTCCTACTTCTATGTCTACACATTTTGATTCTTGCTTTTCATATAGTACACGCTTTTCTTGCTAGATACTGCAAATGCTCAACGTTGCGTTTGCTTAGTGAGATCCACCAGTCTGCTCACGGTGAGCCTCAATGGTGTCTCCGTCCTCCAACTCCATTTCGTCTGGCGTCGAATCAGGCGAAATTCTGGTACCATCCATCAAAAATCTCAAACTGTTGATGTCTTTGCCCTGTCTCTTGCAAAAGGTCTCCATTAATCTTCTCATAGGGGTCGATCTCTTGATCTTGAAGTAAATCTCAGAAGACCCATCAGAAACCTTCAAGTTGATGTGGGTGTCTTGCTTCTCTTCCTTGGGCTGTTCACTGTCAGACATAATGCAATTGCTTTAATGTAGCACCAGGCTCCACTGTTGTTTTTTTCGGTCCCAAATCGCCACTTTTGGTAGACACACGAATCAAGTGGGCCCCACCGGTCCATGCTTCAACACCTAGCCAACTCGCAGACTATTACGTACAAGTCAGTGTGAAATGACACCTACAAGTTAATTGGAAAATCTGGCTCTATTCCACTCACTTCTCTGAAACAAATCAAAAACATGGCCTCTCGATTCAGCTTTGTTTTACAAATGTTTCACGCATGTCTGTACGATTCTTTTGGTTAAATAAGGCCACGATGCCGTGATACTAGCCCAGCATGGTCAGCCGCAACTACTTGTCCTTTTTGGAAAGGGTATCGCAAATTTATTTGAATAAATTCTTGATTGCCTCAGCGCTCTCAATACTCAAATTGTACTTGTTCAAAAAATCAATCAGTTCCGTAATCGATCTGTTGTCAGGGGAATTTTCGTGCAATGAGGATCTTGAACGGTTCCCCCAAAAGCTATCGAATATGACGAACGACATAATAGCACAATCATTGCAGCTGTTGAAGTTCAACTACTTGGTATTAATTAAGCTGATGATCACAATTGCCAAAAATCTAGTGGTGTTCTACATTGAGATTTTCCTTGGGACTTATACTTGTCTCTTGAATGCCGCTATTGTTGGAACCACTAACTTTGCTCTAGATTCGGCAGAGTCGGTTTTAACTCTTGTAAATACCACAGTGGTTGGAGTTGCAGACGAAATTCAAGATGGTCTCGATGGTCTTTCAACCGTTTTGAATTCCATTGTTCTGGCTGCAAATGGTATCAAGAATTTTTTTTCAGGTACATCGAGCTCAAATGGCGACGCCTACAAGAAACAGATCTCGATATCGATAGGGGCGCTTCGAAACATCTCCATCCCTCTGTCTGTTTTCACAAAGATTGAAGATTTCAGAGAGAATGATTTGCCAGATTTTGATTCTTTGCAAAATATCACAGAGAAAGCGGTTGCAAAAGGTTTTGAGCTTGCTTCAAAAGAGTTGCTGAACTCATCCTTCAACAAAACCATCTTATCCAACACCACTCTGCTACCTACCCTTGCACTGATAGGCTCAGTTTGTAAGAGCAGTGATGATTTAGTGAGCTTCCACCAAAATTTGGACAAAAAGGTGAACAACTTGTTCCTCACAGTCATGATTGCAGTTCTTACAATAGGAGTCGTGTTTCTGGCCTTGATAGTTTTGAAAGAATTCCTTCAAATCAAGCGGGAGTTCCAACTCGTTGAAGAACTCAGTAACCAGACTACTCATGTTGGTATTTTGAACACAATCAACAAATTTCATAACAATGCAATCTACTACTTGCATAAACTTGGATTGAGGAATACGCAAATCCATTGGATTCTCAGCTACCTGACCTCTCCATATGCTCAAGTGGTATTTCTCATTGGAGCTTTTGGATTACTAACATGCGTATTACAGTTCTGCATTTTCAAGATCGTTCGCAAGCAGCTTCAACTGCTATACCCAACTGCCGAAGAACTGGCAAAATTAGCAAACCGTATCAAAGTAGTAACTGGTGATTATTTCGACCAAGCAAACTTGTACTTGAAGTCTCAACTGGAAGTATTGAACGAGGAGTTGTTCGGGAGTGTTAAAAACATGACTGGGACCTTGCAACAAAGTATAAATACATTCATGACTGGTGTTAATAACACTATAAACACTGTGTTCGGTAATACGCCTTTCTCCAAACCAGTTTCGACCGTTGTATATTGTACTCTTGGAAGAAAACTTGATCGCATTGAGTCTGGATTGGGGTGGATCAACAAAAATCTCAACGTGAGTATACCTGCCATAGACTCTTCAGTGAAGGGAAAATTGATAGATGTTAACAAGATGGTAACCACTGCAACATATACAAAATCGGCCATTAATGGTGTTTTAAAAGCATTCGAAACGTCTTTGAAGTTGGAGTTTATGCTTTCCATTTGTATGCTCGGGCTTTGGGTACTACAATTATTAATAGCTGTGGTGATAGTACTCTTTAGAACAAGTAAGGTACGAGATCTTTTTGCCAAAATGAAGAGACTCCAGGTTAACAACGGTAAACGAGTCATGGGCGTGAAGGGCTGGAGGACCAGGATAAGCAGCCCTAGAATTTTGTCAAGTGAAGAAAAGGTTGGCTACATGTATCCAACTACCAACTTACCAGACATATACGATAATGAGAAGATAGTTCCGACCATAGAGCCTTTTGATCGATATAATTTAGAGCGGTCAAGTATTGAGCGATCTAGCTCAATCTACTCCGGATCTCCCATACATCCCAAGAGATCCACTAGCATACCAAAACATAGGTCCACTAATTGAGTGCTCTACTGGTGCTCAAGACGCGCCCGCAGTTCTACATATACAAGACTGATAAATTTACTTTAGATAACATGATAAAATAAGAAATGAATGCATGAAAATAGGTTACTTCTTGATGGGTGCTGGTTTCTTCCAGTAGTACTGCTTGTGTGTCCTCCTACAGGATCTCAATCCTCCATGACCCTTGATGCTTCCTACCAAGTTGGTTCTGTTAGGGTCAGAATCGTTTTCTGGCATATAGTAATATTCCTCTTCCAAAGGCTTACCAGCAGCATCTTTACCTTGTCTGTAAATTACCCCCACGCATTCTATTCTATCCAAAAGGGTTCTGATAAGCTTCAAAGAAAGGTTTGATGTCAAAACACTGATCGTCTTCAAGAATGACGCTGGAGTAGATGAAAGCCTCGAGAAAGCCAAGTGGTTTATGAGTATGTTGTTAATTTCCTCCAAATTCTCCAAGCCCTCAGCTGAATCGATCTCCTTGTGTGACACCTTCTGTTTCTTATAGGAGCTCTTTTTTGGAGGCTCTTCCGACATGGCCTTTCTTTTAGGTGTGACGTTCAAAGAATTAGTTTTTTCCGATAAAGGAGTCAACTGTCTTTTGATTTGCTTCTTTGGCTGCGAAAAACTTTGCTTTGGCTGCAAAATATTTTCTTTGTCCTCGAAAATAGAAAACTTCTTCACCGGCTTGGGCTGCACTAATGCATGCGCAAATTCCTCCGATTTTATAGAAGTCTTCAGTCTAGAGGGCATTTTGTTACTCTTGTCCAGAGCAGTTGTGTTCGCTGACTTCTCCATTGCTGGCTTCGAAGGGGTATCTTCGTCATTTTGTGGTCTAGAGGTGACGGGAACCTTTAAAGGTGTTTGTGGCGTTGATAAGGAGGGCAATTGCGAAGGCGTTTCCAACGAGGGGCCCTTCACTTTAACAGGAGTGTCGAAAGATTGACTTGCTTCCGTGTTTTCCGAAACTTCGGGATTCTTCTCCTCCATGATCAAATCGGTATCCTCTGTTTCGGGTATTTTGTCCAGTATCAACTCAGGCATTTCGTCGTCTGTAAGATCTTCAAGTAAATCCAATGGGTTCAATAACATGACGTGATTATTGATCTCCAATACAATATTGTTGAAACGAGGCAATGTAATAGTTTCTTGCTTTCTCAAAGTAAATTCAGTGTGGCCGGCATCCAATTTGATAGTTAAATGCGTCTTTGTTGGCTTCAATGACTCGGTAGACAACAGGGTATTGGTCTTGTTCTCCAAGATGATAAAGTTGTTTTTCGAGTTAGTTTCTATGACATGGCATGCCTTGGGAATTCTCACAGCCAACCCATTGCGACCCATACAGGTCAAGATGATTTGCTCCGAGTTATAGCTGATGGTAATGTGGCACCTTGAGACATTCCTGTCCTGAGACCCAAAGAAAAAGTCACAAGCCTTGGATGAACGTCCAATAGTGACCTGGTTTTGAGTAGAAAGTAATGGAACACGCAAGACGTCCTTGTCTGGGTTTAAGATATTGAAGTCCGAATTGATAGCAACAGGTTGCTTTTCTGGCAACTCATGAATCTCAGTCTCCAAGACTGGAGACGAAGATCTGAAGAGAGACGACGAAGGATTGGGGGTAGGGTATTCAGTTCTTCCTCTCGTAGGTTCCTGCCCCTTGATCACCTTAGATGGCACGTAGTCACTGGCATCGCCAAGCAATGGTGATGAGGGGGGAAATTGGTACTTTGAGCTTGACATAGCTTACACTTTGAAAAACAGTGGAATCAGTAAAAAGTTAAGTAAATTAACAACCATACCCGTCGCAAGTGATGCGTTTTGTGTATCGTTTTGGCGTTGTTTTCGTTTACGGCTGAGACGCGATCGTCGATAAGACGCGTCGGTCACGAGGTTGGCTTTTAGGGTTTCAACCCTTGTGTCATGTGATATAGTATTGCTCCTGTATATTGTTTCTAATTTTTGTGCTGCGAAAATTTTCTTCAGTGCCCTGCGGAGCGTCCGTGCCAGACTCCCAGGAAATTTAAAACTATTTTTCATTTCTGCTTCTAAAAGAAGATCATCAATAATAGTCAGCCATGGGTAGTACGTGAGGATACACAACATACAAGAGCATCTAAAGTGTAGTAGGTCTTCCTACGGCACAGAAAGAAAAGACATCGATCTGATAATGAATGAGACAACTCAGCGAACTCTTTCAGCTTGGTCGATGTCATGCTCTCTCAATAATGAAAATGAAAGTATACTAACAATTCAGAGGGTACTCCATCTTTAGGTAAGCGTCACAACAAGTCCCACACTTTGTGCAACAGATGTGGTCGTCGTTCTTTCCACGTCCAGAAGAAGACCTGTTCTTCTTGTGGCTACCCAGCCGCCAAGATGAGATCTCACAACTGGGCTCTCAAGGCTAAGAGAAGAAGAACTACTGGTACCGGTAGAATGGCTTACTTGAAGCACGTCACCAGAAGATTCAAGAACGGCTTCCAGACTGGTACCGCCAAGCCAAAGTCTGAATAAATGTGTCTACTTGGATAGATAGAGCTTTGTTGGTTGCTTTATATTTAATTTGGTAAACATACATAGTTTTTTGGCAATAAAAAACGACATAAATTGTATAATGATGTATTGAGAAATCGACAGCTAGATCGTGACGAATAAGCTTCAATCTTACGAAGCTGTAGGACACATGTAATGGTCGGTGGGATTTTTCGAGCTTGACGAAAATTGCACGATTCTATCGAGATCCGGGGTATCAGTGACATGCTATCAATTTCAGTTATCTTCTACACAAATAGCGATGAATGGTTGTAACTATGTACATTATTAATTGAATACATATGCTGGTTGTGTTTTCGAGATCTAACTTCGTTAGAACACAATCTCGATGCACTGTTTTTCTTTTCTTTCAGATGCTCACATTTGATCTATGAGTTCCATTTCCTGATCCTCCTCATTGGCCTGACAGTTCATGTTAAAGTACAAGTTATCGGCCTCGTCATGATTTACAAAAAGGTTCAAAATCTCCCTCGATAGCTCAATTGTACTTTCATCGTAGGGAAATTCCAAACCATTAGCAAAATCGGCTTGGGCTTCAGAAATTGCAGACCCGTCTTCACTAGTGGTAAGGTGGTTCAACTCTATTGCTCTTGACTCCGCCCAATGATTGAAGACGTCTTGGTTCAAGTAGCCACTATTCCTTACTTTTGCTAGCAATTTAGACGCCTCCTGTACAAGTGGACTCGTGCCAAATGCAATCACCAGCATTACCACAAAAAGCTCGTACATGGTCTCAGGATAAATGAGACTATTCAACTGCTCATTATTTTGTGTCATGAAGAAGGCAATTCGAACCATGATTGAGATCAATTGTAATCTGAGAACGACAAACTCTGATCGTGGAGAGCGCATGATTGCATTTTGTTCAAAGCCGATGATCCTGATCAACAATTTGAAGGACTCCTTCTGTGTAAGGAAATCAATGCTCTCCTTCATAATCATGTAGGTCTCAAGGAGGTTGCCAATTTTGAGCTTCAAATTTAGCAGGTGAAGTTCATGCTTGTGCTGAATTTCAAAGAGATCTTGCCCAGTTGGCTTCTTCAAAAGATTAAATGGGATGGGCTGTGGGGTGTGTACCAAGTAGTTGTTTAACATATCTTTTTCAACGGGTACCAAGGAATCTATCTTGACAAAGTCCTTATTATTGCCAACGACTCTGTTAAATCCGTAAAACATAAAGTTTCCTTTGACAGTTATGTCAATAAAGAAATATTTGAGCAATGAATTCAAGAGTACATGCGCTTCTTCCGTATCAATTCCAAATGAGTTTTCTGTAATGGAAGAGGTCAACATTTCAATGTAGTTGTAAACCAAGTTTATTTGGGTGGAGCTCTTCACTCTCTCACTATTCTCGGGAAGGCACTTTTTGAAGTCCTCGAGCGACAACTCATTCCAGACTCTTTTCGTGAAGGCTTCGTCGTAAAGAGATGCTGTAGTCACAAGTTTTTCAATGATATCATGGCAGCAAATCACGGAGTAGTTTTCGACAATCGAATCCTGGTGTGACTTTTCGAGATCAAGGTTCAAGAACTTTTCTTCATCTCGCTGCCATAACATGTCGCTATCGTCAAAGAAGTTACTCTGTGCTTCTATCGAGTCGAAGACAGACGAAAGTAGCGACGTGAGCTCCTGTGTTTCCTTTAATAAGTGCACTATTAGTTCCTTCTTAATTGCCGAGGGCCTGTAAGTAATGGAGCAGTGAATGAGTGATAGTAAGAATGGCACAGATAGCGATCTCTTTTTCTGCACGAGTAATATCACGAGCTCTATTAGGGTCGAGCATATAACACTGATGAGTTCATCCAATCTCAAACTCTTGTTCAAAATCAAGAATTCCACAATGGACGAGAATAAAGACGTCTTCTTGGGTATTTTGAAATTGTGTAGCTGGAGGTCAAAATCAATGCAGATTTTGCTAAGGTATGAAAATGATGTTCTTTTACTTCCAATGATGCAATGATTCCATAAGTGGTTTATCAAAATTGAGGAATCATCACTCATCTTGACGATTTTCTGTAAAGGAAGATCATCAGACGAGACAGTTTTGCTCACTTTGCTCAGATCGTGAGACGGGATCTCTATGCTGGAAAAGTTGTTGGCCCTCTCATTATTAAGCAGTTTGGGATTCCTTTCATTACCTAGCAATTTTCGATTAGATGACGTCCTCAACTCATTGTTTAGAAACTTCTTCTCATCTTCCAACTGTTGAACAAGTGACTTCAATCGCTCAATCTCTTTTTCAGAAGAAGTCTGTATTTGTTGCTTAGTATTTTTCAAATCTTGTATCTCTACTCGCCTCTCCTCCTGTAAATGATGTAATTGTGACCGTAATATCGCAACCTCCCCCTCTGCCTGGTATATTCGGTCTTGATTAGAAAAGGTGGTTTTAGACTGGGTATTTGAAAAGGTATTTCTGGTGGGGCCTGGGGTGGTTCCTGAACTTGAGGAAACGGCATTGCTAGTTGTTCCACTCTTTGTACCCCCATTCGAAGAAGATACATCGCTGGGATTCAATGTGTATATGGGATCAGAGAGGCTCGTATGATGGCCCGTATAGCCGTGAGAAGAAGCTTTAGTTGAACCAGGCTCACCTTGTGAAGGTGTGCTTGTTTGCTTCTGAATCACTCCATTTGAGATACTTGCCTGGCCACTCATAATTGCCTTTAGCAATTCATCGTCGTCGTCATCGAATTCGCTTCCTGATGATGACATCTTGTAGAATCATGTCCATACGACGAGGTACGCGTTTTCAGTCTGATATCAGGTTCACGTGACAGTTTTTTTCGCACTTTTCTTCCACTCATCGGGAACGAACCCTCTGATAATAAATACTAGCATATATACTTTGTATATGATCTACTTATAGATACAATATTGAATCACAGTTCGCACAGTCATGGTAGAAAATTCATCAGGCCCTAAGGTAAAGGAAGACACAGAAGCACCACCAGCATCGTTGGTGCCTTCGCAACCCAAACCTCTCACATCGAGAGATAAAACCACCAAGAGATTGATAGTTGTGTTATCCCAAGCGTGCTTGGAGACTCACAAAATGAACACAGGAGGCCCAGGTGGAGACAAGTATGCCCTTTTGAACTGTGATGATCACCAGGGATTATTGAGAAAAATGGGTAGGGACATCGCTGAAGCAAGACCAGATATCACACACCAATGTCTCTTGACATTGTTGGATTCGCCCATCAACAAGGCCGGCAAATTACAGGTCTACATTCACACAGTGAGAGGTGTGTTGATAGAAGTTAATCCAAGCGTGAGAATTCCAAGAACGTTTAAGCGTTTCTCGGGATTGATGGTCCAATTATTGCACAAGTTGAGCATTCGCTCGGTGAATTCCGAGGAGAAGTTGTTGAAAGTCATCAAGAATCCCATAACGGATCATCTTCCAACCAAATGTCGTAAGGTGACCTTGTCATTCGATGCTGAGGTGAAGAGAGTCCAAGACTACGTAGGTACTTTGGACGACGATGAGAGCATATGTGTGTTTGTGGGTGCTATGGCTAGAGGTAAAGATTCTTTCGCAGACGAGTATGTGGATGAGAAGATCGGTCTTTCGGATTATCCGTTATCGGCATCCATCGCCTGCTCAAAATTCTGTCACGGTTGTGAAGATGTCTGGGGAATATTTTAATCGCCACTAAAAAGAAAGTTACAATTACAAATAGTCAATAATATCGAACAATTATGAGGGAAATGTAGAGTAGTTTCAAGAGAAAGTATCGAGATGACGTACGTCTATGCAAAAATGCTCGTAATTTGCTAAGATTTTTACAATTTTACAACAAAATTGCAGATTTTCACTCAAGGCACGTAAAATTTAAAATGAGTCATTAGAGTGAATCAAATGAAAGCTTCAGCTTGACAGTGAAACTAAAGAGATCGATCTCACTGGTCTTCAAGTTACAAATAGGGGTTTGTCGCCTCTTAATGCATATAGTTGTAAATTCGTACCGCAAGCTAGAAAATCTAAAACGCCATTCCACCGCTGAAAAGACTAATCTACATTTTATCAAGTTTATCACTATGTTATGATTACCTATTATTACTTGTCCAAAACACCCTCCTTCCGTAAAACCTTCTCAATTTCCTTAAACAATGTGTCTGTTGTGACCTTAGAACCCTTTACTCTGGCGCATACAATTTCCGACTTTTGGTTCATCTCACGAGGATTGATCTTGATTCTGAACTTACAACTCTTCAAGTTGAATGAGTTGTTGGATGAAATTCCACCAGTGATGTTGTACGAAACCTGATCGTTGTGCAAATTCTTCAATCCAAAGTTTGACCATGAGTTCAACAAGGCAAATAGAGCTGTGCTCATCTCCTGCTTTGGTAAAATGGTATTAAAACGTTTAATCTCCGAGTCTTGCTTGGGTGGGTTGTGCGAAGATGAAGAAAACCATCTGAGGAATCCTCCCTTTTGCTTTTCAGGTGCTTGTGATTCCATCGATGTTTTTGTAGTAAATGGTGCGGTAGAAGTCGCATTTGAAACACGGCCGGTCAGTGGCTGCTGTGGCTTTACCTGTTGCTGTGCTGGCTGCGATGGCTGCGCTGGCTGCGCTGGCTGCGCTGGAGTTGATGCTGTTTGTTCGATCGTTTTCTTCGTGCCCCACGAAAGCTTTCTGAAAATAGATCCCTTTGTCTTCACATCCGTTTTGTTTGTGGTATCCTCCAAAGGCTTCTTTGGTGCCGCTTTCTGAGCACCCTTAGGAACAACTGCAATCGCATCTGAAGACTTTTGCCTGACCTTAGGATAAGGTTGCGATCCGTCCTTGTTCTTATTGAGCATTGGGATTGATTCTTCACTAGGCAACATCGACTTCATAGGCGACTTCATTGGAGACTTGGTTTCAACAGGAGAGTCCTTCTTGAGAACATTATTCGAAGTCTGTGAAATCGCATCCACAGAGGACTTGCTAGACTTGCCATCAGGCAATTTGATGTTGTCGAAAACATTGGCTCCACTCATACTACTCTCATCTTCAACAGTAGTACCACCGGATTTGTGATGCTGATCTTCCCTTCTTTGGTTTCTAGCACGCACTTCGTCATTCTTAGTAACGAAAGTCTCATCAAATCCAGTCTGGTCAACCCTCTTGGTGTCTTCATCCTCCAATACGGAACCTTGGTCCAATGGTTCCTCCTCATCGCCAGTCAAATCAGGCGAGTCATAGTCCAATCTGTCTGCAAGACTTGTTCTCATACCAGATCTGTTGCTGTTGGCAGAAACCAACGCCGCTGAAGAACCATATCTAACAGCCGTGGCAGTACCCATTGGGTTCTCATCGCCACTCTGTAAGATGGAGTTCAAGTCGCGGTATGACTCCTTAGTAGAGTACATCGACAACACAGATAAGCGCTTGTTCGAATTACTGAACTGCTTCGACTTTCTCGTAACAGTTGGAATCTTTACGTTACCAATAAGTGTTTCTGGTACCGGCGATGACTCTGGGTCTTCAGCTATAGGCTCATGAAGACTCATTTGAGAGTTCAACAATCTCGACTTTCTAATCTCAGACATGTACTCCTCACTCAAATCAGAATCATCGTAACCTGGCTCTGGTATCCTGAGCCTGCGATCGTTGCGGTCGTTCCTATCGTAGTAACTATCACGGCGCTTATCGTCATACAAGGTCGATTCAGCAAAAGAGTCACGGTTTCCTGGGTAGTCCTCAATGAGTCTGGAATCTCTGTACTGAGACACACGCTTATATCCACTGCCCCCGTTGCCTCTTCTCTTCTCTTCAGGTCTTTCGTACCTAGCCAACTCTTCCAATGATCTATCATATCTGCCCAGATCTTCAGAAGACCTTCCATACCTTGCCAAGTCGTCAGATGACCTACCATACTTCTTATCTTCATCGTAACGGTAGTCGTCAGCATACGCTTTTCTGAGATCATCCTTTCTTGTCCTCTCATCGTATCTGTACCTATCTTCTGTTGGACTTCCATACCTTCTAAGGTCTTCTACCGATCTGTCATATCCTCTTCTTCTATCGTCGGAAATGCTACCATATCTTCTGATTTCTTCAGGAGATCTCTCGTACTCGCGTCTTCTGAGATGTTCAGGGGTACGTGCATACTTTCTCAGATCAATAGGTCTTCTCAGTTCCTCGGAGCTTCTGTATCTTCTTTCCTCCGATGGTGGGTATCTTCTCAGTTCTTCTGAAGACCTATATCTCCTCAGTTCCTCAGAGTTTCTTGGGAACTTCTTGAGATCGTCTGGGGTCCTTGGGAATCTACGAAGGTCATCTGGTGTTCTTGGGAACTTGCGGAGATCATCTGGTGTCTTCGGGTATCTCTTGAGCTCCTCAGAGCTTCTCAAGTACCTTTCTTCACCACGCAAGTACCTTTCTTCGCTTCTCATGTACCTATCCTCTCTCAATCTCTCCTCAGATGCACGCCTATCGTATTTGTCATCCCATTGCAGAACAGACGAGAATCTCTTCTCCTTGCTTGATTTGCGCAGCGATCTCTTTCTCCGGGTATCACGTTCTGCATCCAAGGCATCCTTCGCGCGGGTCAACTGCTCATTTTCATAAGCTGTCCAAAGAGGGTCCAAACGAGAGACTGGCCTTCTCGTCACAATAGGGTTCAGTCTCTGGCGAGGCTCAGTGACTGAGCGCTTCTGTTCAGGTTCAGGCTCATCAAGCTTTTCTCCGGCGCCCTCCGATACCGATCTTGCACCGTTCTTAGACTTTCTCTTTGGCTGGTTGATTCCCTTATCCTCTAACAAGTCCAGTTCACTGTTGTTGTCAGGATCATCCTTGATCAAGACACTCAACTTCTTGGAGCTCAATAAGGACTTACGCTTCTGTCTCTTACGTCTCTTCTCCAATTCCTTCCTTGCAATCATTTCAGCCTCGTGCTTCTTACGCTCAAGTTCCATAAGCTTCTCGTACTCCTTGGCACGCCTCTCTTCCTCGTCCACCAAGTTAACCTCGTCTTCGTCGTAATCTTCTTGGTTGAATATCTTGTCACAAAGAGAAGCGAATGTAGCAGAAGTCCTCTTGGTCAGCTTATCCATGTACTCCCAGTCTGTTTCTCCAGATAACTTGGCATAAGTCGACAACAATTTCATTGTGATGGAATTTCTCTTGAGACTTGTGGTAACAGAAGCACGCAAAGATCTTCTTCTCGATAACCTGTTCTTAGAACCACTTGTCTTGAGCATCGACAGCATCTTGGATGGGGACTTAGACTGACTCTTTTCCCTAGTCAAAGTCATTAAGTCTTGACTGCTCACCTCGTCCACGATAGGATTGCTATTGCCAACGTTTGGTGAAGCTTGGAGTTGTTGAATTTCACCGTGTGGTGGTGGTGGTGGCGGTGCCTCGAGTTCACCTGCTAAAGTACCCATGGTAGCCGACTCAACAGGCTCTTTCTTGAGGTTTGGAGGTGGCTGATCATTGAGAGGGTTGGTGTTGGCATCGAACTGGTAGTTGTAGTTGGTCTTTGCCACCAAATGACTGTCCTTTGAGGGTAAAGTAGGCGGCATCGATTGCATGGACATGGTAGTGTCATTTCCCCTTTGTTTTTGCGCATTAACAATTTCATTGTAAATGTTTCTGGGAATAGCAGGTGGAGGAGATTCACTGTCAATCCGGGGTTTTCCTGGTGATCTCCGTGGGGATCTTCGAGGAGACTTCATTGGCGATCTGCGTGGAGAAATCGGATGCTTTCCAGGTGATTTATGTGGAGAATTATGCATGCTTGAAGGGTTTGATATTTTACCACTATAACTGTTGCCAATGAGTGAGGCCCTGTTACTAGTGGAACCGTTTTTGTACTGGAACGAGCTTGGTCTTGATGCAATAATTTGACTATTCCTCTTCTTTTTAGGGGTATTCTTTGCGCTGGTCGATGCACTACGGGGTATGCCCTTCTTCGCATTGAAAGAAGTGGATTTTTGGGGAGAGCTGAGACTCGAGCCTGACTCCTGGTTGTGTCTATAACGCAACAACAACGCGTAGAAAGTCTTCTCTGGGTTGGGCCCATTTCTCAAGAGCGCATTGACAATGTCCTCTTCTGCCCTATCGTGCCACAAAATAGACAAGTTGGACAAAATTTGCTTGTCAATATTCTTCTCTGTACCCAAAGACTTGTAGGCAGTTTCTGGGTGTGGCAAAGACTTGACACTGATCAAGTCTTCGTTTGGAATAGGATACTTCAAAAGAAGAGGGTGGCTCAAGATTTTGTCTGTAGGGATTCTATCCATCGGGTCGACCGTCAACATCAAGTCTATCAAATCCTGCGCCTCAGGGCTTATGTCATCGGGCATTTCAAAGTTTCCCGCCTGTACTTTGAGAAGCAAGTTTCTAATGTTCTCATCATCGAAAGGCAACCTCCCTGTCAACAAAGCAAAGAGAATCACACCACACGACCATATATCCGATGCGGCACCGTGGTATTTCAAACCGCTCACGATTTCGGGAGCAGCATAATGCGGTGACCCACACGATGTCTCGAGGAGTTTATCGCCACTTTCCAAGGCTGCCATCCCAAAGTCTGCCAACTTGACATTCAATGCGGCATCGAGTAATAAGTTTTCTGGCTTCAAATCACGGTGACATATTCCGAGAGCATGACAGTAAGCTGTTCCTAATATGATTTGTCTAAAGTATTTGATAGCCTCAGCCTCTTGGAGAGGCCCTCTTTCAACGAGTAAGTCGAACAACTCACCACCCTCTACGTATTCGAGCACGAGATAGAGTGCTTTCGAGGTTTCCCAAACATCATATAACCTCAACACGTTAGGGTGTGTGAGCAATTTCATGATGATGATTTCACGTTCGATGCCGTAAGGCAATCCTGTGTCGTCGAGTGCCTTGTGTCCTCCATCGTCGTCATGTAACTCCGACTTTGACACCACTTTAACAGCAGCTCTCTGGCCTGTGCGGTGGTGGGTGGCAAGCAAAACCCTGCCTGTGGCACCTCTACCTAGAGTTTTCCCGAGCTTCCATGGGCCGATCTTTTGCGGATGGTTATGGCGCGATGAAGAGGTTATCGAGGACGAAATCGACGCTTGTCTTGAGTGCGACATCTTCCAGTGTATAAACGAACGATCACTGGTCTAAATATTCGCTTTAATATTTCTTGCGCTGTATTTATCCACTGCGCTACCTATGATGCTATTTGTTATGGTGATAAAAACAAACAGAGATTTAATTCCAATTTAAAATTTTTTGTCGGTTCTTTCTTGTAAACAATGTCGCGTAGACGCGTGTCAAATCGGAAACAGCTCCTAGATGCCCAAAACAGTAAAAAGCGTAAATACACCCACTTACGAGATTATGAGAATAAAGCCGCACATAAAAGGTTGCCCAAGTGCATCTAAGCATTTTAGGGGAGCAGAATAGCTAGAGTACATGGAAGAGGTGGCATACCCACGTGAAACACAAATAGCCCCTGTAAAAAAACAATAGCTCGCTAGGGATTGGCCTATTGTAAACCCCGTCCTTCTTTGTTGTCACGTAATTGTTCGAATTCTATTGCGCTTTTGTTCCAATTCTAATTGATGTGATGTTTATGTGGGAGTTTAAAGGTTCCAAAAGTGGTCACAGTTTTACTGTTATGTGATTCCAGAGCCGTTTTCGTGCATATTTCTGTCTTTTTGACCGGATTGGAAGTACTGGTGTCTGGACCACAAGTGTCTGCGACAAGACAAATTGGGCTCATGAGCGACCAATCGAGCGAAAATAAATTGTGACAGCAACCTAAGCATCTGAAAAACAGGTACTAAATTGCGCACAAGCTTGCCTCTTGAATTCCCACCAAGACTACCACATCCTTTTGTTTCCATTAGATGTTTCCAAGAGCTATGTGTAAGTTTAGATTTCCATGTTTGAATTGTGATTTTTTATTCTCCGGCCGTTATTTTTTAACACAGTGCCATCTCAAGGAGGCGCATTGAAAATGTATCCAAATTTCAATTGAAAGATTTGACAAGATCCTTCTCTTCATCAACTCGGAGATAGTACTTTAGAACCTAAAATACCAGAGACATTCCCAACTGCGTCAATTATAGAGTATGTTCCTACGTCATGTGAAGCCCATCTAGTTATTTACATTGCTCAGCAAATCGAAAGTTGTGTGAGCTCTTACACATGACAATGTTTTAAGCATGGATTCTTTTGTCTACCCACATCTGGGTATAATAATTAGAATATTTTCCACTAGTAAGTTTGACAATACAAAGCCATTGCTATTGGCTCTGGAATCGATTTGCGTTCTGAAGCCAGTCATATGCGTCTCGACTTTGAGGCCTCTGTTCTAACTTTTCTACGTTTCCAAACAAAGTATTCTGTTAATTTTCGTACTATGAATGCTTCCTGAGCTTGTGATTTGCACAATTGATTTAAATTATTAGAATGCAATGAGCTCACCCATTTGTTACAACCCCATTCGTTACAACCCCATTCCCGTGAGCAACTCCAACTGCTCTGTTATTTCATTATTCACCATTTTCTCGTTTACTCGTTTCTCTTCATCTTGCTTCATGTCCCTCTTCAAGGTCTCAACCTCTAGTATATTCTTGGACTTGGGTGTTGTTCTATTCACCAAAAGTTCTCTCACCTCATCGAAACCACCCCCATTGGCATTCATTTTATCCAACTGGGCCTTTGCGGTCCTTGAACCGGTCTTTGAAGGTTTGGATATTCTGGATTTCTTGTCCTTCCCTATTCCTTTAGTTTCTTTGGGTTTCCCTACTCCCTTGGTTTCTCTCGGCTTTCCTACTCCTTTAACTGTCTTTTTCTTGTTATCCAGTCTGCCCATTACTCTTTATATGATTCGATGTTAGCAGGTAGAAATGCTTAAATTGAAAATTGTGGTATTATGTCTGTGTGTTCCTAATGCGAAGGTTTCTAGTTATGTACTACTAGACTAGGCTGTTATGTGATGAAGTGTGCTTGCTTGGATCAAAAGTTGATTTTATTTGTTCCTCATCGCGGAAATTTTCTCATCTCATCATGGTATCTTCACACAACAAGGACAAACCCTGGGACACCCCAGATATAGACAAGTGGGCGATTGAGGAGTTCAAGCCCGAAGACAATGCCTCCGGCCAAAACTTTGCCGAGGAGTCATCGTTCATGACTCTTTTCCCCAAATACAGAGAACAATATCTTCGAACAATATGGGCAGATGTGACCAAAGCCCTTGAAAAGCACTTTATTAAGAGCGAGTTGAACTTGGTCGAGGGCTCTATGACTGTTAAGACCACTCCTAAAACATTTGATCCTGCGATCATTATCAAGGCAAGAGACTTGATCAAGTTGTTGGCACGTTCGGTGCCATTCCCACAAGCAGTCAAAATTCTTCAAGACGATGTAGCGTGTGATGTCATCAAGATCGGAAACTTTGTTAACAACAAAGAGAGATTTATAAAAAGAAGACAGAGATTGGTGGGGCCTAATGGTAACACATTAAAGGCGTTGGAGTTGTTGACCAAGTGCTACATTTTGGTGCAGGGTAACACAGTCAGTGTCATGGGAACATACAAGGGATTGAAGGAAGTCAGAAGAGTCGTGGAAGACTGCATGCGTAATGTGCATCCCATCTACTACATCAAGGAATTGATGATCAAGCAAGAGTTGGCCAAGAACCCCGAGTTGGCTAATGAAGACTGGTCACGCTTCTTGCCATCGTTCAAGAAGAGGAATGTCGCCAGAAAGAACAAGGCATCGAAGATCAAGGAGAAGAAGGTTTACACGCCATTCCCACCAGCACAGCAACCACGTAAGATTGATTTGCAGATCGAATCTGGTGAGTACTTCTTGGGAAAGAAAGAGAAGGAAAAGAGGGCATTGCAGGAGAAGAGAGACAAGCAGAAGGAGGTCAGTGACAAGAGACAGGAGGAGAGAGCAAAGGACTTTGAAGCTCCTGAGGAGACCGAGTATGAAAATAAATTGGCCAAGAGGAAGAGGAAGGATGAGGAAAAGAAGAAAAAGAAAAAGAGAAAGACTGATGAAAGTGACAGTAGTTGAGCAAATGACAACAGTCTTTGGAAACAAGAAAACTTTGAAAGGAGGGGGGGCCTTCATAGGCACATGGCAAGAAACGGTACTACATCAGGTCTCGATGTATGATCCACAAAAAGCATCAAGATAAATAGAAGCTAATACAAGAATGAACTTACAGCATAGTAGTTTTAGTCTGACTATTTGAGGGACGACACGATAAAAGTGTCGTACAAAAGATCACGATTCTAGCGATCGTGAATTAAAAATGTAGATATGTTTATTTTGAGCCCTGAGCCAATGTCATCAACAGGCGTAGCGAGATTACAAGAAAAAAAATTAGACTTGGATTGAACCGCGAAGGCCTGAACAATCTAGCCTCGGCCCAAAACATTCTAACCTCTCAGCATGATCACGAATGACCCTTAAGGAAGATATTTGGACGAATAGGGTGACAGAGATTACGAACAATCGGTGGCGAAAACAGAACAAGAGAAAAAGAGCTACTGACTGCAACTGATCCCCGGTAACCAGAGGCAACCAGGGTCTCCCGCGTAATTACGGCTCCTATTGTACGATTAAAAATAGAGATTTTGCTCAGTATTTCAAGTCACGCTTATCGAACTAGAATGTCTATGTAGTGTGAATGTTTCACCGATCTCTTATCTTGTTTTTAATCGCTTTTCGCCGGTATACCATGGGCTGTATATACCCATGTGCGCCTTACAATGAGCAAAATAAGACGGGAAAAATCATTCGAGACTCCCAGGCCAAAAATTGCCTCGAAGTTAAACTGGGCTGTATTAATTAGCACACCTCATACACCCCCACTCTCATTTATAGCCGCATTCAATTTCGTTCCGTAAGCCTATCAATCTAGAGTACTGCATGCCATATTATTATGATTATTATGGAGTCAATGTATTATTGTGCCATTCACGGTGCAATTATTAGTACCGACCACAAAGTTGTAGATAGCCACAACTCAGGTGGCTCTCAGCAACCAATCATGGATACAAAGGGCCACTGAAGGTATCCATTCTTACATCACCAACTTGAAGACTAGGCTAGCGAGTGACTTGCAATTAGCGACGGAGATTTTCCGGAAAAGAGATCAGGAAAATTATCAGCCTAAATCCACAAAAACAATCCATGCCAAATTGGACACAAAAGAAAAGTTTGTAAACATCTGAAAACAGAAGTAGAAGAGCTCTAATAAAACAAGCTTATTTTCCAGATCACCATCCTTTCCGAATATCAACGCAAGCTCTTGCAATTTCTCGATTGAGATTATACGGTGGTGAGATTATATCGACCCCTGCCTGTTTCAAAAACATCACACATTCCAGAAAACCTCAGCTTCAGTTAGACCACTGGGATTTAGGGAAGCGAATTTACAAAGTGAGCTTAACCTAATTGTTTGCTGATTTACCTCAATACAACAACACCAACATTGCTCAGTACAGCAGCATTTTTTTGACTTACAAGCTAGTATCAGATATTGTGAGGAGCTTGTCAGTGTCTGCCTTCAACCACAGTTTTCTTATATGACATGAGCTCCAGACTCGATCTGATTCTCTCCTTCGTGGATGAATTAGACTCCCGCTCAGACAGACTTCTTGAGTCTGTTGACCATTCCTTCCGAATAATAAACAACATCGCTGCTTTAAATAATGAAATTATCAAGGCAGACGAAGTCATAGAAGACGTGCACTCGTTGATGGAGGAGAACAATTTGAATTTGAATGAGTTCAGCAGTTTGTACGAGAAGAGCTTTTATTTGGAGTCAATCTTACACATGAATGATAAGGTCACCAACCAAATGTCATTTGAAACGTTAACAAATGAGTACAGATTACTTTTGAAGAAGTTGGCTAAAAATGACAAGTATTCAGGCGCCTCCGATATAGGCAGATCAAAAAGGGTTTACAAGGCCCGTGAAAACCCGTTTTTGGAAAAGTCAGACGACGTCAAGTCACATCACCATAGGTCCTCTCTCTCAAAGTATGTTTCTTTGTCAAACCTCAAGCTCAAACCTATCAAGTGCACTGAAAATAGAAGAATTTACAAGAAGAAGTCGCGATATAGACTCTCAGGGATCTATAATATCAATCCCATTGCATACAACGATGAAGATGACGAAGAAAACGCCTTTTACAAAACACCACGTCAGAAACTCATAGGAGATAGCCCGTTGAATGGAGGTAGTCGCTCTGATAATCGAGTGTTCTCTAGTGAACCTCTCCCGGAAGAAAGTAATGACCTTTCCGGTAGTATATCACACGATTTGCATGAAAAGCACACACAAGATAAAGTCGTGGTGAATGGTTTTGCAAGTGATCAAGGGGAACCAAAGGTCCATCAAAACGACTTTTCAAAGCATTCGGATGGTATAAATGGTTTGAAATTATTCGAAGAAGGGTTGAATGGAAAAACGTACCCCATGAGAGCCCTTGATGATACAATTTCCTACAACACATCCTTTGCGTCGAATGTCATGGAAGAAAAGTACCGCAGTGGACAAGACATTTTAGATAGCAAAATCGACACCAATACAGAGTCTACTTCCCCTCCGGATTGCCGGTTCAGGTCAAGCTCTCTCCCAGAAACTCCAGCATCATTTGCTGGTGTCAAGGGTAATTTTGATGAACTTTCAAAGCTCTCTGAGGGGTTGGAACAATTGCGCAATAGGCGTTTGGACCACTTCATCTCATGCGCAAACATAAAGCATTTTGAAAAGAAAACATCTCAACAGGAAGGAAGTGTCGTTGATTTAGACAACCATGAAGAATTCGATAACATGTCTTTCGTTTCAGACTTTTCATACTATTCACCTGGCGAGCATGTGCTCAAAGGCGCTGAGCAGGCTCATCGTCCATCGTTTCTGGAACAAGCAGAAGTGCTAGAGCAGGACTTCAATGGATTTGAAGCGTACTTGAGGACTTCAAGACAAAATTTGAACAATGACTTGACAGCAATAAAACGGACATCTTCCCACGATAGCATCTTTAACAATTCTACGGTCACCAAATCTCATAGCCATAAATTCCACAACCCAGCGTCAATAATACACTTTTCTGCGACTGCTGCGAACCCAACTTTAGAGCAGGTTCATTATGCTAGCCTGCCTTCAGAACCCATAAGGACAAATTTAAAACCTGCCGAAAATGCTAAATTTGCTTCGACCAGGCTACTTAATGAGGTCATTCAAAGAAATACTCAAACTCGAAGACCTGAAGACGAGAGACCACCCTTTTCCTTATTTTCACCCAGAAAATCGAAAGCCACACCTACAGTTGAGTCTATCAACCTGAGTTCAGATAGAAGAGGAAGCATAGATGCAATCAGTAAATCTTTAACCGACACCTTTTTAGGGTTGATGCCTGCTAAATCGCTGCCTGCACCAGCAGTGCCCGACACATCTCAGCCCCGGCCAATCGCGATTAGCTCAGATACTCATAAGAAGCGCATGCCTGTGAGAATCGCGAGAAAGGACGGCTATCATTCCGAACTCATTATTGGTCCCAATAGTACGAAAGTGATTAACCACGGTGAATCCTCAGTGTTTCGTAAACCGCTTGTCACTCGTGTGAGTCACAATTCGTTACAGGACGCAATCTCCAGCAGCATTAATTAGAAATGGCTACATTTGTAGTATTATAGATATTATAGAAACAAATAATTATGATGAACAACGCTAAAACCTCACGTTAGGTGAGACCTCCGACTTGTACTAAGATATTTTGTTTAATATTCAATGCTAATTATGGGTTACACAAGGATTCTCTTCAATTGAAGCGATATATGAATACAGGGTGCGCGATTGGAATTAATCCTGGAAGCCATCCAGAGCGCTAAAAAGTCTTTTGCTGTGCTGTTTCGTGAGATTAAGTGTTCTCTCAAGCTTTCTCTCTTTGGTAGATCTCATCAGTAACTGTGGTGTATGCGAAGATTTCGAGTATGTGATGGAGGCCTTTGATCCTGATGCTACACGGTACTGTTTACTAACAGTAACTCCGGAGAAACTTTTACCGTCCTTCACTTGAATAGCCTGCAGGTCCTGGAATGATTTGAATGACTTGATAAAAGAAGGCTTCTTAAACGACGACATAATGTCCTCGTCGGTCTCTTCATCTGCATCTGTGTCTTCGTCAAGCAGGCGCTTTCTCAGGTCTTGCAGATCCCTCATACTAGTTAAACGAGAAACACACAGTGACTTCAACGCTTGAATATCCAAGTCTTCGTCGCCATCAATTCCATGTTGAACGTTAGAAAGTTCCTGAACTCTCATGTATTGATCTTCATCATCGTGCCCTGACGTCAAGAAAGACAATTGCTTTTGAATGAATGATTCGTCAACCTTAATCTTTTTCGGTTTAGAAGGTTTCTGCTCTTGCTCCTCTACCTCCTTTGGCTGTGAATTTTGCTCTTCTTCGTCTTCTTCGTCTTCATCTTCTTCAGAATCAAGTAAAATTGCACAACGGTCTTCTTGCATTGACTTGAAGAATGCTTTCGTTTTATCGCTGGTTGTTTCCAGGCTCTTATTTTGCATTAACCGCGATTGTTGATCTGCGAGTCTTTGCTTCCTATAAGCAGCCAAAAGCTCGTCTTCTTCATCACTCAATTCAACATCGAAACCATTACCTGCGACCTTTTTTGTCAAACGATGGTTTTTCACGTCGTCAAGTAACTTTTCGAGTTCCTTCTGGTCCTTGATCTGGTAATCATCCATGAATTTCCGCCTCACCTCTTCGTTCTTCAAATCGATTCTGAAGTCGTTGTCTATCATCTTTTCATCTTCTGAATTTGCCTGATAATCGGAAATGTCGCCATCATCACCACCCAAGCCGTGCCATTCATCTTCAGATTCTTCAGCTTCACCATCAACAACATTCTTGATACCTTTCCTCTCCAATGCTTTTCTTTTCTTACGAGCTTTCAATTCTTTTCTCCTGATCTTCTGTTCATATTCTTTAATGCGCCTCTGTGCCTCTTCGTGGTCTAGTTGAGGTTCGGTTTCATCGTCCTTCTGTTCGGTCTGCTCTTCTTTCTCACTTTCTTCGTCTATGTCGTCCAATACAATGGTGCGCTTGTTCTTCTTGAGAACAATTTTGTCCTCATCGTCGCTATTGGTATCATTGTTTACTTCAGATGTCTGCTGCGTAGGCTGATCAACCTGAGTACTCTGTGTAGGCGCAAGGTCCTGGAAAGAAGGCAATTGTACATTTTCTTGAGTTGGCGGCACCTGTTTATCGGGAACTGATGAGTCCCTTGGCTGCAAATTTTTGAATAATTCATAGGATGCATCTTGGCTATCATGGCGGATAACATTCAACAAAGGTTGAGATCTCTGCTCCGATAAATTTGTGGTAACTATGTCATCATCATTGTCGAAGCTTTCATCGAGCAGGCCACCAAACATATAGCTGTCATCAGTTCTTTTCATAATGGTATTCTGCTTTTCTTCCTCCTCTCCACCCGACTTGCTTTCCTCCTGGTCCAGTTCACTGTCATTAGAGGAGTAGTCAGACTCAGCAACAGAATCGTCATCCATTTGATCTGGCTCGTTGTCATTGTCTTTATTTGGTTGCGAAAGCAAAGCCGCCTTAGCCTTTTCTCTGAGCTTTTCCTTTTTACGAATCTTCCTTGCCCGCTCCATTTCTCTTTCCAACAAAGAGCCCATTATCTCTTCTTCCAATTCGATTTCTTCTATCAAATCAGAATTAGGATTAGAGGCTTTAATGGCCTTCAATTGCTCGACGTGTGCCTTTTTTAACCCCAAAAAGAACAGTTTACCAGCCACTGGCTTCGAGTTCTTTGAAGTGTCTAGTTTCTTCTTGGAGAATTTCTGCTTTATCATAAGTTTTTGAACTTTTGATAATTGGGGTATTTCCTGTTTCATCTTTACCAGATCAGACAATGCCGAGCTCAACTCCTCATCCGAATCCGACTCAAGCTCGATGTGCTTCTCATCCACACCAAGCTTACTTTTGAGAGTTTCGGTATACTTTTCAAGAGGATTGGGTTTTTTGACCTGTGTACTTTGCTCTTCAGTAGCTTTCAATGGAGAGGTGAGTGGAGTAGATTTGGTTGGTGGCTCGTTTTCAGATTCGTCGCTATCTTCGAACGCAGCAAGAAGTTTGTCTTTAGTAAATATAACTTGCTTTTGAAAAGTAGGACGTATGTCCTGACTTCTTTTTTGAATATTGATAAATTGTTCCACTTCTTCTAACTCCTTTCTCGAGGAAATTTCCTTGCGGTTACTTGTAGAAACATTTACTTCGTCCAAGTCGTTTTCCTCGTCTGTAAATGTAGCTTTTGATACGTCTGCCATCAATTCTTCCTCCTGCTGCTTTCTTATGCGCTTCTTTTCTTCCACCAACAATGCAATCTTTTCTTCGCGTGACAAGCCATTCACATTATTGAGCGATTCTTCATGCCCCGACTGAGAGACTAGTTTTTGGGTGTTATTGGTTTGATCAGCGTGCAGTTCATTGTCGGTAATCGCTTGTGTTGCGTTATTCACTGCCTGAGTCTCATCAAAAGGAGCAATTTTCTGCGTCTCAATTGCTCCATTATTGAAAGGTTGACTTGTTATTTGTGTTGAGAGCCCGTCTATATCTTCAGTCTGTTGTGTACTATCCATTGTCGCAGTTGGCTGTAAAACCTGCGTCTCAGGGTAATTCTGTGATTTCTGGGTAGAAAACTCGGCCTCATCAACCTCCAATTGTGGTAGTTTTTGAGTTGCAGAGAAGTTGAAAATTGAAGGACCAGAAAGATCATCTTCTGAATCTTCCTCAGTCTGTGTTGGTTGTGTTGGTTGTTTAGCTAACAATCTCTTTTTGACCTTATCGAGTACTGAAGCACTGCCCTGTATTCTTTCAGATATTGCCTTTACATCTATGCTACCGTCAGATTCAGAATCCTCATTGCCAGATCCATTCCCGTAATCATTATCAAGAAGGGGAAACGATTTGAAGTTGACTGAGGCATCTTCGATGCTGTCTATGAAGTCCATGGTAGTTGAGACGGATTTTTTTTTGATAGACGCGTTTCTTTATCGAGCGCGTAAAGATACGATTACGATAAAGATGACTAAGCAGAACTTACAGACTGGGCTAATGTCCTTGTTTAAGACTAGCGATCGTCTCCACCTTCACGATCACCTTTTCGATTACACATTTATAAAGCCAATCCATCGTTAAAAATTTTCATACAGAAGTATTCGTACGCATAACATTTCAATCTAAGTCTAATTTCTATATACCAAATCTTTCCCTCAATATACCCTCTATAGCTTTACAACTTGTTCACCTTCCCCTCCTTTGCGGACATCTCCTGCTCTCTAATTATCAACTCTTTGATGCCCTCAACTTTCGGGTTGAATCCCCAACCATACTGGTTTGCGTGCTGGATTTTGACGCCTAATTCATCTGCAAAACCCCAAACTAACCCAGGGTTTTTCAAGAAGGCACGTCCAATAAAGACGAAATCAAAGTCTCCCTGTTCAAGCAAAACGTTTAACAACTTCCCATCGTCCCCAAGACCACCCACACAGCTTACAAGAAGCTTGTCACCGACAGCTTCTTTAATAGCTTTAGATAAGTGCAAGTGTGGGTAACCTTTGATTCCGGTACCAGCTCTAGCTTGCTGCTTCGAGTTGTTACCTCCAGAAGAAACATCGAGTAAATCAATACCTTTGTCTGCAATAATCTTGGCAAATTTTATGGAGTCCTCAATAGTCCATCCATCGGGGTCAGAAGTGTTTTCTGAGGCAGACATTCTCAAGAAAAGTGGAGTTTCCTTGGGGATGTTTGCTCTAACTTCATCTATGATTTCTAAAGCAAACCTAATTCTATTTTCGAATGATCCGCCGTATTCGTCTGTACGCTTGTTCGAAGCAGCAGACATGAACGAGTTGATGAGGTATCCATGTGCACCGTGAATTTCAATGAAGTCGAATCCAGCAATTTCAACAGATCTTCTCGCAGCCTCACCAAACTTCTTGACAAGATCCTTGACCTGTGCAGTACTCAATTCTTTCGGAGTGTGATAGTTTCCGTATGGTCTGTATTGAATCGCAGATGGTGCCACGACATCATCTGGCCAACCTCCATCCTCAACAGGTGCAACATCTTCCAAATGTTCAAACGGTGGGCGCCCCGAAGCCTTTCTACCGCCATGGGCAATTTGAATTCCAATGAGCTGCTTCTGGGAGTGAACAAAGTTAACAACGTTCTTCCACTTCTTAGCCTGACTATCGGTGTAAATAGCAGTATCATGTGGGGAGAGTCCTCCCTCCTTTGCTACAGAAGTAGCTTCGACAGTAATAACACCACTTCCTCTAAGTGCGAGACCACCGTAGTGCACCAAGTGAAATGGAGTGACCTCGAACTTCTCATCGGCCGAGTACATGCACATCGGGGAGACACCGATCCTGTTGGGGAGAGTCAATCCTCTGATCTTAAGCGGCTGAAACAATTTGGGCAATCTTTCATCTGTTGGCAATGCCTTGGAAATTGGATGTAAAGGCTCAGGAGTGTAGTATGGAACTTCCTTGGATGCTGGAGTTGGAATTGGTTCTGTCATGATGGTTTGCGTCTATTAGTGCTAATGAGACTTTACCCATGGGCCTTCATCCTTTTTTATACCCCATTGCTGATTACTAATTGATAACATCAGATACACAATTTTATTCGTACACCTCGTGCTTTTGAAACAGAATCAACCTGTCATGAACGATAATTGTAAGCGACCATCATCACCCACACCTAAATGAAGTTCTTCAACAAAAATGTACTTCATTTACAATTGTACGTGCTAGTTGTACATCTCTTGGTCCTTGGGATGTTTGGTGAGATCGTTTGGTTTTGTGTAACAAATATTAGTAATCCGTTCACGATGACGTTATTTACCGTTGCTATAAACTAATCAGAAATCATCGAGTGGAATAAATGGCACTCGGTTGTATTCCAATAGATGAATTAGTAATCACGAAAGCCTCTTTCAATAAAGTTGTTGATGTTTTGCAAAGTGCCACATTAGGTGTGAGATAGCATCAGGTTCACGTTGTTGACATGAAAGCAGTCTGTTTACAGTTGTCAAAACTATGGAAATGAAGGAACAGAAATTAGTGCAGCCACTTGACCTTAAACAGTATAGAACAGCTCAAGTATTGAAAAATGTTCCCAATAGACCAAGCCTCGCGTAATGATTTCAAAATTTCGGCGCGTCTGTCAAACACGCGAAGCGGGTAAGTGCTCAGCACGATGCTTAGTTATCTTCAGCTACAATACACGATACTGACGTAGGATGCCCTAGAAGGTTGTTAGAGATGAAGCACATCATAATAGGGGTATGAGAACTAAAAAAACATTCCGGGGAAGCAATAGTACCAAGTAGAAACTAAAATCCGGAGGAAAATCTGGAGTGCATTTTCGCACGACATTTACGCCATTTAGATTCTCCGCAGCCTCTCCTCACAATTTACTAAAAATGGTAAATTGCGTATCATTAATCCGGCAGTTAGGTTTGTTGACTGTTTTGCATTGTCGGGGTGTGTTGAAAGTTTTGTAATTCCGCCAACAATTACCAACAAATAGTGGGGATCCTGCTTTTTCCGGGCTGCTACAAATTTGCTAACGCCTTTCCAAAAAAAAAGTGGGGCAGGCTCAAAAAAAAAGTAAATCCCGCGATCCACCGGGACAGTGCATTAGTAGGGTGCATAAAGGTCGACCAAACGTTTGCTGGACCTGTATGTTTTAACAGGCCATGACTAAGAAACTCGCTCCAGAAGAGAAGCTTGGGAGGAAGCCTACATCGCGTGCGTGCACATTTTGTCACCAGAAGCATTTGCAGTGCTCACACAACAGACCATGCAAGAACTGTGTCAAGAGGAACATCGCCGACCAGTGCACCGACATGGTGAGGAAACGGGCGAAATACATGAAGAAAGAGGATGATGAAAGTCAAGACGTCAAAACTGAGACTGTGTCCCCTGAAAATCTCACGACTGAAAGTTTGGAGGACTCCTACAAAGATTCTCTGTACACGGAAAACCAGTTATTCAGCAGAGGCAACAAAGTCGACAACCAGTTCTATGAAAAGCCAGACAGCGCGTTGATCACAGATAACAAGGTACTTGACACCACAAACGATGTTTTGAGCAGACTCTTTCAACGCCAAGACGCAGTTGACACACAAGTTCCCCACAATTTCAGCCTGTCATATCTAAATCAAGAGTACTTGATGTTGGGCGATATAATTCTCCAGCTGAAGCCTTCGCTGCCACTGCCGCTGAATACTTCGAGCGACTTTACGCGAACAGTGAGCCCCCCCGTTATTCACACAAAGAACCGAAATTCTACGCTGCGACCCTTCATCTCGTTGGGGTACGAGAAAGAAGATACAAAGGACTATGTCTCCCCCCTCATAACTCACCACATATACCTGACTGTCCAAGACATTTATTCCAATAAAGTGATGCTGTTTGACTACCCACAGCTGTATCACTCCCTTTTAACGTTTCTCAAAAAGCGCTTTCTGGGAAACGACATGCCCGACTATGCACGGCACAAGAAGCGGCAAGACTTGTTGGTGATTCTCAAGCTCATTGCAAGCTACCGTCCCACATTTATTTCTGCGCATAAGTCTCTTCTCAAACCGTTCGACTTACAATTTCTTGAGATGAGCTTCCAGCGATGTTTGATCGATTACGAACGATTGAGTCAACTCAACTCATCGCCAACCATCATGTGGAGGCGAACAGGCGAAATTGTGTCAATTTCGGACGACTTGTTGAGCATCCTTGGATACAACATGGGCGATATTTTACTGAAGCGCACTTTTATCGTGGAACTCATGTATGACGATGAGAGTATCGTGCGTTACTACCAATTATTCAAATCGGTGGCTGTGGGAAATTTACATTCACTGATCATCACCAAGTGCAAATTGGCAAAGGCCCTGGGTGATGATTTCATCGATTGCTGCTGTGTATGGACCGTGAAAAGAGATTTGTTCGACCTACCCATGTTGATTGCTGGTCAGTTTTTGCCTGTTTTGGCCGTTGGGGATGGCGTCCGCATGTATTAGTTTATAGAGGGGAATGAATGTAATTTATAACGGCATCAAGAGACCATGAGTTGCAACCTTTGGTGAAAATTAAGCCAAAATTAGTAAATAATAGCAGTCTGCCAAAATTAGTAAGTTGTAACCGTCAGCAAAACTCAATTACCCATGTGATTCTATATACGCCTTTATGTCTTTTTTTAGCAAAGAATACCCAGCATTCGTATTTTGCTCGTACGCTTCACTAGCGAAAAGTGTCTACACGAGAAATTCCGTGCATGCATTATTCTGCACTCGCAAAATAATACTCGGGAAAATTGGTGGAGCATAACTTGGATCATGAATTCCAGTGAAACCACGCAACTGACCCAAGAACCTTCGAGTGGACTGACTCTAAAGTTCATTCATTACTGGCACGTCATGAAATGCAATTTTAAATTCAATGAGCATCGTTATTATGTAATCGTAAACGAGTGAAAATATTTATTATGGTGGTATTTTTTACATTAATTAGGAAGTGGTTGCGCCTTATCGGCAAGTATTGCCCACTAGCGATATGCGAAGACACAGGAGAGGTACCTAGTGAAGAGGTATTGTTTTGTGAATGAATTGTAAGAGCAACAAAAAGAATCAATGGTGTTTTCATGACCTCAAAATTTGGGCAACTCTTGAATTTTCGGAGAATGTCGGAGTCTTCGAAATTTTCCGGTATTGTCCACACGGTTGGTTCATTTTCTTGACATGGTTTCAATGGAACTGAGCGGACTAGACCTACGGGACTTGCTGACCATTCTCTGGGTTACCGGATACCATATCTCACTACATGAAGGTAAGTTCTGAATGTCATATCCACTTTACTGATAGCACCCCTCTTTGCAAGTCATTTCCTCAGGATGAGAAATCATACTATTCTGCCTTAAAACTTACCACTGGTGATGGTATGATGCAAATATACACAACTTGATTGGACGTTGGAGATTTATGGTATGATCTTGGAACTCGTAGTTGAAGAATCAGTTTGGTGGCACGATTTTTTCCCCCCAAATCACGCTATTCGTGATACAAAAAATCACCCCACGGTTGCAAAAAAACATGGCGCTTCATGGTTTCGATTAATATTTAAGCAGTAGTTTCAGCGACATTCCAGTCATCATCATCATCAATCAAATACAAATTACAATGGCAGTTCCAGCTCAGATTACCCCAGTTCGTGTCCTCGCCCTCGGCGGTCTCGTGTACGGAGGTTTCTCAATTTACATGTCCAAATACTACTACCAAAACTCCAAGATGAGACAGATTTACGTGAGCAAAGATCAGAAATACGGAGACTTGAAGATTTTGAGCAAGAGCAACGAGGGTCGCTACTAACTCTTGCGGGTCAATTTGGTACGATCACACAAGTGTTTATGATATGAGTTATGCAAGAAACAAAAACTACAATAATGACTGAGCTCCTTGATTAAACCGAAACGTGAGCCTCTTCAAGTTATAGAAACATCAAAGAAGGCTTCAATACACATTCACAATTATGCTATAATTTCGTAGTTACAAAGTGTAAGTTAATTATCACCCGTGCTACCAATTTTCACAAAACACAATCATCTGAAACAGTGTATGCTTCTTGTCAAGAGCGAACAATTCGCTTTACACTTTTCAGCTAGTAATTTGCCTTATACTTTTCAAAATCTTATAGTTTTCACAATCTTTCTTTTTAGATCTTTGAACGTTTGAAAAATGAAAATAGCGCTGCTTAAAAAATTGTGCTCCGAACTTGTTTCAAATTTTTGCTCGTCCTACCAGTAAAGGAAGCATCTATCACTGTCGTACAGCCGTGCTCTCCCGTTTTATGTGCTCGCTTATCATATTGCCCTTTTGCAGCAATTAGCACAATTTGCGCGCGAAAAATCAAATACAAGATCCAAGATTCATTCAGTGCGCTAAAAAATTTAAGCTACTAGATTATCCTTTTGTAATCAATTTAATTTCGATTTATCAATTGTCTTCAACAATAATGTCTGATTGCGTAAACCTTAAAGGACGGCATTATTTTTTTGCCATCAGGCAACCAACTAACTACTCTCATGAAACGTGATATCGATTAGGGTCTATTTAATTATACATTAACAGAAGAAGTTGTAGAACCTGTAGTAGAATGGCTTGTTTCTGAGGTACTCTCTTTCGTCTGCAATCTCCTGCTTCAATCTCTCCATGTCAATCTCTCTTCTTCCTGTGTCCAAGTCAATGTCCACCAACTTGACCATGAAAGTCCAGTGCTTGTTCCAGATTCTGTAGGAGAGAATCATGACAATCATCAATGGCAAGGACAAACAGTTCTGCCAGAATGTAACAACGTCAGCTGGAGAGCCAATTGGCCAGATAGACACCCAGATTTCACCACCAACCACGAAAATCAAGATGGCAATACCACTCAAGGAGCCGAAAATACCGAGAGGCGAAGGGAAGATAATCTCGTCGGTAGATCTGCCCTGTGCGTGCAAAGCCCATCTCCATCTCAAGTGAGTGAAACAAATGGTAGCCCAAGTGAAGAAGGAGGAAAGGGAACAGACGGAAAAGAACCAGGTGAAGACGGTACCTTGGTTTTCGTTCACCACAAGGTAACCCAAAAGACCGAAAAGGTTTGTGAACATGATGGCAACCATTGGTCTACCAGCTCTGTCAATGTAGCCAAAGATGCTTGGGATCAAGCCCTGGACAGCCAAGGATGCAAGGGTACGGGAACAACCATAGACGGAAGAGTTACCGACGGAGACGACAGCAATCAAGATGACGGCATTCATAATGTGTGGCACAACTCTGATACCACCGTTCTGGATGGCAATGACGAAAGGAGAAGCAGTGATATCTTCAGAGGAAGAACCGTTCAACAATTGCTCGTTGGTGTATGGAACAAGACAGCCAATAATGATGGCAGTCAAAACGTAGAAAATGGTAACTCTCCAAAAGACCTGCTTTGTGGCCTTTGGCAAGGACTTACGTGGGTTCAGGGTTTCGGCTGCAGCCAAAGCAACCAATTCGATACCACCAAAGGAGAAAGCCGCTGAGATAAAGACGGAACAAACACCCTTGAAACCGTGGTTGAAAGCACCGGGGTCGTGCCAGTACTTACCACCAATGTAGCCTTGGTCTCCAACACCGCAAATGATACACACACCGAGTATAAGGAAACCAATAACGGCAATAACTTTAATAAATGAGAGAACGAATTCGGCTTCACCATATCCTTTAACACCAAACAAGTTGATGGCGACGATGACAACGTAGAAAATGGTGACCCAAACAGCTGGGTTAATCAGGGCATTCCAATATTGCACTGTCATGGAACATGCAATCAACTCAGACGGGAATGAGACCAACCACGAGCACGCGTAAAGAACACCCAAGGTGTAACCGATAGAAGGGTCGATGAAACGGGTAAAGAAGGCATTAAAAGAACCGGAAACAGGGAACTGGACGGACAACTCACCAAGGGCATTAACCACACACAACATGGCATAACCAATGAGGAAGTAACCAATCAAGACGGCAGCCGGACCACCGGAGGCTAAAGCATAACCAGAACCAATAAACAAACCAGTACCAATAGAACCACCAATGGCAATCATTTGAAGATGCCTCAGTTTAAGACGACGGGCCAAAGGGTGTCTGGCAGAAGCAAGAATAGACTTCTCGGTGGCGGTCATGCCGGAGGTGTCGATACCCTCATCCTCGAGGTCGACTGGCTTGAAGGAGTCGATAAAACGGGAAAAGGCAGTTCCTTCCTGCACAGTCTCATAAGTGTAGACAGACTCCTCCGAGTAACGGGAGTTTGAGCTGCCGGCAGCTCCCAGGGAGTCAGGCAGCCCTCTATAGCTGAAAGCATCAGACTCTACAGAAGGGTTCTGACCTTTGATATCACTGTATTTTTCTTGCATGTACAGTAGAGCTATAACTGATGAGCCGATTTTTTTCACAACGGGCTATCTACAGTTAATATATCATCAAAACGCCCATCATTTTTTGTGCGGCGAATACAGTTGTGAGCTGCCCCTCAAAAACGATTGTAAAAATAAAAGGCCACACAATAAGAAAAAAAGAAAAAAATAGAAGAGAAATAAACTTTTGAATCTCATAATTAATAATACCAAAGATGAAGGGATATATCCTCCTTGCATGCATAATGGAATCAATAAAAGAAAAGCACTGAATAACGAAGAGCAATATCGTCCGAAAAACAATAGCATGGCATACCAGACGATGAACCTAACTTTCTTTGTGCATTATTAGTACTTTTATAATTTTCTGCATTACAATGCCACACCTTGTTTTAGTGGTTGAAAGATTTAGTGATTTTCAAATATCCCCAAATTGGGAACCATTCGTAACCAACTCACCACCAACCAGTTTGCGCCGGAAATGATGCAAGCGAAAGCCCACTTATGCTCGTCATCTAAAACGCATTTCCAGTCCATAGGGTCCCCAAACGGTCCATTGTCGTGTGGTCAACGATAAATTCATGTGGTATGGGACATGCCTTCTTGATATTGCAGCGGCTCATCTCAAGCCCTGCGAAAAGAAATTTGTCGCCCCTGATCAACGGTGCGGCCTCTATTGTAGGCAATTCTAGAAACCATAAAGTTTATTTAGACTACGGGCCCAAGAATCAAAACGAACCACCAAAATATTGGAATTTAAACTAGCCTTTATGCGAGCCTTCGTGCATACTTTCAACATTGCTTGCGTGGAAACTTCTGACCCCATGTAGCCCAAAGAAGCCCTCTCTGCACCCGTAGCCACAATTGAACTTGTGCCAAACACTCAGGGCTGACACCCTGGTGCTCAACGTGCTCGTGTTTTACGAGCCGGCAATTGTTTTGATGCTTTTGCGTACATTCTGTCCTGGGTTTCAGTGGAGCCATCATTTGCCAAGTACAGCACGACGCAATTGAACACCAGTTCTAAATATAGTGGAGAGTAAACTATTCACGACGATCATTACTAACAATGACAGAATACATTTATCGATCTGCAGACTCGCGCACCAAATTTGTCAGCCCGCCAATTCAAGTAGCAACGGCTACGATGCACGATTTACACCAATCATGTGTGAAGTGCACGCCAAAGACTCGTTCCGATCTGCCAACGGATAAAAATTCATCCGTATATGTTGGCTTCGGATAGGAACCACCTTCTCCATGATCGGTTGTATGATCGGCGATTAATATCCATACGCAATGTCTACTTGGGCATGTCTGCAGACGCACAACAGCGCCACTTATGTCAAAAACAAAGACAGTCTATACTGGTCGACAAGAATTTACGTCACTAAGGACGCCCATGCTTTCAATGTAACGTGGATATAATCGGCATCGCCATATCAATTCCTCACCCCGATCCTTGGGCTTGGAAGCACTACAAAAAAATTCCGGCATCAAACGCCTAAAAGAGCATTAGTCAGTTTCTGAAGGATTCGCAACATCAAACCTTAAATTTACTAGCAGACACTTGTATGTTGCAGAGTGGTATGTGCATGCTCCTAACAAATATCACACAAAACAAATACGACCGTTTCTGCCTAAGCGCCCGACTCAAGAGGCAACTATAGGACCCTCGGCACAGGATCGGGCTCCTTCAGACTCTGACGAGGCACCCCACGTACTCTCCAACACGGCATGCCGTGGTTTTGATACCATGACATCACGTAGTTTATTTCCGTGGGATTGACCTACCTCTTCAGGACGTGTTGGTTTACACTCCCAAGATGGAAACAGCGGGGAGGCGCTTAGTCTCCATACAAGAAATTTTCATTCCATTTCACTCCATTTCCATCCATTTGACCTGATTCCTTTTACATTCTCCTCCATTCTCTTCATTTTCTTGGTTCTCTTTCTTTTGCCTACTTTCTTTTCCCACAGTCTCGTGTTGTTACCGTTGGTCACTCTTTTTCGGTTCTACTTACTAACTACTGTCGCCTTTGCATTCCAGGCATGGCTACAAATGAAGCGAAACAAGTACTTTAATTGATCCCTTATTGTTCAAGGAGCATTTGTCTGAACATTCAAGATTGTGTTCCCCAAACCTGAGCAAATTGCGTACTCAAAGTAGGTTTGTGTTTGAGTGTATGAAATTACCAAGGACTTTATACTTTTTCTTAAAAGCAGCCCAATTGGCACGTACGCCAACATGGCAGTGTTCAGTAGCTACGCATAGCAAATGAAATGACAGTTTTTATAAAGGCGGCGCAAGGCCGAATAAACCTATCAAGTAATGTGTGTACACGCAACTCCTCAATGCCGCACGTTTCAAATCTTGATCACATCTTGATCACATCTTGATTACATATCGTTGGCGATCCATGGTTAGTTGCAGCTTGTATTCTCCACTTTGTCTGTACCAAACTTGAGAAAACCGGTTGCAAATCTCAATTGTTTTTCGTTTTCCTTTACATGTTTTCCACACTGCAACCCGAACGGAAAGTCTTTCTAGTCTTCCGATCTGGCCCAGAGCTGTCCACAAACTTCTCTCTGCACGGCGATAAAGACCTCTATGTCTTCACCAACCCTGATGTGTTCTCAGATTATATATCGTCACTCTTCTCGAAGCATCGCGACATCACGGTGATCCCAATATTCAAGTCTTTTGAGGAATTGCTTCCGCAATTGCGATTTCTAGGCCGTTTCCCGGACAAAGACAGATACCTACAGGAATACTTGGCTACATACAAGAGCGTGTTAAGTGAGATTCAGGGCCTGGAAATTCAGCTGTCGGTAGTATTGGCCCGAGGACAAAATGACCTTCCTTTGGCGTGCAAGTTATTATTGCTCTTGGATACAAAGGTACTAGGTTACGACTACATACTGACGGCTGACGTCAAGATACAGCAGTATTTGCGTCTCATTGCATTCAAACATGGCGGTCAGGTCTTCGCCATGAACAGCGACAATTTCCTTGCGGGCCCACTAGACCGAATTCCACCGCAGGAGGCTGTGCCGGTTTTCAATCTCGACTCTGAAATCAAGTTGAATGTACCAATTGCTTGGGATTCCTGGTCCAAGATCGTTCTCGTGGCTAAGCTGGCAATGAAGGTTGGCAAACCAGGCATCTTGGATTCCGAGGAAAAGGTCGAGACGATCGACAAAGAGTATTCCGACTATTTTAAGACGGGAAAATCCAACTTTGACGATTTATACAACCTGTGAAACGAAATTTGACTGGAATGTCCGATGGCCAGAATTCGGGTGCTTGCTTACATAGACATGGATTGACCAAGGATATGGTGACAAAGACTTGACATGAAATAGCAGTAATCTTAAAAACAAAGCATACTTATGAAAGTCTCAAGTTCTTAAAATAGACAAATCCGGGAAGCCGCAAAGTTTATTCGGATGGAACCTAAAAGAATTGCGCTCAGAGTCGTGCAGTTGACGTCGACATGGGAGTGCATCATGCAAGAAGAACGTTGGTAATAACAACTGATAATACAGCAATTGCTTTATTTTCTCTACATGCTCGTCTACCCATCTTGGTAAGAACCTTAACCTTCGTCAATAATGTCCTTTCCAACACATCTTGATTCGGCAACAGTAATTTACATTAAAAAGATTATCTTCCCACATGAAATTACAACTCACAACTTTATTACGAGGCAGGTGCCTCGTAATTAGTCGCTGGCTTCTGTCATAAGACTAATAAATTGCTTCTAGGTTCCGAGCACAGTCGAAGTTTATAGGATGCTTTGTATAGACGTTTAGCCAATGAATTCTCTGGATATTTCGTGGGGTTCACTACAAGATATCGGAAGTTGACATAATTATGATGCACTTTCGATCTGGCATATCACATAGTGATCATTTTGTCCCTCTTCCGAATAGGGTACCACTAGATGTGTGTCTGAATCATCAATTCGCATCAATCTACATAATGTAAGCTTGTCAATCTGGATTTATACGCCTGCATACAGCCCCAGAAAAACTAGAAATTGCATCAATGACAGAACAGGATCTTAGCAAGGGCTGTTCTCGATTGCTGCTTAGTGCTGCAGACACGGAAGACCCTCGCAGTATCATTGAACTTCTCAAACCTGAAGCGGGGGTCGTGGAAGAAGCCATTGGTGATAGTGATGAAGATGACCAAACCCCATCTCACCGGAAAAGGCGGCGCTCCTCTGCTCGCTCGATGAGCTTGCAAACTGAAAAGAAGGTGAAGGTCCACAAGAAGAAGATGCAGAAAAAGCAGGAGGCCGCGAAGTACCCCATTATAGAGCTAGACAATAATGGTCACGGTCGCGTTGGTCTTAAAGCAATTCGTGAAATAGTTTTGACTGCTTTTGGTAACCAAGCTTGGCCTAATGCAGAGGGGTTTAGATGCATCAGTGGTGGCAAGTTGAAAGGAGTCAAGAGAATCACGTTTATCTATGTGCCAGGTTTAAATTTGAGTGTTGATAACGAGGGCGATCAGTCGGTGATTCCACCCGAAGCGATCAACATCAAGAGTATTCCCGTCCTCCAAAGATTTGGGGGTGCGTTACAGACGCGGAACCCGGGATCGAAAGACATGGTTTATTCCCCGTTCAAGGCTTTCACAAACATAAGTATTTCCAAACTGGAGCGGAGAGACATTTTGACCAAACTGGAACAGACCCCAATTACCATAGTCGACTTGCTCATGAGCCCATCGCAGATGAACGCCTACAACTATCCCCAAAAGTTAGCTCCAGGCTGGGTGGAAACACAAGAATTCGAACATGAGGGTTCGCACATATTCGCCATAGATTGTGAGTTCTGCCAGGCAAGGTCAGGCAAGGTATTGACAAGAGTCTCGATAGTGAACTTCCAAGGCGAAGTAGTTCTAGACGAGTATGTGAAACCGGACGAAGAAATCATTGACTACGTCACCAAGTATTCGGGAATCACAGCAGAAAAACTAGATGGCATCACCACTACATCGAAAGATATCCAGGAGCGCGTTTGCTCGATAGTTCTGGCTTCGGATATTTTGATAGGCCACTCGCTTGAGCTGGATCTCAATGTGTTGCAGATTTTGCACAAGAAAGTCGTGGATACGTGCATTATATATGAGCACAGCAGGGGTCCCCCTCTGAGACCCTCGTTGCGGTGGCTCTCAAAGACTTTCTTGAAGCGCGAAATTCAGAGTGGTGAACAAAGCGGCCTCGGCCACTCTTCAGTAGAGGATGCCCAAGCTTGTCTCGACTTGGTGAAGTTGAAGATCAAGAGCGGAATGTGTTTTGGTGTCAATGTGCATGAAATGTCCATATTCCACCGTTTGGCGAAGGCAAATAAAGGATTCAAATCCTTACTGGTGGAATACGCACAATACCAACAAGATACTTACGAAGATGAAGAGGTCACTCGAAAGTACGTTCAAAACGATGATCAAATTGTGGAGAACTTGATCTCTTCAAAAGAACGCTTCAAAGTTGCGTATATGAGAGAACTAGAGTTCAATTTGGGGTGGCTGAAAGCCCCAGATCACTTCAACGGAACATTGTTCCAGGAGGGTGAATTGACAAAGAGACATATTAATACTCTCTACCAGAAATTAGACAATAGAATCACAAAAATTCATGATTCATTGGAGGAGGATGAATTGTTGATCATACACTCAACGACAGAAAGTCCATTGCCGTTGTACAAATTGCAAGAACGGAAACGCAACTTTCAACAAATGGACAAAAATGGCACAGATGTCTCCAAGTTGCCTCTGGGACAGCAATGGACCGAAGATTGCCAGCAACAATTATATGGAGCTTGTTTGTTTGCAAAACATTCACTCACATTTATGAACGTGAAAGGTAAATGTATTATTACAAAGGACTAGGATGCAATATGTACTCGATATTATGTAATTTTAGCTTGAATAAATCGTTTGTAATTTAGTTCGCCCCGCATATATAACTGCGATCCTCTACATAAATAGGTGCTCAATGATGACATCCTGATTTCCCGTAAGAATAACGACATCAAGAGGAAATGTTATAGCCATCATCATTAAAGGACTCCCCGTGACAATCTAGTATTGTTTCATTTCTTAATTTTATATTTTCTATCCGAAAAGAGTATTAAAACTAGAGTTACTGGCGAAAAAGGACTTGGATTGTGTGAAATTGCCTCGATGAAATTGCCCTATTGTGAAATTGCCATGTTGTGAAATTGCACGAAGCCCCTTATGTTTCTCCCTCGTCAGTAGGTCTGCAGCATCCCATGGGGACGTCAAATCCATCCTCACTTCTCTAATTACCCACTTCTCGAATTACCCTCTTCTCTAATTTGGCCCAATACATTCTACACATCTTCATAAATCATTACATTGCACTATTAAGTGTACTTCCACTTGGTAAGATCAACAACATCAGAGGGCTCGAGCTTCAAGCCACTCTTATGGTTGACATTGGTCTTGACCCAACCTTTGAGACTAGCATTGTCAAAAGAGTACCAGTCGTTAACCCAGGTCACATTGCTGCCGAGCTGCTCGTGAAATGGGACAGGGGTGGCCAGTCGCGGAGTCTGGTCATTTTGACTAGGCTGTGGGGTATATTCTGGCTGGCTAGTTGGAGCTGTGGTAGACAACATTGATATGTTACGAAGAAGAAGAAAATGGGATAGAAATTAATTTGATCAGGCTGTATAAAAATTCTTGTTGCGGACACAATCATTAATTGCTGTGTACCGTCAGCATGGGTGGCATCTCCGCTTGTACCATGGAAAAAACAGTGTGACTTGAAGGTAGATCAAGAATGTACACGTGAATTATATGTGCAGGACACATATAAGGGCACAGACTCTTAAAACCAAAAAAACCAGCACTCATGATTCAAAATTGTGGCAAAGAGACCAATGGATACAGCGAATGGGCCCATACGAACGGTGTATTACATAGAGCTTGTATAAGCGATCAACAGACTTTATTATCCATCCAGTTTCTACGCAGTAAAAGGGTTTCAAATGTTTAATCCATCACCGAAACAAACAGGCTAAAATCTTATCGGCGCCTTTACGTCGTTCGGGTTCATGCTCTTTGGTGCCTTAAATACTCCAAGCTTTGTAATTATTTCTTAAAATACATCTACAACAGAACAAGTCGTTCACCATTTTTAATTCTTTAACATTCATCACTCATTCTATATAAGCCATTAATGCACATGTGCACATTCTGTGTCATGACCTTCGTAGTCGTTATCGAGTTCAGGCAGCTGTGATTTCTCGTATTGCCCTTCAGCTATTTGTTTTAAACGCATTTCACGTTGCTTTCTTATTGCGCGCAGCTTTGCATTTGCAAGCTTGTTTTTGATTTCTTCTCTTCGCATAGTATCTCTGTGAGTTTTATTGTCGTACCATTTCATCATTTGACGAGGCTTGGTGCCAAATATAGCCTCATATTCGCAAAAGAGACAGCATTCTCCACTTCCTATAGAGATCTGTTGATTATGGCATGCTGGCACCTCCTCCTTGATTTTTTTCTTTTTGGTTTTCTTTTTCTTATCCACCTCTTGGTTGGAGTCCTGTATGCTCATCATCCGTAACTTTTCCTCAACGTTATTGTACACAGGTACCAACTTTCCGGAGCTATCGTACTCAAACGTGAATTCACACAGAGGCCCGTCTTCTAATGATGGATCTCTGGGACATTCGCATCCAAACCCATGCTCTTCACATTCCGTGGTCCCATTCAACTCCACTTCAAAATGACGCGTATTACCTTCTTCTCCTGTTATCTCCTCTATATCGTAATCGTCTTGATTTACATCCCCATAACACAAATCAGTGTTGCCATCGTGTAGCCCTTCTTCGTCGCGTGTGCCGTATAAGTTAAACCCATTCAGAGGTACCTGGTAGGTTTCGTTGAGACTGAACTCATTATGCTTTATCATCTGTGTGATCTTCTCGCGAAGAAAGTTGATCTCAGTTTGCTTGAGAAGGGGAGCATCGTTCCTTGCAGGAGCAGCACGCTTTTTGATTTGTTCTTGAATCTCGTTGAATACATCGTCATCCAATTTGTTAATCTTGTGCGAGAAGTCATCGGACGCCTTCTCTAGCGCTTCAAGAAGCGATCCGTTGAATCCTTCTTCTTCATTAGCTTGTGGAAAGGGCAGAAAGTTTTCTTCTTCTTGAAACTGCTTGCTCATGGCATGCAGCCATGTTTCGTAGTTCTTGCTCACGAGCTCAAATAGTTTCTTGGGATCGAGGTTTTTCTTCTCCCTATATTCGTTGTCTGGTTGCAGATTTGCACTGCTTTCAGTCTTCGTACCCATGGTTGCATCAATCTTTAGCGCTGTTCCAAGTAGAAAAAAAATGGATTTTCACAAAGATGTTAAACCCAGGTGGTGAAGCATCTTTACAAATAATCCGGAGGATGTTCTGACTGCATTCTAAGTTACAAGTTATTTCGAGTGTGTGAATGCATTGATTCTACTTTCATTAGCAAAAGTGCTTCGGTCGAGATATGCCGCGTAAAATCTCAAGACAGAAAGAGATCTCAAATAAAACACTCACCTACGATTGATTACCGTTATACTACTCAATAATCCACGCATGCTTCCAACTTATTATCTACAGGTATTACTCTCCTTACTTCATGAACTCTATATTCTGGGAGGCATGAGGTCTTTAGGTAAACAGTCTATATAAATGAGATCTCTTGTAATTGATTCGCGCATAATGCTCTTGAACCACCGAAGTCGTTGTATTATGCATTTAATCTTTCTTCAACGTCCTTTGCTTCTCTGCGTTCTTCACAACCTTTTCGTCCACGAACAAACCCTTTCTCCTTCTAATGTTGTTCATATACCTTCTTGCAACATTCTCTCTCTCTGCAAATTCTCCAAGTTCTTCCAATTCCTCCTCAGTATTTGGCACCCAAAAGGGGTCGATGTCCAACATCTTGAAACCTGAGAACACCAACTGGGGCAGCGCTGCACCCGATGTCTTTTTACGAATGTCCTCAGAGAAACCAAAAGCTTCCACAACGGGGATCTCTGCCTCAATTGTGAAGAATGGTGTACCTTCCTTCATTTCTTCGCTTATAATTGAGCCACCTCTCTTTTGAACGACCGCGTAAACCTTTCCTAAAACCTCTGCTGAAGCCTGGATCTCACATGTGTACATGGCAAGGAACAAGCGAGGTGCCTTTGTCAAAAACGAATTGTGGATAAGCTGCCTCGTGTAGGTAATCACTCTACCCCCAAGATTTACCACACGGTCTTCATCTTCCAGTTCGAACTTCTTTGATTTCTTGAGGGTCACGAGAACTCCCTGCATAGGCTCATGGGAAAGCGGACCTTCATTCATTGCTAACTGGAAACCACTGAGAACGTTCATTTCCTGCTCGAATCTATTGTCGGCATCATCTTTCTTGAAGAAACGTCTCATTTGAGAACCATTTTCAGGACTTTCGATAAAGATATTGGCCGCACTTCTTTTGGGACCAAACAGAATAATACTATCCAAAAATGCCCGCAGTGAACCCAACTTACCTGAAAATTTGATCTCATCCAACAATTTCAATAATTTCGGCTCCAAGGATTTATCTCCTGCGGCTATTGCTTCTTCATTATCCACTAAGAAATCCACTAATTCAAGAGGTAACGGAGAAACACCAAGTTCCAATTCAATACCTGCAGGAGGTACAATATCTTCTTCTGGTACATTTGAGTAGACCTTGGTATTAGCCAAACCTTCTCTGAAAGGAATGACAGGCTCCTTCACAGTCACCGTACAACCCTTTGCGAACCTGTCTTCCAAATCTTTCAAACATCTCTCCAAGTGGAGCTCTCCAGCCACACACATGATCAATTCTCCAGAATCATCATCTATATACCATTCCAAAACGGGGTCTGCAGAGGAAAGTAGCTCAAAACCTCTCTCCAACTTTTCCAATTTTAATGGGTTGGTGGGCTCCACAGCAATCTTCATAATAGGCTTATTATGTATCAATGAAGCAGACGCAAGATTTGGGTACGGCTTTGAACTACAAATAGTGGCGTTCTTGAGAACTGTACCCTGGAATCCCACCACTCCACAAATATTACCAGCTGGTACGGAATCCATTTTAACGTATTCTCTTCCCATGAGCAAGTAGAGATCCGTGATTTCAATCTCATGTTTTAACTGAGACTCATCGGCTTGATCGTACTTGGGACCCACAACTGTCACTTTCTGACCCTTGCGAAGGGTACCGGAGAACACACGGACAACTGCCATCAAAGTCTCCTCCAGAGATTCTTCCTCCTCCTCTTCCTCTTCCTCCTCTTCTTCAAACTCCCATTCGAATGCATCTTTTTTGGGTTCCTCTTTCTCCTTCCCGTAATCTTCTGAGGCCTTTTTAGCAAGCTCTCTTGCAACCCTGCCCCTTTCTCTTAATTCGTCCACAGATAACATTTCCTGTGCCCCAACCTTTGGTAAATGATCTTCAGGCACCGAAATCATCTTTGACACATACGCAAGGGCATATTCATCTTTACCATCGCATGCTTTGAAGGAGGCTTCTAATTTTTCATCTTGTATACCGCTCTCCGCAATCAACTTTCCAGAACGAGTTTCCTGCCCCTGAATGGGGTTTGGAAGATAATCTATAACGGCGCCTAACAATGCGTGGCTCAATGGAATCCATTGTGACATGACTAAATTTATTACCTGCTTATGATCCTTAGATCTCAAGTCACGGGGGCTCAATTTAGCTCCAATTGTAGTCACAATCTTTTCGAGTTTATCTCTATTGGTGGTGCATGCGTCATATACTGCCCATATCTGATCCAAAATGAGAGAGACAAATAATGGCTTTCCCTGCCCGGGGACAATCCTCTTGTTCTTCAAGTAAAAATCACCCCAAAGACCTTTAGCTAAAGCTTGTTGCAGGAAACCCAACTTCGCCAGGTAGATACGAGCAAACAGATTTATGGTAAAGGCCCATCCATCGATTGCCAGTGCAAATACCACGTTATTTTTCTCTGGGGAGAAGTAGATGTCTTCATCATCTCTCTCTACAAACTCAGTGTCGCCACCCTTCTCACGCCACTCCAAGTCATCCTGCATTCTCTCACCCGCAAAAAAAGATCCGAGCACGGAGTTGACCTGCTCGATCAAATTCTTGAGATGCTGGTATGCTTCCACAGGTGTAAGTTGCCACTCTGAGATGAGCCTGTCGATTTTGTTTAAAACCAACATTGGCTTCAAGTTATCCACCCAGCACTGTCTCAAGACGTTAATTGTTTGCGAGCACACACCTTCGACTACGTCAACGAGGACAACTGCACCATCACATAAACGAGAAGAGGTTGATACCTCCAGTGAAAAGTCAATGTGACCTGGGGAATCGATCAAGTTGATCAAATGCTCTTTAACTTCAATTTCATCCGTATTCTTATTCTTCCTCCCAACCTTGAAGTATAATGATATCGCAGAAGCTTCCATGGTGATTCCTCTTAATTGCTCATCTTCTCTTGAATCAAGGTAACGAACCTTGCCTGCCATTCGCTGAGAAATGATACCATTTGTGGCCAAAAGAGAGTCACTCAATGAAGTTTTTCCATGGTCCACATGTGCGAGAATACAGATGTTGCGAATATTCGAGTTGTTCTGCTGTAACTCAGAGACTGTCTCTTGAGATAACTTCATCTTGCTTAAATTTGCGAGGCAAAATGTTGCAAAAAAAAAAAAAATCTCGATCTATTCGATCCCTAATATCAATTGATGTGCATATTATCATTATAGTCGTTATTGACTATACTTTCGACCATTTCCTACCATAGGTTAATTACTCAAACAACCTAATTAAACATTTGAATACTTTCATATTCGAAAGACAAGTTCATACCGTGCATTTACATCAACTACAAAAGAGCCGCAATGAGCTGCCCCCTATGCTTCACCTCTCTCAAACACCATCTCATACAACCACATCTACTGATACTTTCCTGTCCACTGGAGCTGTGTGTATACCCATTCAATCTACTGGTAGAAGAGTTACGTGAGAAGAATCTTATACAAGAAGTTACTACCGCAGACGTCATGTGTGCGATGAATGCAAAAATGATACTTGAAGCTGGAATAGACCCCAAAATCTCCCGGTTTCTTTCTCGAGGAGATCCTGATATACTGAAATATCTATAAGATCGAGAGCCGCAACATGTTGGGTTCGTTAATTGTATTACTGTGTAGGTTTTATTGTAAACTTGCAGAAAGAACTCGGATTTTACCGGGGATTGTCGTATAAGAAATTGGTTAAATTGAACAACAGATCTGTTATGTTGAATAAAGTAAACTTTTTCTATGTCGTACCGAATGTCATTTCTTTGTTGCAATTTCAGCTTTGTAAACCCCATAATGTTTGTTGGAGAGAATTTCCGGGTAACTTTGGGGTCGTGCCAATGAAGTAAAATTTTTTTCTGTTCAACAACACACTTTGCTAAATAAGCACATATTTTCCATAATAGCCTTGAGCACACACTGTTTAACTGAAATAAAACGTTAGTCAATAGGTTTTCACCGCTCAACGATTATTGAAAATATCATAAACAAAAAAAGCGCAAAATGTCGAATTGGAAGGAGCTGTTAAATCTTCCCGCAAAAGACACCCGACCACAAACCGAAGATGTGTTGAAAACAAAAGGGCACTCTTTTGAGGACTTTAACTTGAAGAGGGAATTGTTGATGGGTATATTTGAAGCTGGGTTTGAGAAGCCGTCGCCTATTCAGGAAGAATCGATTCCTATGGCCTTGGCTGGAAGAGACATATTAGCAAGAGCAAAGAACGGTACAGGTAAGACTGCATCGTTTGTTATTCCTCTGTTACAGCAGGTGAAGCCCAAGTTGAGCAAGATTCAGGCTTTGATTTTGGTGCCCACCAGAGAATTGGCTTTGCAAACATCTCAAGTGGTGAGAACATTGGGCAAGCACTTGGGCATTAATTGTATGGTTACCACAGGTGGTACGTTATTAAGAGATGATATTGTGAGATTGAATGATCCCGTGCACGTGTTGGTAGGTACCCCAGGAAGAGTATTGGACTTGGCGCTGAGAAGCGTTGCGGACCTTTCGGAGTGTCCTCTTTTTGTCATGGACGAAGCCGACAAGATGTTGTCGAGGGAATTCAAAAACATCATTGAACAGATTTTAGAGTTTTTCCCTAAACAAAGACAATCCTTACTTTTCTCCGCTACCTTCCCGTTGACCGTTAAGTCTTTTATGGAGGAGCACTTAACCAAACCCTACGAGATCAACTTGATGGATGAATTGACCTTACGCGGTATCTCTCAATACTATGCATTTGTTGAGGAGAAGCAAAAGTTGCACTGCTTAAATACCTTGTTCAGTAAGTTGCAAATCAACCAGTCAATCATTTTCTGCAACTCTACCAACAGAGTTGAATTGTTAGCCAAAAAGATTATGGAGTTGGGATACTCATGCTACTACTCGCACGCTAAGATGCCCCAACACGCAAGAAACAAGGTGTTTCACGAGTTTAGACAGGGTAAGGTGCGGAATTTAGTTTGTTCGGACTTGCTCACAAGAGGTATTGATATCCAGGCAGTCAATGTGGTGATCAACTTTGACTTCCCAAAGACCGCTGAAACTTACTTACACAGAATTGGTCGTTCAGGAAGATTTGGTCACTTGGGTTTGGCCATCAACTTGATGTCTTGGGACGACAGGTACTCTTTGTACAGAATTGAGCAGGAGTTGGGAACAGAAATTAAGCCAATCCCAGCTACCATTGACAAGCTGTTGTATGTGGCTGAGAATAACGATGCTGTTCCCAGACCGTTCAGAATTGAAGAATTGCCAAAGGCAAATGAGACAGTCAACAAAAAGACTGGCTACAAATATAAGGGCCAACCTCAGGCACAAGCTAATGCGGGTAGTCCTGCTGCAAACCAGGCTCCTCCTGTTCACGCTGCTCCAGGTCAATTCCAGGCACCAACCGGAGAGCAACCAGCTGGTGAACAGCCTCAAACCACACAGCCTCCGGCTATGCCCCAGCCTTCCCAGGGATTCCCTCAGGGAATGCCACAAGGATACCCCCAGTATCCTGGAGTTCAAGGATACCCTCCACAGGGCTACCAAAACGGGTATGGCTACCAGCAGTTCCAGCAGCCATACCAACAGTATCAACAACAACCTAACCAACTTCAGAAGTAACAAGAATAGATTGTTTGTATTTTTAGCCCTTAGAGGTATTTTATGCTTGTTATTCCATGACTTGGTGTCGTTGACCATACGATGCAATGGAATAAGCAAGAATTTGTGAGAGAATGGAGTAGGAGTGAAGACCCGGAGATTGAGCAGATTTTGAAAAAGGGTAAGATTTGTGGTATATTTTGATGAGGTACGAATTTGGAGATGCGATGTAATGAGAGGAGAATGAAGAATAATCAACAATTGGAATCGATCAATAACGATTTTGTTGATGGAGTTTAATGAAGGTGGTCAAGAGGTTTTTAGTTTGGTTGGGCTGATGGATGAATATTCAGGGCTATTTTTTTCTGAATTTTCCTCTTGGGTTTTTTCTTTTTTTTTTCTTTTTTTTGCTGTACATAGGCTTTATTTTACGAAGTTTACAACGGACATCATTGTGTAAGTTCTATGAGATGACTAACGCAGATCAGTGGTGGAGATGGGGTACATTTGTTCTGGTTCCACTTGAAGTGTCTAAGAAGATAAAATATTTAATAAGGTTTTATTCAGGTTCTCAGAAGTGTAGAGTTAAGTTTCGGTTAAAGTGGTGATACCCCAATGATCTACGTCGATTCTCACTCAAGTACAGATGAACAGTCATACTCATTGTCTTGTTCTCTTGGGGCCATTTTGACTCGGATGGAATTACTTTTTTTAGATGGCACAAAATTTTTCATCACTCATCAAAAAACGGGGAGGAGAAAAACAGTTTTTCAAGATGCTAAGCTAAAAGCGCACAGTAGTGTCTACTGAAATAAATTACAATACAAAATGTGTGGTATCTTAGGTGTCGTGTTGGCAGACCAGAATAGGAATGTCGCTCCCGAGCTCTTTGAAGGAGCCATGTTCTTGCAGCACAGAGGTCAGGATGCCGCGGGAATAGTCACTTGTGGTTCCAAGGGTCGTTTTTACCAATGTAAAGGTAACGGTATGGCTCGTGATGTCTTCACCCAGCAGAGAATGCAGGCTCTTGTTGGAAACTTTGGTCTCTGTCACCTCCGTTATCCTACTGCTGGTTCGCTGGCTGGTAGTGAGGCCCAACCATTTTACGTCAACTCGCCATACGGTATTTCCTTGTCTCACAACGGAAACTTGGTGAACTCTGTTGAGTTGAGAAAAATGATGGATGAGGTCGAGCACAGACATATCAACACCGACTCTGACTCCGAGTTGTTGTTGAACGTGTTTGCGCTGGAATTGGACAAATTCAACAAACTGAGAGTCTACAACCAAGAAATCTTCACTGCCATTGGTAAGACAATGAATATCGTGAGAGGTGGTTATTCAGTTGGTGCAGTCCTTGCGGGTTACGGTCTCATTGGGTTCAGGGATCCCAATGGTATCAGACCTTTGCTTTTTGGTGAGCGTTTCGATGCTAAGACCCAAAGGTACGACTACATGTTGGCCAGTGAATCCGTTGTTTTACTGGCGCATGGTTTCGACAAGTTCCGTGATGTCAACCCTGGTGAAGCAATCATCATCCCCAAGGACACCACCAAGGCACCAGAGTTCCGTCAGGTTGTTGAGCCAGATGTGTTTGCCCCAGATATCTTTGAGTTTGTCTATTTTGCCAGACCTGATTCTGTGCAAGATGGTGTGTCCATCTATAGACTGAGAATCGAGATGGGTAACAAGTTAGCTGCCAAAATCCAAAAGTCCATCACCGAAGACGTCATTGACGTTGTTATCCCGGTGCCTGACACTGCCAGAACTTCTGCATTGCAGTGTGCGGTCGAGTTGGGTGTACCATACAGAGAGGGATTCGTCAAGAATAGATACATTGGTAGAACCTTTATCATGCCCGACCAGCAGGAAAGAAGACTGAGTGTTCGCCGTAAGTTGAACGCGATGGCCTCTGAATTTAAGGACAGAAACGTCTTGCTTGTTGATGACTCCATCGTGAGAGGTACAACCTCCAAGGAGATTGTCCAAATGGCCAAAGAGGCTGGTGCGAAGAAGGTTTTCTTTGCTTCGTGTGCTCCACCAATCAGACACAACCACATCTACGGTATCGATTTAGCCGATACCAAGGCCCTCGTTGCTTTCAACAAGGACACCAAGGAAATTGCCGACGCTATCGGTGCTGACGAGGTCATCTACCAGGACCTCGAGGACTTGGTTGACTGCTGTAAGCGTCCTGGCATGGAGAAATTCGAGGTTGGTGTGTTTACAGGTGAGTACATTACTGGTGTGGAGGAGGAATACTTGACGGAGTTGGAAAGAATCCGTGCGCAGAACCAGCGTTTGAAGCAAAGGATGGAACAAGGATTCAGCGTCGACGCATGTATCGATGTTAGTGACATGGTTGACGTCAAGGCAGAAGTCGATGTTTCGATCTACAACAGAGGTGACTACCCATAGACGATTGGCATAACAAACAAGTAGCAGAGCGAGTTTCTCAACAATTAGACAGACATAAGAAAACATTCAATAGTAAGTAAAAGAAATAAAGGTACTGTAACATTGTTTAGCAAGTTGTTGATGTTCATTTTGGATGGGCGGACAGTGTCATAAAGAATTGGTAAGAAATTCCGTAAGAGAGAAGCGACATAAAAAGAAAAGGTCACAATTAAAGAATAGCGTACTGAATGAGTGCTTTGATGAAGATGGCCATTTGTGGAAATGCTTGACGATATTCCTCATGATCTAGGCCTTTTGGATTTCTGTAAAACTCGTTTAATAGTGCCATAACCGAGCTATCGTAATGTTTCTTACTTCGCCTGGAATACGATGCTTCTGTAAAAACAGCGTTATCAGCCCCGGGGCTTGTATAGCTCATCTCCAATTCTGAACCGCAGTAATCGTGTAAAGCTGAAAGTGTCTAGATAGTGGAGTGTCTAGATAGTAAATACAGGTTTGTTCATATCTACACACCACATAGCAATGGGTCGAGTCCTTTGCGAAAGAGCATCAGTCTTTGCGACCAAGAAGATGGATTTCTCTTTAAAGCTGTTACAACAGTTAGACTGCAATAAAAAGACCAGGGCTCATAAATTGTCTGGTAAAAAGGCTTACCCCAGCGCTTCTTGTGCAGCGAAACGGTATACAAGCGGTGATTCTTTCCCTGGCGCAATATTGGAGCGGTTGACATGTTGATTGTACATGCAAACCATGTATCCGCTACCGAATACGGCGTAATACTGCCTTTTACAGAGCTGAAAATTGATTGCGGTTTACGAGTCTTCAAGTTAACTGAGTTTGAATGTTATATTGTTGATCTTTCAACTTCATTGCAAATCCCAACTCATCGTAAAAAATTCTGGTTTCGAACCATCCAAATACGTTTATGGTTTGACTTTTTATGTTGAGTAAATTTAAAAAGAACAGTTTTTGAAAAGTCAAAAAACAAGAGTATGACTGAAGGCTAACAGAGCTAGCAAGTAAAGTGAGAGTTATGTCCTAGAGCTTAAATAAACCAGCCGTCATTTCAAAAGTCTTCACACTTTTTAGTTCTACACAACGATCGGAAGGCTAGGATCTGAAGAGTTCTCGCCTCAATGTTACCGTGGGATTTTTCTCAAAAAATATCAGGAAACGCGGTCCGTACTCCTATTTCCAAAGTGCCGTCCTTTCACCGTGAATTTGTTTAATTGCCACGAGAAAACACGCTTGCCAAAGTCCTCAATTCATCTTCACGTTGCTCGACAGGCTATGCCACGATCTTGTCGTGGCCACAATATTGAGCCTCGATTTCTCGGAAACAGCCCTGTGGTTAGTACCTGCAGACACACAGATTTTGTGGAAATAAATGGCGAGTGCATGAAATAGGGTGTACAGATTGACAATATATCTGATCCCACTAGCACGCACACAACAATCCAATACGCCACAATCATAGACGGAGTGGATTTTAGCTTTGAATTTGCGGAAGAAGGACTTTTCCGCAAGAATTGGGTACGGAAACAACTCCTTGTCCATTGTGTCCGAAAATGATTTCCAATTTGACAACAACGTTCGGACTTGAAGCGTACATCAAAAGTTTTTGCAATTAGAGCTCAAAATGCGCAAAACGTAGCCGTGCGCGTCGTGACGCACTGTAGATCTGGTTTCTTATTGTTTGGAGTCATCTTGCTTGTCCTGACACGTTGATGCATTCCAAAGCGACGTGCAATTTCAATATACACGTGATTTTTGTTGTGGTTTCTTATCAGCTCCTGCACAAACGCGTTTTTTTTTTTTTGCACCTCGCTGCGAACACTTGTTTAAATTTTTTTCGAATGGGATTACTTTCGGTATATCTAGTTTCCCAAGCGATCTACCTTATACGAAGACGGATATCTCAAAAGAAAATGGACGCTATTGCCAACTCCGCTCCGATCTCGATCTTCTCGTACTGTGCGTCATCGATCTTGATGACGCTCACCAACAAGTACGTGGTGTCGGGCCAAGACTTCAGCTTGAACTTCTTCTTGGTGGCTGTGCAGTCGATGGTCTGTCTCGCTGTAATTGCTACCCTCAAGGCATTGGGTGTCATTAACTACAGGCCTTTCAACAAGGATGAGGCCAAGAAGTGGTCGCCCATCGCTTTCTTCCTTGTTGGTATGACTTACACCTCGTCCAAAGCGATGCAGTACTTGTCGATTCCTGTTTACACCATTTTCAAGAACTTGACCATTATCTTGATCGCCTACGGTGAGGTCTTGTGGTTCGGTGGTGCTGTTACTCCTATGGCACTCTCGTCCTTCTTGTTGATGGTCTTCTCCTCTGTTCTTGCTTGTTACGGTGACTCTTCTGCTGCTAAGACCGCCGAGGACGCTTTCTCCCTTTACGTTGGTTACTTCTGGATGTTCACTAACTGTTTCGCATCCGCTGCATTCGTTCTTGTGATGAGAAAGAGAATTAAGTTGACCAACTTCAAGGACTTTGACACCGTTTTCTACAACAACTTGTTGTCCATACCGATCTTGTTGGTCCTCACGTTCACCTTTGAGGACTGGTCGTCTGCCAGTATCGAACTTAACTTCCCACCTGAGAGCAGAACCTCCAAGATTGTCCTGATGGTCTTGTCTGGTGCTTCCACTGTCGCCATCTCTTACTGTTCCGCATGGTGTGTCAGAGTGACCTCCTCCACCACCTACTCCATGGTTGGTGCTTTGAACAAGTTGCCTATTGCCCTTTCTGGTTTGATCTTCTTTGACGCTGTTGTCAACTTCTGGTCCGTTTCTTCCATCATTGCAGGTTTCGCTGCTGGTTTGGTTTACGCCGTCGCAAAGCAAAAGCAGCAAAAGGAGCAGGCCAACCCTCTTCCAAAATAAGCTTTAGGTATGTTCAACGTGGGGAATTTACCCATATGTATTAAATTATAGAGCATCTATGAGAGTGAACGGTCTAGACATTCGATATCGTTCATGGTAGAGACACATTTGCCAATTGAAGATTCAAGTAAAGCGTTTAGTGTAATATAATCTTTAAAGTCAGTAAATTCAAGAATTTTACGCAGGTATGCCAACACGCTCAGATGGCAACAGGTTCAGATGCCAACGGGTTCAAGTTTCAAATTAGTCCTGCCTACTTACAATCTCTGTTACGATACTGTATATGAAATTAGAGATGTACAAATTTCTCTGGAATGGGAGAACCATCCTTGAATCCTCAATGGAGCATGCGACGCATCGAATTCGTTCTGTTTTGAGTGGTATCTAGCTTCCTTTCGTAGATTGTGTTTTGGTCGTGAACTTCACAAATTTTGTATTTTCATTCCAAAGCAAGAAAAAAGCAAACCATCACATACTATGGCTGAAAATTCGTTAGAGACCATACCGGAATATTTGAAGCAGTCTCTAGTCCCACAACATGCTAAACAAGCTGAAGTCTATCTTAAACAGCTCGAGCAGCAGCCTGGGTTTTCAATCAATCTTCTCCACGTGATTGCGCTGACCAACTTAGATGCCTCTGTGCGCTTAGCTGGAGCGCTTTTCTTCAAGAACTTGGTCAGGCGTAAATGGACTAACGAAGATGGTGCATATCTCTTACCTATTGATGATATCAATAAAATCAAACTGGAGATTTTGGGCATCATGATTCAGTTAAGTCCACAATTACAGGTTCAGATCGGTGAGCTGATTGCACTCATCGCCGAAAGTGATTTCCCAAACAACTGGCCTGATCTTATCGACCAGTTAGTCTCTAAGTTTTCATTGGAAGACTGCTTTCAAAACAAAGCTATTCTCAGTGTGTGCCACTCCATCTTCAAAAAGTGGCGGCCGCTCTTCCGGTCAGATGAATTATTTTTGGAGATCAAGATGGTGTTGGACAAGTTTGTCCAGCCATTTCTCACAATGTTTGTGGATTTGGACAAGTTGATAGATGCGAATCTCCAAAACGCGTCTTTGTTGAACATATACCTCGAAAATATGCTTTTGTTGGTGCAAATCTACTATGACTTCAACTGTCAGGACATCCCCGAATTCTTTGAAGATAACATGACTGTGTTGATGAATATTGTACACAAGTACTTGAACTTCTCACTGCCTTTGATTACTAAAGCTGATGAAGATGACGAAGTAGACATCCTGATCAAATTGAAGACATCCATCATCGAATTGATCATGTTGTACATCACTAGATATGCGGATGTGTTTGATCCATTGATCCAAACGTTTATATCAAGTGTGTGGTCCGTCATCAATGACTTTGCCACAAAGCAGCCAAAGTACGATTTGCTTGTGGTTAAATGCTTGCAATTTTACTGCTCGATAATTAGGCTTTCTAAGTTTCAAAATACATTCAGCAGTGAAGCCTCTTTGGACGAGATTATAGAAAAGATCATTCTTCCAAATATATATTTCCGTGAAGTTGACGAGGAACATTTCGAGGATGAGCCTATTGACTTTATTCGCGCGGACCTCGAAGGATCGGACTTTGAATCGAGAAGAAAATCTGCAACAGATTTCCTCAAGGAATTGAAAGAGATAAACCCAGAACTTCTCACAAACTCTGTCATGAAATATGTTAACCAGTTCTTGAGTGACCTGCAGAATTGGCGCAGCAAGGACATCGCCATCTACCTTTTCAGCAGTTTAGCGACAAAGGGTTCTGTTACAAACATTGGTGTGACACTGACTAATGTTCACGTGGATGTTGTTAAATTCTTTTCCGAATACATTGCCGGTGACTTGATAAATGCCGATAACTCGGTGAATCCAATTTTGATTGTCGACTCGATCAAATATATTCTTGTATTCAGGAATCAGCTCACTAAGGACCAGTCCATGACAACCATCCCCTTATTGATTTCACACTTGAAGAGCAATAACGTTGCAATCTACACGTATGCTTCCATCACCATTGACAGACTTTTGGAGATGACAAACTTCAACTCTAATTACGAGCCTATTTTCAACAAAATGGACATTGCGCCTTACACAATCGATATTCTTGGGGCTTTATTCGAGCACATTTTGCAGAATAGCTCAACTCCCGAAAAGTTGGCGGAAAACGACTTTTTGATGAAGGCAGTCCTGAGAGTTTTGAAGACTGCAGACGATTCACTCAAGGAGAGAATGCCAATTATTGAACAGTTGGTACTGATTTTGCAAATCACCGCAAAGAACCCATCCAACCCCAAATTCTCGCATTATACGTTCGAGGCCATAAGTTTACTCATCAAGTCTGATTTGGCAAACATCAACAAATATATTGAGGTGGTAATACCGGCACTCTTGAACATCTTGGGTGAGGATGTGCAGGAATTCGTGCCATACACTTTCCAAATCTTGGCCTTTTTATTGGAGTCCTACCCAAAGCTGCAAGGTTTACCTGAAACCTACCAAGCTTTAATCAAGCCCATTTTGTCCCCAAGCGTTTGGGAATTTAAGGGTAACATTCCAGGCATCACACGTTTATTGATCGCAGTGATACTGCAGGACGCTACTGTCTTCTCCGGACTGGAAGCCGCAATTACCCCACTTTTGGGTGTCTTCCAAAAGTTGATCTCGTCGAAGATGAACGACTCCTATGGGTTTGATCTTTTAACATCGATTTTCCTCAACATCAAGGTTGAAATATTGAGGCCATATCTTAACCAAATTGCGCTTTTGTTGTTGACTAGGTTGAAGAACTCAAGAACTACCAAGTTCGTGAAAAGGTTCACTGTGTTTTTGCTGACCCTAGTTATTCTGCCAGATGTGTACGAGGACGCATCGTTCATAAATGCGTGGTTTGACGGTGTTCAACCAGGGGTTTTCCAGCAGATATACAACAGCTTCATTTTGCCCACACTGGGCACGATTGCCAACCTTCAGGACAAGAAAATTGTTACTATGGCGTTAGTACAATTCTCATCTGTGCCTTCTTTAGCTATTCCAACAATTGAGCAATTGATCAAGAACTTGAAGTCTTACACTGGAGTTAGCTCGTCTGTCAATGTGGCTGGACCCCAGGGACCGGCTACTGGGCCACAGGACGAATTCGAAGCGTCTGCAGCATTTGGTTCGCAGTTCTCCAAGATCAGCGCGATCAAGACGCAGCCATATGACCCATTACCTGACGTCAAGAACAGTGACTTCCAGGGTATTAAGTTCCTTACAGCATCAGAGTTGAAGAAATTACCAATTGTAGCTCAACTTCCTTTAGAATTACAGCAAGAATTGAGTCAACTTTAGGGGTGCTCAGTGATAGCAAACCCAATGATATATAGGTAGAATAGATGTCGTGAGTGAAGATGAATGTAGTTGGAATTTAAACAATTGAATTGTGAAAATTTCATTTTCAGTAAACCGATCGCCATATCGGACTTGAATTTTTTGAACTTTTTCTCTGGGGAATTCGCCTAACTGCTGATGGGGTGACTTAAATTCAATATGCTTGTCCTACGTCGGAATACGAATCATAATACATTAAGAGTACACTATCTATTGTCCCACCATATTGAACAAATCTTTCAGATCCCCGGAATTCAAATCTTGACCTTCTTCCTGCTCCTGTTTCAACTTATCTTGGCGTTCTTTCTCAGCAATCTCGGCTGCCGTCAAGAAACGACCACCCTGACCCCTTGGCCTACGCATGGCATGCTTGTGACGAGACTCATGCAAGTACGGCTTTCGGGTTCTTGCAATCTTCAAGTTTTCTTCTAACTTTGCCCTAGCTATTCTCCGTTTCAATATACGATGGTATTGTTTGGCATTGACGTAGAAAGGCTGTTCATCTTCAGCTGCAGGGGCACTAACAATGCCAGTCTGTATGGGCTCCTCTGCTTGTTGGTAAAATTGGTTCACCTGGTGCGGTTCATAAAATGGCGTTGACAGGTTCAGCGATGTCGGAGACTCTTCGCTCGGGCGTGGTTGACTAAGATCTGTTTGAATGTGGCCATGCGGTTGTACCAGAGAATGTGTAAGGTTTTGCGATTGCGAGTTGAGTTGTTGGATGGGAGGAGCATGGTGCTCTCGGTGTGGCATCCTGGGTTGTGGCCCCAGTCTTTGGATGTGATTAGGATGTTGTTCTTGCTCTTGTGGAATAAGCTCCTTTTGCTCGGGATGTGAGCTCACTTGGGCAGATAATTCATCCGCGTGTGTGTCGTAGTAGGTACCCTGGTAATAAGAGTCACCAGAAGGCTGTAGGGAAGTCATGGTAGAGGTAGGCCTGGGAAAACTTTTTTTTGCAAGGCTAACTTGGTGCGAAAGCTGAAAACGAGACCGAAACCGGTCTACCCGTCACGTGTCACTACATATTAGGCAGTCAGACGAACTATAAAATAGCAAGTATATAGATGCAATAAGAGCTTCCATGGCTCGTTCAAGTCGATTAGTAAAGGTCATCGAGGGTCAAAAATAGGAAATTAGTTTGTTAGCGGAGTATACGCCTGGTAGTTTGAAGGTTTCATGTCACTCGTGTGGTAGAATTGGATCTTTCGAAGTCGGTAAAGCTGGACTTTCCTCTAGAAAGAAGGCATAATCCAAAGGCTTGGATTCTGTTGCTCCCTGAAGTTGAATATCTCTTAAACGATTTTGGGTTGTTAAAGAATGTACAGGGTCTATCGCAGGCTGGGTAATATCTTCTTGCATGGCGATCTTTCGTAAGAAGTCACTTCTTTTGCTTTGACTTGGAGGTGCAAATGGAGCGGTCGGGTCCTGTCGTATTCCGGTTTGCTCGTCCTTGATATCTTTGGGCTTCTCATTGATGTACTTTACCGCTTTTTCCTTCATGTAAAGCTCATGCTTTAATGGAGGCCAGTCACACTGTAGTTTTTTTGAAGAACAGTTCTGGCAGATGGGGTACAGTAGCTCATCACACTTCTTTTTTCGCTTGCGACACGTCAAACACCCTGTCCTTGATCGACTGGTCCTGGCCATTCTTCTTGTTGACTATATCGTTTTCCCAATTGGGTAAGACTTTTTTTGAATTAAGCGCGCTGACGAATATAAAGGGAAAATTTTGCATAAAAAAGCCCTTATCAGCGTTTGATTGTGTGGACAATCTGGACTGTTATTGTACCCAATAATTCGCAAAAATTTATGAGCCGCACCGTTCGAGGTAAAGCTTACAGAAGTATCCTTTAAAGGCACAAGTGTGGCTGTTAACTGTTAGGAATCTCATGGTGTGTTATTGTTGCAATGTCGCCAGACAATTTTCATTTCACATTGGTAAATGTCGTATATGTCGCAACCAACGATGTCGTATGTCGTGAATTTGAAATATTCAATGTCGTCTACATTCTTGAATCAAAAGTGGACCAAGGCTGTCAGAAGACACGCTATCCACATCAGGCATTGATTCACTACAGATTGGCACAACTCCAATACAACTCATACTGTATCCGAACACGACGTTTATCTTATTCAGCATATTCATCTGAAGGTACCACTTAGTATTATTGGTTCAATAATCGCACAACTTTTCAAACCACACCGATGTCTGAACTAGCTGCTAAATTGGTGCTGTCACCGAACACAACCGTCGATGATATATTTGCACACTTGCTGATTCCCGAAATCCAGCAGCTCAGAAAGGAATATAGCGACGTTATCGCATCTCTGAAAGCAGACTTATTCTCTCTTGTTGGAAATAAGTACCGAGATTTGATCAAAATCGCCGAAGATATTGAAGAATTGTATGAAGTCGCCGAACATGTGGACACTCTGTTGGCAGATTTGTCGTATAAACCCATAAAATTCTCTTCATTCACCTCCAACAGTTCAGCTATAAAGTTCAACTCCTCCGTACGGAGAGAAAAGGCCGAAAATGCAAAGTCTCGATCCCAAAACACGTTATTGCGGGATCTTATTAACAACAAGTTGATCAAACTCGACTTGAAGATTGAGAAATGCAAAAATGACAAAAAGCTGCCATTGAATCACACGTCGAACTTTGTATTTTACGCCAAATTGTACTACACAATGCAAATCGTGTTCAAGAAGAATTTGGAGGAAAATGCGGCATTGAAAGCTCAGTTCGAATCTTTAAAGCGTAACTTTATGGAGTTCATAGAAAAGGAGTTGACGACATATTACTTATTTGACAGTGCTTACCGCATCATTGACAAGTTCAAAATGAATCAGCGTTACACTAACGTCGCTCTGTATGCCGATGAAGATGAAGAAGATGACTTCTTCTCTGCGGAGGATGATGCATCCGAAAACTATGAATCCGAAGACTTGAGTGTTCGTGAGGTCTACACACACAACTCTCTGCCCATGTGTAACTATCTTTTGACATATGTGATCTTACTAGCTCCTGTCACGAATATTGCCGAAGTTGCATCTAAGTTGATACAGTTGCGGTTAGAGTACCTTAAAAATGTCATATTACCATCTAAACCTCATCTTTATGGAGTTTTCAAGTACGTTGAAACAACGATCCAGTACATCGACCTTTATTTTGGAAAGCCCGGCAACGAACTTTTCCAAGCTTGCAGGTCGTATTTGAAACCTTGGAAGGCATCGAGGATTTTGGGTTTTACAAATTGGTTTTCGGATACAATCACTTTCCTGATTGGCACCCAAACATTCACAGATGAGGGAATCATCAAGACTTTTGTCAAAGAAGTTTTTGAACACACAGAAGGTAATGTCAAGCTCATATCGGATCTTCCAGGGAAACTTTCAGAGTATTGTAACTTGATAACCGCACTCAAAAATTTAGAAATAGCCTTAGATGAAAGTCACGTTCTTACTTACATCAAAGGTAGTGATGACTGTGCGCAGTTGTTGAAATCATTGATCACTCAAGTTAAGGTTGTTTACGATGCACATTTCGCAAACTTGTTACTGATTTCTGAAAGTATCGATAGCAAGCAACAAGATCACTCAGCTGAATCATTACGTGCAGTGTGCGATTTGATTGATCTGAATGTTGAAAAATATATGAAGAAACTTTCCACGCCTACCAATGCCAATGACGTGGTGACTAAACTCACACAATGGTTCGAAAAGCTTGAGATTTACAATAAAATGCTCAATATGGAAGAATCCACGCCCTTATCGATTATACAAACATCTCGTCTTAAGTGGTTGCAAAAAGACGGAGTGGACAAGAATTTCGAAGAGTTGAGGCTGGATATCGCCAAGTCACTCGAGACTAAAAAGGGACTTTTTATTTCCAACTTACGTACACAGATAGAATCTTCACATTCTTTAAAGTCACATTATGGTTTCATGGAAATACTTTTGTTTCTAGGCGAGAAATTCGAATCTGAGGAGATAAAAAGATTGAAGCAGCACGTTTACCTGTACATACTCGAAGATATTGGCGCAAATTATGTCAGTTCAATTAGGGAGCATTTGAACGAATCAGGAGGGGAGAAGAAAGACGAAAAGACAATGAAGGAAAGCAATGAGGTCAACAACGAGGTCCGAGAAGAGAACGGTGTACAACAAGAGGAAAAAGAAGTGGAGACCGCAACTCAAAAAACAAATGGAACATCAAACACTTCCACTGTCGATGATACTGGATCTCAAAATTCCAATGACTCCCTTGTTAACCGACCCTCACTCAAATTATGTACATTAATGTTCAAATTTGCAAGAGATTTGGGCAAGTCATCTTCGAAATGCTTCCTCGACGATGCTTTTAGGGAAGTAAAGAACGAGTGGATTCTGAAAAATCTTATCGAAGGAGCAAAAAGTAACGAAAAAGCTACTTCAAACCTACTATACTTGCATCATTTTGCTGGTAAAAGCATAGAGTCCGAAGCACCGGAGATCCATAAATTTTATACCTCCAGCTATAAGCTTTATGCACCATTGTCAAATTGATGAATAAAAGATTGACTTTCTGCATCATGTCCAATGTAGGAACAAGTAACCCCTATATAGGAATACGAAAGACCGACCAATTTACCGTCCGCAATGTCTTGTTATGCAAAACTGCAACAAAATTTAGTAAGAAGTACGTTCTATATAAATTGGATCAACATAAGTAGTAATAGTATCTTCAGTAAAAATTGCATGCACACCAGATGCAATCACTTGTTTTATTGACAATAAACATTCTATAGATGATCAAGACAGCTTGACCTTTGATTTCCTCTTACTAATCCCACCTAGTATAAGTATACCTTGGTTCCCGAATTAGTGAGGTCTTTCAAAACATCTAAAGTTTCCTTCAAGTCCCACACATTTTGCATCTTCTTATCCAAGTAAGAGCTATCCATTATTACAATCTTGATTTCACTGGCAGCCAAAGGTGAGTCCTCAGTTTTCAAAACCTTTGATAACCTGCCTGGCGTGCAGCATAAGACTCTTGCCATTGTGGTCTTGAGAAGGTTGAGATCAACATCGATTTTGTTCTTGTTTATAAGCTTCAAGGACGACCCCGAGAGATCTTTGGTGGCACGATGCACATCACATGCTCTGATAGCTGACATTGATAAAATGGCAATGAATTTTCTTTCTTCTTCCCCGTTCTTATCATCCTTCTTCTTGTCATTCTTCTTTGTCTTCTTAGCTGGTAACATGTTCTTAAACCTTCCATTGATCAAGGTTGCGAAGTTGTCCAAGTTACGAGGTTCTGTGAACTCCGCGGTAGATCTAATGTCTGCTTTGGAGAAATACCTCTCCGTAAGTTCCAATGCAGAGAGGTCGGGATTACTTCGACGGATCTGTTCGTTCAAGTAGTCTACGATTGCTTCTATAGAAGATTCAGTAGACAAGTTCTTCTTCCTCTCCATATCTATTTCCATCTTCATACGCTTCTTCTCATGGAGCTTGTTATTTGTCTTTTTGCGTTTCTTCCCGGTGGTTTCCACAGCTGTAGTTTGCTTCACAGGTGCCTGCTCTTCGCTTTCGGAGAACTCAACCTCGTATTCGAGGCCATCCTCTAAGTCATCTCCATCAAGATTGGTCATTGTAAGTGATTTTTTCGCGATGAGATGTACTACGTTAGCGATGAGTAAGTACGCGCTTAGATGGCAATAAAAGTAATAGAGTAATGAACTGGGTAACCCTACTCACAATTACTACATTGAAGAGCTTGTATTTAGTATGTTTCCCATCTTTGTAAAAAAGCACTTTTTATTATGGTTCTTGTGCTTCACTAAAATTTGAGATCGTTAGGACCTTTTCTCTATGCTCAGACGATTCTGCCGTTCAATATCGATCACAACAGATCTAGCATCGCGGCTTCTGATCCTGGATTATCACCCAGTGGTAGTTATAGGTGGTGGGCATGCTGGTTGTGAAGCAGCCACGGGATCAGCAAGATCTGGCGCTCCGACTACTCTTATCACACCTGCAATCAACAAAATAGGAACTGCTCTGTGCAATCCTCTGATGGGCGGAGTAGGAAAGGGAACTTTGTTGAGGGAAGTGGATGCTCTTGATGGCGTTTCTTCAAAAGTAACTGACTTGGCAGGTATCCACTTCAAAATTCTCAATGCTTCTAAGGGTGCTGCAGTACATGGACCTCGAGCCCAGATCGATAGGAAGATTTACTTGGAAGAAATGCAGAAAGTGATCTTAAACTATCCAAACTTGAAGGTGTTGGAAGGACAGGTTGAGGACGTGATATTGGAAAATACGCATGCTTTGAATGGACGTGACCACGCTACAGTAAAGGGTGTGATACTTAATGATGGGCAAATTATCAGGACAGATAAAGTGGTCATTACCACGGGGACTTTCTTAGGAGGTGAAATCCATATTGGATTGAAGTCATTTCCAGCTGGACGTATGGGTGAAGAAGCAACTTTTGGCTTGTCAAAAACACTCAGAGACGCCGGATTCAGATTGGGGCGTTTGAAGACAGGTACACCACCCCGTCTTTCGGCGAAGACTATAGATTATAGAGGTATGGCCGTTCAGCCATCTGACTTTCCCCCTCAGCCAATGTCTTACATGAACGATACCGTGGCTTTACAAGACAGTCTAGTACAATGTCATATGACCAAAACCACATCTGAGTTCCATAAATTGGTGTCTGAAAACTTGGACAAGTCGATTCACATTAGAGAGACCGTTAAGGGACCCAGGTACTGCCCTTCTATCGAGTCCAAGGTGATTAAGTTCCCCAACAAAGAGTTTCATAATGTGTGGCTCGAGCCCGAGGGTCTTGATACTGATTTAGTATACCCAAACGGTATTTCATGCACCATGCCAGAGGAAATACAAGAACGTCTTGTGCGCATGATGCCTGGGTGTGAAAATGTCAAAATGGTTCAACCAGGCTATGGTGTAGAGTACGACTATATTGATCCTCGTGAATTAAACGCGACTTTAGAGACAAAATTGGTGGACGGACTTTATCTCGCGGGTCAGATAAATGGAACCACAGGTTACGAGGAAGCTGCTTCTCAAGGTTGTCTTGCTGGAATTAATGCTGGATTGAGCCAACAGGGCCTTGAGCCATTCTACCTCTCTAGAGCAGATGGGTACTTGGGGGTGCTAGTGGATGACTTGATCACAAAGGGAGTAGATGAGCCGTACAGAATGTTTACCCTGCGATCCGAATTCCGTGTTTCTATTCGGTCGGATAATGCGGACACCAGGTTGACTGAAAAGGGACGGGCTGCAGGAGTAGTGGGTGATGTTCGCTGGAAGCACTATACAGATGAACTAGAGCAATTCAACCTTATAAAAGCGCACCTTCAGTCTGTTTCCCTTCTGGGATTGAAGTGGAGTCCAGTTCTTACAGGACTAGTACTGGACGTGAGCAACAAGACAGTTGTGGATGGCTGGAAATTGCTTTCGTATCAGGGTATGCTGGTGAAAGGAATAATTCCACATTTAGGCACCCTTTTCGATAATGTTCCAAGCTGTTACGATCAAGTTTCTGATAGGCTTGCAAACAAAATCGATGTGGAGGCCATGTACGATCCATGGATGAAAAAAGAAGAGGTTCATTTGAAAGCTTATCAAGCCGATGAGGATTTGCTTTTACCTGAAAATTATACATATACCAATGAAGGGTCGGTGAAACTTTCCTACGAAGTTTGCCACTTGTTGAACACCATTCAACCTAAAACCATTGGTCAAGCTCGGAGAATCCAAGGTGTGACACCCGCAGGGATTTTCGAGTTATACAAGTTGGTCAAGCATAAAAAAGATCTTTACGAAAAGGGAGTGTGAATAGAGAAGAAGTAATGTAAATAGGTATACTAACAGAAAGAAGAAGGATATTATAATGGGCCATTTTCGTAAAATAATTATCATTTCTTGCGTGCCTACAGATATGAAGATGGGTTTTAATTGCTTTCCAAAATCAATGGAAAGTCAATAACGTTCAAGCCATAGAGGCTTTAATTCTATTGTTTAATGTACACAAGTATTTTACAACATCATTCTCTGCAACACCATCTGACGTTACTTCAATTCGTTGTCCAATGCAATCAATTGTTCCAAGGGCAAGAATTTCTGTGCAAGGCTAGGAATTGTATTATCGTCATCAAACTTGATCCGGTTCAAGTATAGTAACACGTCCAGCATGTCAATCTGCTCGCTTCCACGGTGATTTGCGTAGGCACTCAAATCTTCCATCACGCTGTGAATAAATTCATCTGATTTGCGCTGGATATCCTGGAGCAAGGTTTGGCTTGGCATCCTTCTCCGGATATTCTCCTGACTGCGAATTGACTTGACAAGATTCTTGATTGATCTCAATGGTATCGCAGATGATGATGGTTTTTCTGTCGAAATCTTTGCATGAGGAACTCTTGCATCAACACCCAAAATAGATTTGTGAGTAGAAGGGGGAGGCGTCATCATTTCCTCAGCTTCTGAAGCTTCCGAGGATTCAGAAGACTCAAAAATTTGATGCTTCTCGTCATTTCCCAAGGTGAACTCTTCTTGTATTATGCCGTGATCATTTTGTTCTTTTCTAGAAAGATTGGGGCTGTCAAAATTATGGGTATTATGGATATTATGGATATTATGGTCATAATCATCTCCAGTCTCATCTTGTGTTCGAGCATCTGATTTTTCGATATCGCTTGATTTCAAGCGGTGATCCAGCTCATAAAATGAATCTTGTTGGGGAACATCAAAATCAGCCTGCGGAGCAGCAAAATCAAAATCTTCTTCTGAGACATTAAGATTATAGGTCGCAGAATTAGCATTTTCAGATTCGACGTTTGTGTCAGATTGTCCGACTTGAAAGCCAGGTTCGGTTTGGTCTTCGGTGACTTCAGTTTGGTTTCCAGTATTTTCAGCTTGGCCCTGTACCATTTCGTATTCACTGTGGTTGGAAATTTGCTCGAAAGAATTGCGGTTCCCTTCATTCTGTTCAAAGCTTGTGTGAAGTTGAGTTTGCTTTGTTTGTGAATTTTCTATAATATCATACCGGCTTTCTGAGTGGTGAAAGTCAGTGTTTATTGAGCTAAGTCCGTTTATTGGACTTGCTTCCAACGTTGCCAGATCCTCTTTCAGTGCATCACTCTTTACTTTCTCTCCTTCTTCCGTTGCATGAATAGCATCTATGTTTTCATCTATAATGTCTGGTAATCCCGGCTCCAAAAGCATTGTTTGGGATACCATTCCTTGAAGTGGCATGGAAGGTATCAAGTTTGCCGAGTCAGCATCATGGATTACGGAAACATTATCAGACGAAGAATCCGAATAGTCCTGAGATGACGCTCTCGTGCTCGGTGACCTTTTCACCTCAGCAAAAGTTACACTTTTCGTTCCCTTGTTGGGTGGTGTACTCATATCACTTGCCAAGCTTCGTTGACTTTGGCCACTGTGATGCACAAACGTTTGATCTTGAGGTGGGGTCTCGGACGGGTTGTTGGAATAATCTTGGATTATCAAACTTCTAGCTGCGTTTGACTTTTTTGGGGGACTTATGGTATTGTCATTTCTTTTCTTAAGCATATGTCTTGCATGTAGAATACGTTCTAAGTAGGACATCTGCTTGGGTTCTTTTGGTGGCAGTTCTAATTTGGAACTCCGAGGCGGGGATTTTTCAATGATTTCAGCTCGCATGGGGCGTTCATATTGATTATTATCTAACAAATACTCCATTGAATGATTGAATTCACCATTGTTGCGATGATCTTTCCAACCGTCGTCTTGAAGTGCGTACGCAAAATCTTGATCAAAGCCGTTCTCTCTCTTATCTTCTATTTGATGACTGTCAGGGATAGGAGATTTCAGAAGACGGTCTCTATAATCTGGTAGTGGTAATGATTCGTGGAAAGCACTGTTCTTGGAGGAGACTTTGTTGTAAGGTGACTTTAAGTTGTAGTTTTTTTCAAAACTATTTGGCTCTGAATTATTGTGTATACTTGGTGAAATTCTACCTGATGTAGAGGAGCGCTCTTCTTTGGCAAAGTTGTCATTCTGAACACTTTTTCTTTTCTCCTCTTTCCTTTGTTTCACCAGTACCTTACAAAAAAACCGAAGATAGTCAATGGTGACAGGCCCCTGGTACTGAGGATCGAATATCACGTCTCCAGACTGAGTGATGATAGAAGAACGTCGCCTTTTCTCTCTCTTGTGATTTTGATAATCCAAATCTTCTAAAGTGGCTCTGGAGAAGCTCTCCCGGTCACTTTGTCTTCTGCGCCGTGGAATAGAAGATATTAAACTCAATCTTGCGGTGACCTGGGGCAACTCCTTTGGAGGAAGGTGAACATGCTGTAGTCGCAGGCCAGCTGATCCTGGTCGCAGAAGGGCTTTGAGAGCCAGGGAGCTTCTGATTGGAGTTGATGGTTCGGTACTCATACAGAGTATCAATACACAAATGACCAGCTGAAGGGATAGTCAGGCCTCAGTTCAATTCTGAAGAATACAGTGAAAGTAGTAGTAGTATGTGATCCTAAGGCTAGTCTAGTACCTCCTGCAGTTCGTATTGCTAGTAATATGAAGTAGATTGTTTTTGTATTCTGTAAAAACGTAAACACAATAAACTGTAAATCATCTCGATTTAATGTTCGAGCATTTTGCGATTTTTTAGCAATCCAATGTCAGACAATTTATTGATGGCCTTGGTGTCGGTGTGTACGGCGAGTGGTGTAACTGCCACTCTCACGTACCCATTGGACTTCCTCAAAACCCAGCAGCAACTTAACAACAACAATTACATGAACAAGTGGAGTGTCCCGGGCAACTATCCCCTGACGTTAGGGCAGCTCTACAAAGGAGGAAGTGCCCTTGTGCTTGGAGCTATACTTAAGAACTCAACGCGACTCATTTCTTACAATTGGCTGACTAAATTTATGAGTACCGATGCTCAGAAAGCGAGTGCCCCACGAATTGTGATTGCAGGAGCAATCTCTGGCTTTTTTGAGACCATGTGCCTAATTCCTTTTGAGAACATCAAGATTACTATGATTCAAAATCAATCTTTGAGTAATGAATTGGCTAGAACCGAGGGATTTAAGTACAACATTACCGGTCACCTTGCACCGCTGTCGCACGGTAATGTTTTCAAAAAGCAGTATGTAAGTCCGCATGCTTATTTTACGCATGATTTACTTGAACAATACAAGGGACACAAGGTTTCTCGCTTTTCTCACCACCACTCACACACAGGTAAGGCTGAGGGTCTCAAGGCCACATACAACAAGAATCCGTCGTTGACTTTTTTTGGTACTGTGAAGGAAATGTACGAGCTTAGAGGAATTTCAGCTTTCACTGCAGGAACATGTATAACATACGTACGCCAAATAGCGGTTCTGTCAGCATGGATATGGACATATAATGCTACAAGGCAACTTATCAGCCCACAGCAAACTGGTGAGCAAAGTTGGTTTGGGCACAAGCATACCATGTTACAGCTGATTGGTTTACACACATTGTCACTGGTGGCTGTTGTGGCACTTACCCAACCCTTGGATGTGATAAAAACGCACCTTCAGCTGAAAAATGGAAAGCTTATTTACAGAGACTCTTTAAGCACAGCTTATAAGCTTTTCATGTCTCAAGGGCCACGCTCGTTGTTCAAGGGAAGTATTCCCCGCGGTATCAAAGTTTTGGTGAATGGAGGATTGACAGCAGGTGTTTATGCCTATGTGGAGCAATTTGTGGTTGCAGCGGGAGGACAAACTGTTTTTGCAGCAGAGTAATCCATGGATGATAACTGATTATATTGTCAATTACGAAGCTCAATGAACACCTACTATACACGCGATTAAGACTGCATAGAGTTGTGGCAGCAGGCTACCGTCGAATTACTATTTAAGATTTTTGAATAGCGGGCTTCAAATTAATATAGTTTTTGGCACCAGGGCCGGTTCTATAATTATCATGTCCAATCTAGAGGAAATGAAGTAGAATACTGGACATCTGAAAGACAATAAACTAAGGACGCATTGCTATCTAGAGTATTTCGAGAACCTTCCCGCTTTTTTTTGGTAAAATAGATAAAAGAAGCGGTCTCTTATAAGAGCAGCCCATCTAGTAATAAATAATCCACTGCTAGACATGACATGAGGTTTCTTCAGAGATTTTATTTGTAATATTGGTATACGTTACAAGCAACACTGACCATTGAGGCAACACTGACCATTTAGGCCGTCGATTATATATACCCCACCAATTATGTCGCTATCTAGGGTACCAGTGGTGTCTTGCTACCCGTCATAAACCGTAATCAACATCTCACCACTTTTATGCTTCACGCCGCATACTTTCTTTGCCAATTGTCCGCCAGCATTACTTGGCTGACTGAATGCAAGTTGCAGGGGCTTGAGGACAACTCCGTACAAAGAGTTTTTACGAACACATTGTAATAGATTGACGCCTAATCCGCGCCTACGCCACTTCGGCAGCACCCAGATTCGAGATATTCCTATGCGACAATGCTCATTAGTTTGAGGTAATATTTTGCTACTACTGCATAGCATCCATTTCCCTTCTTCAATGGTATCAGTACAAACGACACCGACAGCCTTTTGGTCAATCACAAGCACGAAGGCTTTACTGCTCTCTTTTTCTGATTTCATCCATTCGCCTGAATCTTTTGGAGAGGACAATTCTTGATTGACGATCTCGAGAATCTGCCTGCATTTTTCAACCTGAGCCCGCGATTGCTTATCGACGCAAGTGATTGTGACCTGGGTTGAAATTGAACGCAGCTTGTTGCCTCTTTTGATTTTATCTTCTATAAAGAATTCAGAAACAGGTTTCGTTGTAAGTAGTTTGGGCCATGAAATTCCATTAAGATACTTTGTGTGGTATCGCTTGTGTAGATCGACATCTTTCTTAATGTGCACGTAATATGACATTTGACACAGCGGACAAGTTGTTCGCTTCAATGTGTCGCCTATGGCCAAAAGCGATTGAACTTTCTTTGAAGTGTGTCCTGCATTGTTCACATTTTTGAAGTTGACTGCTTCATCTTTTACTTCAGAATCTGTGTGGACATCTTCAGCCGTACCAGTTGATTCCAATTCGTCTGCACTTGGAGGTACGGTTGGCTTAATTCCATCTTTTGGTTCGAATTTCTTCAGAGTGCTGTTTGTTTCGCCCTCATTGGCTTTACCATTCATAGATCATATGGTTTTTCTCCACAAATTCGAGCTAAATTTTCTCCACAAGGGCATTTTTCAGCTTTCCGTGGGACGTTTTTTTTGATCCAATTCAACATGTCTTACGCACACCTTCTTCCTGCCAATGGCAAGTGGAAAACCCAAATTACTGAATACCTCAATGAGGACGTCCCATCTTTCGACTTTGGTGGTTTTGTTGTCGGGGAAAAGGCTGAAACAGCCTCACTTTACATGAAGCAAGAAGGCCTTATTCTGGGCATCCCATTTGCCCAAGAAGTCTTTGACCAATGTCAGTTGAAGGTTGACTGGCACTATAAAGAGGGAGATTACGTTGGCGCAGAAACTCTCGCTTCTAAAGGAGGTAAGATTGTTGTCGCTAAGGTTTCGGGTCCTGCTAATAAAATTCTCTTAGCCGAGAGAACTGCTCTTAATTTGTTGGCTCGCTCGTCAGGTATAGCAACACAGTCTCGTAAAACCAAGGAATTGGCTGACAAAGCCGGTTATACCGGCATAATTGCTGGAACAAGAAAGACCACTCCAGGTTTGAGACAGTTAGAGAAGTATTCCATGTTGGTTGGAGGTGTAGACACTCACAGATACGATCTCAGCTCTATGGTGATGTTGAAAGACAATCACATCATGTCTACTGGTTCCATAACGAAGGCCGTTGCTGCTGCCAAATCTGTATGCGGATTTGCTATCAAGGTCGAGGTGGAAGTTTCTACAGAAGAGGATGCCTCTGAAGCAATTAACGCTGGTGCAGACATCATTATGCTCGACAATTTCAAGGGTGAAGAATTACGCAAGGTCGCACGTTCTTTGAAGGAAAAGCATGCTAGCCAGCTGTTTTTGCTCGAGTGTTCTGGCGGTTTGACTATCAACAACTTGAACAGCTTCTTGTGTAATGATATTGACGTTTACTCAACTTCATCAATCCACCAAGGAACAGGCGTGGTTGACTTCTCGCTCAAGATTGATTCAAAGTAGCAGGCTTCGACGGTAATGCGAGCGAAATTTTATGATTCAAGCACGAGCATCATGCTCCCCATAAAAATAATCGATAGAAGCAAGATTCTTTATAATGTTCAAGTATAGACAAGTGTAGCTGATCTCTCTATCTATTGAGCTATAGGGCCCATTCATGCATTTTGCTTTCTCTCCCTTCGTGTTCAATTGAAAGAGAGTTAACCGAATTCAGAAACACCCATTTAGAGGTGCTTTACAGAGATTTACTCATTCAAATTAATTTGCTGTGAATACTACACAAGCAGCAAAGATAGCTTGAATCAACTTTTCTAATTGACCTGATCCGTGCTCTTAGCTAAGTCTCTATTATTCAGTTGCGTTCATCTTATGTTTGACACACTTCTTAACTCCAAACTTTGAAATCCACTTGACCCCAAAGTCTCACTAACGTTACTCAAAATTTGGGCCGTCGTCTTATCCGGCTCTTCGTCGCTCTCATTAAGTCGCGAGGAATATATCAATGGTCCTGTCAAGCTTCTATTTATATCACTCAAGTTTGAGATGTTCGAATCGACTTCTGTGGATCCAGCCACATTTGTGGTCTTCTTTCCAAAACATCGTATGGCACGAATATGTGAATCTTTTCCATCCTGATGATTTGCAAGCACGATCAACTTCACAGTGAAGCATTTAAGCACCCCGTCAGCTCTCATTGCATTGAAAATCATATGCGACCACCCTATCGGCTTATTAAAATTGACGGTACAAACTTCCGTTAGATCCCAGCCATCACTACTTCCCGCCATAATCTTGATTTTGGACGGGGTATAACTCTCGTCAAGCAGAAAGTTAGTGAATATAGATATCCTCTCTAGCGAAACCTTTTTGGAAAACTGGATAGTGACTGAGTGCGGAGTACTGAGCTGACTGTTGAGTATTGTGTTAGAATTATTCGTATTACTATTGTTGTTGTTGCTGTTGTCATTACTGCCATCCGATTGCCAATACGTATCTGGTGAATCGTCTCGTAATTGTTTCAACCCATATCCTGGCTTAAATGAGGATAACTTCCAATTTGCCAAGGGAGACAAATCAAGTAGTTGTAATGATTCTAGTTCCTCAAGTCCTTTGGCATAGTATACTTTTTGAATCTGTTCTAAATTCGTTTGGCCATTCTCATTGGCTTCGTTCCCGTCTTCTTCAGAGTCCTCGTCAACTCTAGCTCGTGACATAGAATGCTGATCGACCTCAAAATTGTAGCCCCCACTAGGTCGCGAATTGGTGTTGATGTCACTGTTGGAAAGTGATTCCATGATCTCGTCTTGCGAAATCACCCCCTGTGTCCGGAACTCTTCACCATCGTTGTTTGATGACTGCTCAATCTGCTGATACAGCAGATTAGCTTGGCCAAAGTTGAGGCTCGACTGGTACCAGTATCCAGATGAGTTCATAATACACGCCCGAAAATTTAAAACAGACAAATGATCTGGGCAGAATTATACATGCAAATAGAATTATTGATGGCGTCACGATGGGGGACAGAAACTATAATCTTACATGGAATTGTCTACAATAACAAATTTCAAACCCATTTATTCATCGAATAACAAGCTGAGCGTTTTCAGGTTCCTACTTTGGCCTCAATATGGAAACACTTCATTTGATCAAACAATTCAGTAATCTCAGGCTCATAATTGCCTCTTGTCAATTGTGTTCTCCAGTTGATATTTTAACGAGAATCAAGACACCACAATAGAGTTTCTACATCATAGGTTGAATTTCATTTGTATGTTGGGTTGGCTTTCGCACGATTGAATGTCACCTTCAGTGCTTTCAAAAGTACCCAAAGCTCAACGCAAAGATCACAAACAGTTGCTTTGATCTTCATTTCATGATGTTAACAAATATTTGGCAACTTTCTCTGCACTCGAATTTTTTCTTCTCGGTTTTGTCTTCTTTTATTTTACTCGTCTTTGTTCGTATCCTTGCTATCCTCCCCAATCAAAATCTCTTCTTTATCTGCATCCATCTTTATTTCTTCCATTTCCTCTTTTGGCTCTTCTTCCTTCTTCTTCTCCTGTCCCTCCTCCTTCTTTTCCTCCTTCTTCTCATCCTCCTTCTTTTCCAGCTTCTTCAGTTCGTCTATGAGGGTCTCCTTCGGCAAAGGTACATTGTTGTCCAAGTTGACCAAACCTGACCTCGATCCATTAGCACTCAAAGTCACAGGACTCTGTGTCCTTAACGGAGTGTTGGAGCCGCTTGGCGCCTTTGGTTGAGGCTTCTTAGCAGCGCGTGGTGCAATAAATGAGGTGTTATAGTTTTCCGTCAAGCCGTACTTCTTCAATGCTCTCCTCTTGAAAATCTCCAAGTAGTTGATTCTCCCCTTCATCGTGCCCTTGCCAAACTCCTTACCATCTCTGTCATAGTACGATAACTCACCTTGGTCCTCATCCTCATCTCCAATCATGTAGTCATCGTTACGAGAGGCCGACAAAAAGCCCATATCCTCGTTGAACTGACTTGAATCGATTTCGTAGTTCCCCTTGTCGAGATCCGTGACAAAGTTGTAAATAAACTCCGCGAACGACGACGCGATAACGAGTTTTGTGTCGAAATCACGTCCGAAAATGATTATCTGACCCCACGTACCACTGGTTCCTGGAGCGAGATCAAGCGCAATTTGATTACCCATCTCATCCTTCAACAAAGGAATCCATCCTCTGTTGAAATAGGTGGACTGAATTGTGTTTGGAGGAATTGAACGTTGGTTTGCCATGAACCCAGAAGATGCTGCAGCCTGAGCAGAAGTTCCCTGTTGCTTTTGCACCTGCTGCTGCAGAGCCAAATGGCGTTGTCTGTCCAATCTATCCGCAACCTTGCACCAGATAGCATATTCCTCGACGATACTTTCTAAATCCAATAACACCAATCCCATGATTAATCCGGTAGGCTTACCACCTCTGAACTGACCGTCATGACGCTTGTAAAACTGTCTAAACTCGGTGGGCAAATTCCCACTTCCTAAATCGTTCTCAAATTCGTTAAGGTCGGCAGTAGTCACACCATCATTCAAGCAATCCTCCAACTCAGGGTATTCCTCCTCGATCCAGCTCTCAATACGATCCCACATGGAGTCAATCAGAGGGAGGGGTGGTTGGCCTTGTTGGTTCAAGTTCTGAAGCGTCAAGTCCGTGGTGGAATTTACATTCAGCAGCGAAGATCTGAATCCTGGTCTGTAGCTGACGTTAGGGCCGTTTCCGACAAGTGACAGTGAAGAGTCGTTGTTAAGGTTAGTTAAGCGGTTGAGCTCGTGAAGTCTTGATCCCCCTGCTTGTCCATTGAGCGCGTTTTTACTTCCGGCTCCCACGATATTTCCACCGTCGCTTATAACGGAATTTTTGTATGGTGAGTCATACGACGCGTAATGATCTTCAGTAGTTATCGAGTGCACGAATGCTTTTATCTCATCTAGAAATCCCATCCTGTTGTGTACAAATGCTATGCGAATGTTGGACTTCGGATGATTTTTTTTTCGTGTACAACTCAGCTTATGTAATCTACCTACCCTAGTGAAACTAAGTTTGCACCGCCAACTTTAGTGTACATCGCAGCATGGATTTCCGCGGGGACGAGAGCGAAAGAGATAAGAGGCCTTCACCCTTCAACGCCTACAATAACTATTGTGTTGAAGTCCATTCGTGCCTCGATGTTCCGCCGCACGAGAATTATCCGAAGTGAACGCGTATAATCAACCGTGACAAGAGACGGAATGAGGACAAAATAATTGAGGGGGTAACAAGGTAACTGTGGGGGTGGACAAAGTCGCTTAATTTTTAAATACGCTTCGTCTGGGATTGCAGTCATTCCAAACTTAAATCTAGCAGGGCTCAGCAGAGCATCGAAAAACGGATAAGCATGTAGGGATTATAACAATAGGAAAAAGAAAGCAAGAAGCAACTGATAGGTTGTATTGATGGCGCAGAGACACGGGAATTACTATTGATGCGGAATGTATTCTCCTAACCTATTGATGGAGCTTTGATCTGAGGCAATGGTTGCCTTTTAGACTGTTTAGGAAGTGTCACAAAAAAGACGATCTTCAAGGTACATCGAGATGGACGAAACATTTAGGCGGACGCGAACCTTTTTCGATGTTAAAGGATAGGAACGGTGGTGTAATGGCAATTCCTTATGGGGTATTAAAAAACAATCGCACTGATGGCCGATCGAACCTAAAATGAAGGCATGACAACATCAGTGAGAGAACATTCTGTACTTGCTTACAGCTCGGTTATTTAGGTTCAAGAGCATAACAAAGACCTTTGGTGACTGAAAGGATACTATCTCACAAAACAGCCGTTATACAGGATATTTCAATCAGGTATAAGTCTTACCTTTCGTGGCCTGTATTTCTTTGAAACCTTATTTTATTTTTTCCGAATGCTCGTATTCCACATTTTTGACCCCAGCAAATCCAATTAATCGAGTACCTGGATGTCTTTCTATTCTGCTACAGTCATTATGTTCTTATAGCATCTGTCATAAATATGAACAAGTCATATCCCACTAGAGTGCCAATTATTGATTTTATTACGCAACGAGGACACTCGTCTACTTGTTCTATCATCTATTGCCCTAACTCGTCTTTCCTCGAGAGTAGCCATTCTCACCCCTCTTTTTGAACTTTTCTCAACGGTCTCTTTGTGCGCACACCGTTTAACAATTTCAGCTCATCAAATACTCTGCTATGTCTCCTCCTACCAATTCCGATAACAATTGTGGATCCCGTAACTCAGAAGCCTTGAGGGCATCGGAAGTCAAATCGTAGTTCAACTCTTGGGACACCTTAGAATCCTGTCTATACAATGGAGAATTGAGGACTTTGTGTCTTATCCAGTTGGCAGTAGTAGGTATTTGCCCACTTGCACGACGGCTGACCAAAAGTAACTGGTACTTGATTTTGTTCAAGTAGTCCACCAACTCATCCTTGGAACCGTCAAAGTTGGGTACCAAGTCAACATGCAAAAGCTTAACAATCAAATTTATAATACCAGCATGTGTTGCATCACCATTCACAATTGCATCCACAGAGTATAACGCTGAGTTAACCTTATTGCACAAGCCATTGCCATTAAGACGAGGCAGTTCAGTTGTTACTTTCTCGCCACGCTTAATCCCATCAATGTACTCGGACAACCAGTCCAACGTGTACACTTCGAGATTTGGTACCCTCCAGTTACCAAAAGCCTTGAACCAAAATTTGTCGTTGATAACAGCATCAACACGATGGGCAGTGGACATGTTTTCCTCTATTTGAGTAATTGGAATATACAAGTCCGGCTTGAATTTGATAATGGCCTTGGAGAGTAACGCAATGAGGTTGCTGAATGCAGCATTCTCAAAGTCTGTCAATTGAATCTCCAATGGACGGAATTCCACTCTCCATCCAGGCTTTGACGTCAAGTCCACATCTTTAGCGTAAAGTGCGGGTGGTTTGAACCTGAGTGTTTGCCAATTAGTAGACTGAATGTTTTCGAAATGATCGTTATCCAACTCGTCATTTGACTGCACTCTCTCCGAGAAGATCACCAACGGGTCGCGTATGAACAAGTGGGCAAAGTGGCGAGCAAGCTGTGGGTCGAAATGTTCAGACTTCATCAAGCGCTCGTATACTCCGTCATTTATAGGCACAAACAAGTCATTGTACGATTGGTCAAAGTACCCTGTAGAGTGCTTGGAGTCGCCCAAGTACGAGTCTATCGAATCATAACGCGATTTCGGAACGTACTGTACATTCTTCCCGTCCTTTGTACGCACAGGAGTCTCCCCGTCTACTGTCTGAGCAATGTAGTTACCACTTTGGTCCACCTCCACAGACGATGGAACATGTTCTAAATCCAAACCGCCATTTCTCAGGTATCCTTTATAAGGCTCTTCCTTTTTCTCCAAAAATGTTCTATCGTCGACTGCTCCACTCACAACGTTCCAACGAATGTCTTGGTTTACCAAATGGCCTCTAAATATTGGTGCGGCAGCACTCACAGCGAGAAGCACAGGAGTCAATGGCGCCAAAGTGTCGTACAAATATCTGGCTTCGTGGACATCTGCAGCTTGCATTGTGACTTGCAAGCAGCTCGCTCCCATTCCGAATCCCATCGAATCCATGTACACATGCCCGGGTTTGGCCGCACCAAGATCGGGCTCCTTATCGGACTGGAACATGCTACGATCTCTTGGAATCAGGTCATCCACAAGTTTGGTGTTGACATCTGGGTATAACGGCAAGTTGATGGCAATCTTGCGACCACGTCTTCTCCTGATATTTGCAGTCAATGTGGGGAACCGTACATGTCGGTTAATTATTTCATCTGGAAGAAAGAGTGACTGCAGCGCAGGTCCAGTAGGCTTACACTCGGGTGTAGTGAATTCCAGACACCCAAGTCTCGGGAATGAAGTCAACGTTACCAAACGAAGGTTTTCAGGCAACTCGCTATTTCCAATGTCCCTTCTAGCAGCCATGTTGGTCTCTACGTAAGCATAATCCTGTAACAGCGCACCATTGTATGGCTTCAATGGAGTTCCCTCGATCATGTATCTACCATACTCGGGGTGGAACGAGATGTTATTGTCGACGGATTTGTGCAAGGACTTCTCTTCGTCATTTAAGTCACTAATGACATGATCGTAGTCGATAGCCAATTTTGCAGTCTTTTTCTCATTATCAAAGTCAATAATCATGTACTCAATCTCGTCACCCCATAAAAACGAGTCATCTTTCCTTTGACCATGTTGCTCAAACATGTTTATGAGCTGTGAGATACCGTGCAGCCGCACATGCTCATTATATTTGCGGGAATCTTCCCAGTCGAGGGGAGTTCCGAGTGATAAGAGGCCCATCGACGTTTGCTTTCTTTGCGATACTTCTGATGAGCTTTAGATGTATAATTCAAACGCTGCGATAAAGTCTGATGATCAGTTAAATCGCAAACGATTAGTGGTTCCAATAGGTAGCTATTATATCTAACTTGATCTGAATGCAGAATTTATAGATAACAATAATTAGAGGGCTGAAATGCAAGACTTTAATACTTTTTGTGTTGTAGCTATCGAACTGGATCGTTCTTCCTTTTGTGGTTACTTATCTTGCTTGGAATGCCAGCAACCCAGCGTTACCACGGGTAGATAGATAAATAGAAAGAACTGGATTCCAGATTGGAAATCTAGGTATAGAAGTTTAATAACTTTTGTTTGCAAGCGCTATGTATTTGAGCGAATATTGTGTTTTATATCTGTGGAGTCCCGTAAATTTTTGCTTATTAATACAATGGATGGTGCATCCCTGCACCACTACCACCCTAATACAACTTATTTTACACGCTCTGCTGCAGCAAAATCGTAACGTAATCAAGAGCTACCGCGCTGGGCTTACGACAATCCGTAGTGGCCACAGTTTGGATAGATTAAACTTGACCTCGAATAATTACGACCAATCACGTGCTCATGGCACAAAAGGCGATGAGGTCGGAAATACCGTATTCTTATGCCAAATCAGGTTACTTGTTGCGACGCTAGATCGACAAAATCACTAGAGAGTTGTTCTATCATGGTTGAGCCTCTCAAGATACAGTTGATTTCGTATACAATCTCTTCGAATTCTATTGGGTAACATCTTCAATAGGTACATATTTCAAGTTTTGACTCCGTCAGGGATGAGACGTTGTTCAGAGTGATTTGCGTATGGCGGGCACCCCAAATTCAGGGCTTGAAGAGGTTTAAACAGTTCACAACTTACAGCATTGAGGTGCTCGACAGCCACTTGGTAATTACATATCCGACAACTCTTACACAATATTGATCAGACAAAATTTGCGTTTGAGTTTTCAAGGTTTAGTGTCGCCTATCCTTGCTGCCATGAAAAAATTCTTGCGTCCTTCAGATCGCCCCATCTCTACACTTATTCGAATATGCGCGTTAATCATTTTCAAGATGCCTTAAAATATTTAATCAAAAAAAGCGTTACGTAATAGGATTATTGTCGAGCTGGTGACCATGGCTCACCCTTGATGAGAACTTTGTAAACTGGTTGGGCCTTTATTGTACAAACAATCAAGCATTACATGATTGTTCCACTTAATTATTCTCTAATATAATCCCTCATAGTTGGACACCACACACTGCTCGGCATCTCCCACTCTCTCAACCAACTCACCGATCACAACAGGGTCCTCCTTGTGCTTCTTCAAGTTCAGCAAGACCTGCTCCACCTTCTCCTTCTCGACAATGAGAACCATACCAATACCCAAGTTGAAAGTCTTCAAAATGTCCTTGTGTGGCACATTACCCTCTTTGCCGAACCATTTGAATATCGCGGGAACCTCCCAGGTTGCAATGTCAACTTGGGCCTGCAAGTTAGATGGTAACGCACGAGGAATGTTTTCCACAAGACCACCACCAGTGATATGAGCCATACCCAAGATCAAGTCGTCGGCAACAGAGTCGAGCAACTGCTTCACGTAGATCTTGGTAGGAACCAAAACTTCCTCACCGATGGTAGTTTTCTCATTCCATGGAGCAGGGGAAGTGTACTCGTAGTCACTCACCTCGATGATCTTACGAACCAACGAGAAACCGTTGGAATGTATACCGTCAGACTTGAGACCCACAAGAACATTGCCCAGCTTCATGCTCGATAATTTTGGCAAGATTTTGTTCTTGGTGACGGCACCGACAGCAGTACCGTTTGTGTCGTAGTGCCCTGGGTCGTACATACCTGGCATTTCAGAAGTTTCACCTCCAACCAAAGCACAGCCTGCTTGGATACAACCATCAGCAACACCGCTCACAAACTTGGCAGCCACGTCGATATCGAGACGGCCAGTTGCAAAGTAGTCCAAGAAAATCAATGGCTCAGCACCTTGCACAATCAAGTCATTAACATTCATGGCAACCAAATCTATACCCACGGTGTCGTGGATGTTCATGATCTGTGCAATACGCAACTTGGTACCCACTCCGTCAGTACAAGCAACAAGAAGAGTGTCGTCGCTGTTCTTGTATCCAGCAGCCTTCAAGTCGAAAGTTCCACCGAATCCTCCAATGTCGGAATCAGCACCTGCTCTACGTGTGGACTTGACCTTAGCCTTGATCTGTTCAACAAGGAGGTTTCCATTGTCCACAGAAACACCAGCATCAGCGTATGTGATTCCACTCTTAGCGGCAGCCTTGAAAGCCCTGTGTGCAATGTCGCTTCTGTTGTACTTTTTGTTGAAGGATACCTTGTCTACTCCCTGGTATGCGTTGTCAACACTCTGGCGGATAGTGGAGCCAGTTGCAGTTGCAGCAATAACTCTTCCACCAGCGGTCACGACCTTTCCGTCTCTCTCAGCAGTTCCAGCGTGGAAGATGTAAGTGTCAGATGGGATCTCACCAACGGTGATCTCGTCACCCTTGCCGTAAGCCTCAGGGTATCCTCCAGCTGCCATCACAACAGTGGTAGAGAAGGTGTTTGGCTTGGTTGCAACGGTCACAGAGTCTAATCTGTGCTCAGCACATGCCAAGAAAACCTGGGCCAAGTCTGTGTCCTCAGTCAACAATGGCAACACAGTCTGGGTTTCTGGGTCACCGAATCTCACATTGTACTCCAAGACCTTTGGTTCACCTTGTGGGGTCAACATGATACCAGTGAACAAAACACCACACATGGGGTAGCCGTCCTTTCTCATACCGTCGATGGTGGGCTTGATGATGGTGGCATCGATCTTCTTCAAAACCTCAGCACTGGCAATTGGAGCAGGAGCGTAAGCACCCATACCACCGGTGTTCAAACCAGAGTCGCCATCGCCAATTCTCTTGTGGTCCTGAGCTGCAGGAAGGTTGAAGAAAGAGTATCCATCAGTGAGAGTCAAGATGGACAATTCGTCACCCTCCAAGAACTCTTCGATAACGATCTCATCTCCAGCACTACCGAAGCTCTTTGTAACCATGATCTCGTCCAATCCGGCCAAGGCCTCTTCCTTAGTCTCAGGAATGAGAACACCCTTACCGGCAGCAATACCATCAGCCTTCAAAACGATTCTGTAGTCAACCTCCTTCTCTATGTAAGATCTAGCAGCATCGACATCGGTGAAGTTACGGAATCTAGCAGTTGGAATGTTGTGCTTGTCCATGAAGACCTTGGAGAAAGCCTTGGAACCCTCCATCACGGCAGCGCGAGCACTTGGTCCAAAGACAGGAATACCGACTTTGCTGAAGACTGTAGAAATTCCGTCAACCAATGGCTGCTCTGGACCAGGAACCACGAGCTTGATGTTCTTCTCGACGGCAAATTTGGCCAATGCATCAAAGTCCTTAGGAGATCCAGACAACTCTGGCACGTTGATAACCTTTGGAACCAAGCCAGTACCACCGTTACCAGGAGCAACGTAGATGTTGGCCACAGAGTCAGACTGTGCCAATTTCCATACGATAGCATGTTCTCTGCCACCGTTTCCGATAACAAGAATGTTCAAAGCAGACATGTTGATTTTGATAGAGAGTTTTCCCTATTGATATGCGAAAAAAATTGCGATGCTTTGACTCGGAATAATATAGTCACGTGAATCATTTGAAAGATGGAGGCCCAAAGGTCCCCTAAAGACTCAATATTGTAAGCATTGGTTTATTCGGTTGGATCAAAGTGCATTTAAGAATTTTTAAGAATTATACGACAGTCATAACTGAAAATCATCAGGATATCGAGCAAACTAAGGAGTTTTCGGTAGCCTTATATAACTGAAAATTTGGGGTCGAACCTGGATGACATAAGCCGCAACGGCTGATAAATGCGTGAATTTGGCCACGTTCAAATCGCATCAGTCCAAACCTCTATCCAATGGTTACCAGTGATGTTTAATGGTGATAGACAATGGTGATAGACACCCTGCTCCAAATGATGTCAGTCCCGAAACCTGAAAGTTGTACTTCTCCCTTTTTAATCTTGATGGTGCCATTTGTCCTCACCCTCTCCTCGAACACATTGACTCCAACCCCTTTCACAACAGCATGTATCTCCTATAATCCTGCTGATCCTTTTTCTTTTGAGTGCCTGTCATATTGCTTTTCTATATTCCCTTATCAACCGATTTCACAAAAGGGATCGGAAATCCTTGATGGCTTTACGATTAATAAAAAAAACTACAAGCTACTAACCATGAATACAGCCAATTAAGCCGAACAAAAGTGGTTAATAATCCAAGGAAAGCCTAATTGTTAGCCAATAAATCCATTTCATCTACGTTCTCATGTCAGCTTTTCCCTCATCAATAATAATACTAACAATCCTAAAAAAGTGTCACGAACATCCAAGGTTGTTCTTTACTGTTAATAGGCTTGGTTGGGCTCCCATCAACGTAAGGCCCCTTAACTCTAATCCCAATATCCACCACTCATCTCCTTTCTATCGCCTTGACCTGTGTATAAAGCGATGCATTTTTTCCAGTCGGCAGATTTTTATGTACCATTGGCTTAATTGGGTTTTGGCCAATCACCTCTTTTTACTGATTTTTTTGATACGGGTGGTTAGGTAGCCATGCTTCTTTTACTGAAGGCCAGTTCGGGTGCTTTTTGGGTGGGAAGGGTAGTAGTGGAGTATCATCCAAGGCTAGGTCAATCCACATACAGTCCTCCTTGTTGCAAATAGTCATTGCAACACAAGAAGATAGAACACTAGTTCCATTCTATCAAATGCAGAGCGGCTTTAATTTATATGCCGCTTCGGTTTTGAAAGAAGGGTTGTGAATTTTTTTATTAGCAAAAACGTTCCTTTTTTCGAACCCATATATATAGAGTGCCCGAAGTGCACATTATTTGCTCGTTCTTTATCAATTTGATCAGAGATGGTTTCCTTCACAAAATTGACAGTCTTGGCAGCAGCCATCTTCTCCCAGGCCTTTGAGTTGCACCGTAACGAGGACGGTTTCGCCATCCTTCCTCCAACCGATGTTGTCTACAACTACCTCCAGGAGAAAGTCCAGGATGTTACTGGTGATGACTACCACGTCTTGAACACTGTTGACAGTAAGACTGGTGAGGTCATCGCTGTTAACTTGAACACCCACGAGTCCAAGAACACTGGTAAGTTCAAGAGAGACTACAAGAACAGCATCTACTACACATACCTCAAGCCTCGTACCATCTACAGAGACGACGGCTTCTGCTTCAACCAGCAGGATGAATTGGAGGTTTCTGAGTGCTCTTACGAGTTCGTCAACTACACTTCCCCAGACGACTGCTCCAGTGCTGGTGGTTCCAAGTACTCTTGTGTCTTGGATGTTGAGAAGTCCCAGGACTCTTCCTCTTCCTTGAAGAACATGGAGGACGTCCCAGCTTTGGTTAGATGTTTCCACTCCTTGAGCCTGGCCAAGAGTGCTAAGGTTTCTGGCGGTGCTTGTGGTAAGTAAACTCAAGATATCGAATGATGCTTTATGGGTATTCTTTGATCTCTAGATGAGTATTGTGCTGACGTGGTAATACCCAGACACGCGCGCAGACGTAAGTTTATTTCGCCAAAGGGCCAACGTATTGAGCTTAAGATGTTTATAGTAAAACTAATCAATTTTCGAAACACTATAGATTGAGCAAATGGCTCTTGAGATCCTGCGTTCACATTTCCCCTATCTAATTTTCAGTCAACCATGTAGCGCCCTCGCTCGATCACTCGATCGTTCGATCAGTTGGTAAATTGAGGTTTACTTTTTACGAAGGTTGCGATCGTGAATTGTTTCCCTGGGCTGAGAAGAGCTAAAAAATTTATGCATCCGAAAAAGCAATTGCAGCCTTCAACGACAGGCTGAAATCAAAGCTTTTTAAAAGTCGGAATATCTTCATGGAAAACCGAACTTGCTACGAAAAGATAGATAAAAAGTCATTCAAAGCTGATGAAGACAAGACCTTGTAATTTCCAACATTAAGTTGGCCTGTTTTTCTTTCCTTCGTATGACTTCTATCCTAATAGATTAGGAATTTTTTTCATTGAACGTTATGTACAGGTTTTGACTATATGCAGTTATAAGTCCCTTGACACCTACTTGGTGATTGAATCAGGGCAACCAAGGCAGTCCTAGCTCACTTCAGATGCAGATCCATTGTTTCATTAGATGTTATGTTTGTCATTCTACTCCACTACCGTCCATTACCTCTATCGTATTCTATTTACATACCTCTAGTGAGGTTAGATGGCCACATCTCCAAAGCCCACGACACCCTCAAACTTGTAGCCCTCATCGCTTGGTACTTTAACTTGCTCACCCTCAGCAGTAATTGGCGAGTACAAGTAGTAGCTCATCAATGCATTCACAACTGCTCTTGTCTTGGCCTCCTGAATCAGCGAACCGATTCCATCGCCCAACTTCTCAACCCCACAGAAGGCTCCCGCAACATACATGGCATGCGCAGATAACCTACCGGTTTCTGCGATCAATCTGATCTCCACTGGTTCAGTAAATTCTAATTTGTCGCAGAGCCTCACGAGTTCTCTCGTTGGCTGGTTGAATTGGAACATTTCCTCCAATCTCAACTTCCTCAGCAATATGTGGTCCTTGATAAACTTCTTGGTGGCGTTCTCACCTACGTGTGTGTACAAGCCCCCGATGATAGCCCTCACGGCCGATGCAAAAGCCTCTGATTCATCAGACATGAATTTGTTCTTGTGCAAGCTCTTCGACTCTTGCGAACTCAACTCGTGAATTCCTGGTTCGTCGCTGGTATTGGAGCTGAATCTGAGTTTTCCATACTGGATGAACTCAGACTCCTGTGATAAGAACTGATCCAACTTGGATTTCTGATGCACTTCAAGACCCCAGTTTTTGCCCACTTCGTGGAGAGCCTCCACGCCCATTAAAGAGTCGACTGCCGCGTTGTGGATTGGCATCGGCAATCTAGGGTACTTGATTAAGAGATGTTCACTAACGTAGTACGACAACAAGTTTTTTCCCAATACATTGAGGCCAAAGTTGTTGGCAAGGCCGCCACTCGACTCAGACGTCAAGTTCATGGCCTGCGAAAGCGTCGCAAGCAGATACTTTTCCGGGAGTTGTAATCTTGAATGTAACGCAACAAGAGGCGGAGATTGTTGTGCGGTTGACTCTGGTAGTCTATGCGTGAAATGTGTGTGCTTGTAGGAACCGTAGTCGGATACTTTATCATATTTTGTTTTCAAAGACCCTGCACGAGACAATGAAGTCCTCGAAGAATGGAGCTGACGGAATGCATTCCTAATTGGCCCGTTCTTCAAACCTCTGTTGATCATATCAGGCTATGAGAAATTTTTCACTAGAACAAAATTTTTTTCACAATGAACCAACTCTGGTAGATCACCAAAAACAAAATATCTTAGGGATGATTTCAAAGTCGATCAGTGATTGAGATTTCCCAGGGATTTGAGTAATAACCTTCTTAGTCCTCTGTAAAATGTTGATTTGATTCGTAGAGCCTTGTCTCGATGCCTCCTATAGTCGTGCGAGCTCCAAAATGTTAACCAACCAAATTGTCTAGAAAAGTATTAGAAAAAAGTTATCATACATAATGGGACACGCACCGAAAGTTAACGCCGCAGCGGCCATCATGATGAGCTCTGTGGCTGTTCTCTATATTGCCATCAAGTCTCCACTTAAGTACCAGTGGGTGAACGAAAACAGATTGAGCCCAAAGGCTGATTTGGCATGGAGAAACGCTGCTTCTAAGTGGTTGGACAACCACCAGTAAGCAATCACCGTTAAGGTATTTATTCAACAATGAGAGCTCGGGTGTTTGAATCATGGCGATGCAACCTGTTAAAAGATTTGCCCCACGAGATTTGGTAAATCAAACACCCTTTTCATCGATAATCTACTAGATAACATTCTCGTCCCGAGCTTTTATATTCACGCATCTTCTATGAGGTTTATCTATGTACGCAATAAACACGATTAGTTTCATCTTGTAATGTCTGTCGTTCTTTCAGCAGAACGACTGGTATTTTGTAATCCCCACTTGCTATACCCCCGCAAGATTCGACAAGATTTACTGTTTCTGCATCTCGATATCTACGGGCGCAAGCTTGGTTGCATCATTTTCCAACTTGAGGAAACACCAGTTCCACCTTCTTATTATTTCGAGAATTTGTAGCATGGTATAACCGAATGTTTGGTAATCGCCCGAGTATAACATCTCTCCAATTGTCGCAAAGTGAACAAAGCTACTTCCACGACTGACCTTGAAAATCCAAACAAAGCGAAGCACAAAGTTTATGATAATGAGGGCGTAGTATGCCCAGTGGGGCTTTCTGTTTGTTATGCGGCCCCTGCGGAAAGTCAATCCCCAATCCATCTTTAAATCCCATATGAATGAGTATGTGGAATTTATCAATAGACACACAACTAGCAAAGATTTCAGATCAATGTGCAATGTGGCGATGAAGAGGGGGCCAAAGTTGGTTACATATTTGAGTAAGTTGAGCAAGTGTGTAACATTTCCCGTGAGTCTGTACTCATACCAACATTGTTTAATTCGGATCACAATGGGAATCAGGAGAGCAATCCACTCATACTTGTTGTAGTCTAATCCGATGCAGATGTATCTCACTAAATCATTGAAAACTCTGCTAAACGACATGAAAGAATCACTCACCAAGATGTCATTGGATCTCATAAACTGCAGTGCGATCCCTCCTACCAAAATGCGCTTGAGCGTTGTATAAATACGCACCTGTCCTTGGGTTCCAGACCAGTTGTAGAAGAGCTTGTACAAGGCAAAAGCTATCGATATCACAGCAACTGTTGGCGCTGCAAAGTAACCAATGTGGTAGAACTCAAGAGTCTCAAACAACAAATACCCCATTAACACGAAGAAGGAGACATCTCGCAAATTTTGCCCTATTGACTCTGCTAGTCTGGCATTCTCCAGATATTGTACGGTGTTGACAGTATGCCACTCACCAGATGAGTATTCATGAATATCACGATCTGGGTCAAGATAACTGTGCTGAGTATACGAAAAATTGATCAATTGTGCCACGTTCAAATTGAGCCATTTGTACAGAATGTATACCAAGGCGTCCCATAGCCCCACCGTGAACAATAATAGTGCTAGTACTTTAAAAGGTAGTGGTAAGATATCCGTTACTAGCATCGTTGTTAACAAAATTTCGCGACCAAAAAATAAGTTGTCTTTTAAGCTTCAGCTCTGATTCAATCCTACTCCTTCAATTGCCGGTGCACAGAGGCTGAGCTTCAGAATGAAGATTGTGGTGAACAAGCATTCAAGCGCAAATACTGTTGAAAAATTCTAGCAAACGAGGCTGAAGGGAGATTTAGCTACACGAAAAATTGACACTGAAAGTGATCAGCAAAACATGCCACTTGGGCCTGATGTCCAGGACCAAATTTAAGCTACTTAATAAGAAGGCTTCAGACGTGCATTGCACGATTTGAAAGTTATAATCATAAAGTATTCATGATTAGCATGGAAACATCACTAGCCAACTATCAAGCTTACAAGAGGAGCATATACAAACTATGATTTGCTGCAGATACCTTGAGACCACTCGAGTTATCCAAAGCTAATCAAGTTGAGATTAGTTTACTTTCAAAATTCAGATTTAGGTACTCTAATATGTTAGTATATTTCAAGAATAGACTCAATTACTTCAGAATTTTCAGTGTTTGGCTAATATCGAATCGGTCATGGTCCTGAAAAGGATCCTCCGTTTGGGGCGACATCTTTGTCATCAGTGTAATTGTGGGCTTCACTTACGTTTTATTCGTGCTAATGAAAATTGTAGCTGGAAATCTCATTGAATTTATACTCTAATTTTCTGATGAGCAGATTTTACCCGGATTAAAATTCGCTTTCAAAAGAAGGGCTTTCTATATGCAGTATTGTGTCTAAAATCTATGATTTGAACCATTCATTCTCATTTCACCCTTAATTCTTCTTCCTTCTAGAGTTACTCTTCGACTTTTCCTTTCTCAAGTTCTCTCTTCTCTCAGCCTTTGTCAAGTATCTAAAGTTCTTTTTCTTTTTCTTCTCCGGTTTTGCAACACCACATAAGACGGCATAGTTCTTAGCTCGCTTGATCGATTTGTCCAACACCTCTTCCGATTTCTCGATATTCACGTTATTTGCCTTCGCGATCTCGTTTAGGGATGCAAGCGCGGGATTGTCGAGCAGCTCCACCGTTACTGTTGTTTCATCATCTATAATGGCCCCACTGTCAGTTGAAACCAGCGGGTCCAGGATATAAATTTCCTTGTGGCGGAGAATTCCCTTAGGAGGTTCTCCCTTTGAGTCACTTTCATCTTCGCTCTCGCTCGCTATACCGTCCCACTCATCTTCCTCGCTTCCTTCCTCATTCTTTTCATCTGCATCCTCATCATCGCTATCATAGTTGGTGATTTTCTTCATGGTTTCATCAAACTGCTTCATTTGATTCTCTAAGTCCTGCTTTCTTTCATCTCTTATCTTCTTTCTTTCGTCAATCCTCGCTAAGCGCTCCTGTTCCTGAATGTACTGTTGTGCTTTCTTCTTTCTTTGCAACTTCCTCTTATGAAACCCAGTCAAATATTCAACCCGCAGATCTTTATCAAACGTCACCTCTTCAACTTGATGTTTCTTTGATTGTTTCTGGGCATACTTCTTTCCCCCAGTTAATATCTCTCTATTTCTTCTGATACTGGCCATTTGGTGTATAATATAGAAATTCTCATCGCAAAAAAAAAGCGACGCTACTATGGATGGTACACAGGCAGTCAGACAATTAATAAAGAGCTTAGATGCTTCAGTAGAACTGCTAGAGGATGCACTTGAACCTATATTTAAGCAGACACTCGATGAGTTAGCTCAAACTGCAGATTCCCTGGAAGGGCAAATCGAGAAAGTGAATGCCTACAACAACTTCTTATACACCCTTATTGCCACCCTCTTTGCATACATGAAGTCTATTGGTGTGAACACAGACTCGCATCCCATAATGAGTGAGTTGGATAGGATCAAAAGCTATATGAATAGAGCCAAGAGGCTTGGTTCAGAGCAAGAAGACAAATCAAATGCTGAAGAACAGCGAAAAGAGGAATCAAAGGCATTCCTCCAGAACGTGTTGGGTGGTGTACGCGCAGGTGCCTCTGCCCCCAGCTCAATGTCACAGCCTGCGATTAGCAGCAATAATTTCAAAGGGAAGCATACCAAGTTCGAAGATGAAAAAGACTCTACACCCGCACAATCCAGGACTTCCTCGAGAGCGAAAATATCAAAGACTACAAAGCCAACCAAATCCGGCAAGATTACGAAGCCAAAATCGAAAAAATAACCCATTGTATATTATATATAGAATTAAAAGTATCATGACTCCATTAAGCTCATCTATTCCATGCATTTCTTCAGTAGAAGTCTTTAAAGACGTCCTCCTCGATCAAGTTTTCTTCAACCATGAAGTACACCTGCATCAACAAATTCGGAAACTTATCGTTAAAGTACTTGTAGAATCCCTCTGGCAAAGGACTCATCTCAGCCATCAAGGCGGCTGGAAGATCGTTATAATGGTGGTACTTATTTCTCACTGCACGTAATAAGTCCATCAACTTCTCAGGGTGGTACTTCCTGTACTTGCCCAAGTTGTTCATAAAGTTTTCGTCAAACTTTGCATGCCAATTTCCACCATGTACTTGGTGTGCATGAGTTTCCAATTTGATGAGCAATTCACTAGGAGGATCACGCCTCTCAACTTCGAATCTGTCACTCACCTTAAGAAGAAACTCAAGCTTTTTCTTCACGGGCCAAAAGAAGGGGTGTACTTTGATTTTAGACGTGTTCGGTCTCATCGATGGATTCCCGTTGATCATTGAAGATATCAAATGCTTGGCTTCAACATGATCATTAGGGCACGCATTTGATAGAGCTGTAATGTCATAAAGTCCCTTTATGATGTTTCCTTCACGGAGATAGCGGTCACCAAAAGGATGGCTTCCACCCGTCAAAATATAGTAAAAGACACATCCCAAAGAAAATATGTCAATAGCCTTTGTGAGCCTCTTTCCCCCTGAATGAGTAGGCAGGTTTTGAGAAACTGACGTTGTGCCATGAAACGAGTTTGAATTAGAGCCAACAGACGAGATCGTATCTGGAGATATTTCGAGCAAGTCGTGATTCAAGAGTAGCTCTGGAGCACGCCAGCCTGATGTTCCCAGAGCAGCGTTTTGCGTGGTTGCGCGAAAACTTGATTGGTCTGACTCTAACTTTTTACACAATCCGAAATCCGATATAAGCAATCTGAACTTATTTTCAGAGTTCAATTCTTCGTTCGAAAAGGAATTGTGTTTCTTTTTGCCCTCAGCAACCAAGATGTTTTGAGGCTTCAAGTCTCTGTGAACAATCTTCAAAGTATGCAAATAATGTAACCCACTAGCCAATTGATAAAGAACATTGTTGTAGCTCGGTGACTGTAAATGTAATGCCCCCTTGGGCTTTTCAACAATGTCCTCTAAGGAGCATAAACAGAGCTCTAAGGCAATGTAAAGGAATTTTTCAGTTTCACTCGACTGTGAGCAAAAGTACCTGATGACATTTGGATGGTCGTCGCTTTCCTGAAGCAAACGAACTTCATGGTTGGCAATATCGTAGAAGTCTAACAACATACGTTTGACTGCCACTGGGCGGTTTTCAAACGTACCTTGATAAACAATTGTTCCATGCGAGCCATAGCCGAGGATTTTATCTGAAATCATGAGGTTATTTTCAATTTGCAATTTCTTGACTGCAACTTTGGGTGGGGCTGGAGTCTTCACGAGACTAGTCGTGGCAATAATCACTTGTTCATCTACATCAGAATCTGTCTTACCCGGTGATTGCGCAACATCCAGGCCGTCTGGAGCATCAGCCTTATTTTTGTTCACCCTTCTACCCCCCCTCTTCCCGCCTCTTCCTCCTCTTTTTCTCTTTTTCTTCACCAATGTCTCGGGAGTCTCATCATCACCATCAATCTTCTCTGAGTCTTCACCTTCCAACTTCTCCGTCGAGTCGTCATTGGAATCCTCAGACGCTTCATTTTCTATGGCTGAAGTGAACGTGACCTTCTTGGGTTTTTTACTTTGTCCTTCTTTACCTTCCTCCTTCAGATCTTCTGTGTTGTCGGAAAGCTCAGCCGATACCTCCAAAACGTCATCTGATTTCTCTTTGTACTCTTTTTCCTTTGATCTTGTCATCACAGGCAACGATCCCACTAATTCCATGTCCTCTTTGCCTTTTTTAGGACCTGAAATTATAATGCTGAATTCATTTGCATTAAAGTAGTAGAGCAAGAAAATGAAGAGCAATATAACCACTAAATCCTCCAAAACCCTCCTTATAATCGAAGTTGTGATTTTACCGGTGATAAGACCAATCTTTTTAGGCGGGTCAATCGTTTCTTGTGAAGCAGGGGAAGTTTGCCGGTTAATGTCTTTGCTGGAGTCAATGAGAAGAACTTCAGACTCACGAGATGGCGCATAAATAAGATCAGACGACTTTTCAGGAAATCTAATCCCGTCAATAATGGTCTGAATCTCATCCTGGTTTCTAATACGGGAAGGTTTACTGACCTCGTTTGAACTTCCATCCCCAATCTGCTTGAATCCTGTTTCCTTCGAGTTTGCATCAGGGAAACGTAGAACCGGCTGATACATCGTCTTACTCGTCAAGTGGAATGTTTTGTGAATTCCACTAATTAACGATTCAACTATTCGCGTTGGACTTTTGAGAAGCTGGAAATCTTTTATGTAGCTAGTGTCCACCTCGTCGTTATTCTGTAGCTTGTACAAATCAAGTTGGTACTTTGAAATAGGGGCACTTTTGATTAACGTGGGGTAGTTATCAAAGCTCATAGCAAACCATTCCTTCCCGTTGGAAGTCTTGTTGAGGAAAACTAAATCCTCATTAATTCCTTGGCCGGCATCCTCTCTTTGGATGTCATTTAAAACCTTCAACGGGTGTGGGAGCATGACATAATCCTTCGTTTTTGAGTTGTGGAATACATCAAAAACACTGACTGCTAAAGATGGCAACTTGCTTATCCACATTGGTGTACCCAAGTCTTTGTTTATAGCGAGAAGAGATTTATCGTGGAAAGGAGTGAAATAAAGTTTGTCCACGCTTTTTTGATTTTGCATAATCAAGTCGTTGTCGATATTGTTTGGTCCCCACTGAGAGTATGTGACATTCCACACCACATTTGTGTTTTGCTTGGAATATATCGACAACTCGTAAGTAGTTTTACCAATCATGATGTTGTCTCTGCTCGTATCCAGTTGTTGGTGTGGTTGGTAGTGTGTATTGGGCACAGGGCACTTTTGATCGTTACCAAAGGATGATTTGATCTCTCCAGACCGTATATTGACGGTATACAAGCTGGTTTTACGAGTTCCGGTGTAAATCTTGTCATCGCCACTGAGAGAAAACGGTGACTCTAAAACCAAATCCTTGATGCTTGTAGGTAGCTTATTCAAGCCGAACTTTGGAGTAAAGTAGTAAAGTGATCCGTCCTCATATGGTTCCACGAACCACAATATGTTGGCCTGTGAGTTTTCCTCAGAATTGTTGGATTGAATTTTCACCAATGGTTGATCGATCGGAAGGGTCCACAAAAGAGCACCAGTGTTACGCTCAACTCCGTGTAAATTGCCATCGATGTCACTTATAAGCAACAAATCTGTGAGCTTACAATCGTTTATGGATCGGATGTCGAGCGGAAGCAAAGGCTCTTTAGCATTGAAAGTCGCTTCGTGGTACTGAACTTCCTCGGTGGGATTTGCATACTCATAAATAGGAGTCTTAAACGATTCGCTCACCAATTCTAGTCGTGGTGCTGCAAAAACTAGTGCTAGAAGGGAGAACCAACATACTAAGATCCAATGTAGTTGCCTCATTGCTGAGCGCTATGAATCAAAAAGTCAATGCGAAAAAATTTTATGGTTTCCGGGCAGCCAGGTGAAAAGGTGCAAATTGGTGTCCGGAAACAGTGTGAGTGTTGCGTGAAACGATATCCAAAAATTCGGGGCCGAGGTTGCTTATGATAAGGAGCGTTATTTCGTCTATAGATTTCCGAGCAAGAGCTTGATTTTTTTTGTTCTGATCGGGAGTCGTGCACAAATCGAAGGAGAAAATTACCTGACGACCGTAGTCAAGAACCTCACTACTGCATGCAGGCACAGAACCCACTGAACTTGTAATCGATTTAAGGTTTTGACGTATTTTATGTTTTTAGCTACCTTCGCTCATTGCAAAAATGTGTCAGTGAGGGTACTGTTGAGTCATGAAATCGTTAATTATTATACATATATTTAAAAGGGGCATAGCAGATCACGGGTATTAGTGATTATTTTTCATTTCTTCCAAAATATCCATTGTTTTCACCTGTCTTTGATCAGCAATCATTGTGATCAAGCCAAGCGCGATATGTTCCAACTCCTGGTATCTTTTAAGCTGTGTTATGTGCTTTCTTACAATTTCCTCTGGATTCTGAGTACAATTTGCGAGCTCACTAATTAAGATAGAGCACTGGTTCTTTATATCGTCAAGGTGTTTTTCAGTTATTCCCTTCTGCTTTTCCTCCTCTTTGGGCATCAGAGGCAATATGATGTCACTTCTAGGTGTGTTGTCCACGGTTATGTCGCTACATAGCTGGGGTCTTTCGTCCGAATTTAGGGACAATGTGGGTACTTTGGCTTGTATGTGTTCTAGCTGCCCCTCGATGCGGACCAGGTTTGCCTCGAAGCTATCTGCTGCATGTACAGTTCCAAACACTGGTGGAGGTTCTGTAAGTGGTGGTGGTTCTGGGTTATATACGTTCACGTTCATCTGCTGTGTTTATCTCAATTATCATCCAAAGTAAACCGAACCAAATTTATTTACCTGCGAAAAAAAGATGTGCAAGATTTCTTGTTATATATCAGACAAAATACGTCACTCAAATTTTGGGTTGGAAGGGCACAATAGGTGGATACAAAAAAAAATGGATTGTTGTCAAAAAGGAAGGACTTGGGCATAAGCCCCAAAAAAGACGAAAAATGACAGTCGGAAGCAACGTCCTTCTCATGAAAGCTGGTCAGTGTGGCTTGTCTCAGAATCGTGATGTGGGATATATTGGAGGTTTAGATTATATAGACACAGTGTGGACGTTGCACAAAACTGGATAAATATGCGTAATCCAATAAGTGGATGAGATACATTTGAAACTTCGCTTATAGTACACTAGTTGCTTGATTAGGCGGACAATGTAGGAGCGGATTAATGGGGAGATAACAGACCTGGCCCCGACTACAAGATCTTCAGGGATGTGAATTTTTCTTTTGGTAATCTTCCTGCTCAAAAGAGGTAAACAAACAAGCAGATCCGCGATGCCGGCTCACCGGACGGCTAGAACACTTTAAAAGAAGCCTCATTTTATTAGCTACAGTACTTATGCTATCTCTACTTCGTATATCCTACCTTCCCTGGCTTCCCCCCTAGTTGGCTCATCATTCGTAAAGTCGCCAGACGGAAGCCCGTAAATCACGCATGGCTCAGTGGATATCTGCAAAAACCACAAAGAAACCGCCATGTAACGGACAAAATGAATTTGAATAATAGCTTCCGGCTAAATAAAGCAGAAGGTGAGATGATTGGGTCTTGTATATAAACTCAAAAGGCTAAAATATTATTTGTTGAAGTCTTTCTCGATCTGGTTATTGATAAGGATAGTTGGAATATCAACTATGCGGGATCGGTTTGTTCTTGAATTGCATACAAAAAAAACCTCAGGGGCTGTTCGGAAAGAGTTTTATACAGATATGCCGCGATGCATATGACTATCACAGGGTCTATCTCGCCAAATCTAACTCCCCGTGATATCAAAGCAAGTTTTGGGTCGGGGAGGTCGATTGCATCGTCACCTTCGTAACATAACTCCGGTAAAATAGTGCACTAGCTTGGCTACCGCAATGTAATTATTACGTCATATAGCGTTAAATTTGTCAGACTTGCAGTCCACAAGATGCTTTTGCTGTATGCAAGACTTCCCAATGTGAGTTTTACGATTGCTACCGTACAAAGAACAAATCTTCAAAACCATGGGCTCAGGGTCAATATCCAGCAAATCCCGATCCATAATATTGGTGACGTTTGGCATGTGCCTTGGTAACTCTGGTAAACGTCCCTGTGATGTTACGATTTCAACATAGCAAAACTAAACTCACCACGCTATTGGAGATTATCCTGGAATTCTGTTATGGGATTATTGGAGATGTGAAATTACGAGTTAAAGCCACTTGCATATGCTTGTCGGTCGGTCTTAAAATGTGGTAACTTTTCATTTGCCAGTGCACTTTTTTTTTCTTCTTCTGTCTGAAACAGTCACTTTTCCCCATGTTTTGGTTCTTCCCTAATCATCGATCGGCTCATTGCGCCATTATATTATGCAAGCAATTTCTTCTCGGTGATTGCCCACTACCGAGTGACCGTAACGAATTTGCCATGACAAACGGAGTATTAGGGATTCTAAAGTAGTTCTGCGCTTGCATTCATTCCGTCGGCTATCCGAAGGAAAACAAAGATAACAGACAGTCATTCATAGCACTAGAAGCGACAAAGATTTTTAACGGCAACTTGGTGCGAGTGGCCACGCAACCGGACCATAGCCTTTCCAATCACCAGGAGCAATTTGCAACAATAGATAAGATTCATAAACCTGGGGTAACAATAAACCCTGACAACCTAATTGTAAATCTGAAAATTAAGATCAATGTGCCATCGATCTGACGTAGGACGTAAACTCTCCACCATCTGTAACTCTTCTATATCTCAAAGATCAGTTTATTACGGTTCTACAATCAATCATGCTCCTGAAATCCTTCAAATCTCAAATCTATATAAACCCGTAACCAATAAATTAAAAACCCTTACAGCGCTCTGCCTGGAAATAACTTGTGCTTGTTGTTGTTGAAGAAATCCTTGTCGATCTTGAAATCCGACAGTCGCGCTGCGGCTGTACCCGGCGATGAGTTCAGTCGACTTCTGGTCAATGATCTCGGGTGCGAGCTCATTTTCTGGTCTTTCATTTGAGAGTACTCATGTCTTGCGCCAATGGCATTGATGTAGTCTGCGTAGAGATCTTGTGCACTAGTGACGCGAGGCAATTCGTCTCCCATCACAGGGTTTTCAGGCCCCATGTAGTCCTCCATTGAGAGGACAGATGAAGGATACGAACCACCGCGGTACATTTGCTGCAACTCTTGGACGGCTGGAAGGTCCTGCAGTGTTCTTCTCAGTCTCAGTGAGGTACTAGTAACTCCCCTGTTCAATGTGAGAGGCAGTGCTTTGCCCGAGGGGGCGTTCACTGGCAGCGCTTTCCCAGTAGAAACACTCAGTGGGGGCGTAGAGTCACGGACCTGCGGTGATGCACTACTTCTTGGACTGCTCCTTTTTGATTTCTTTCTTGGGTCTTTCAAAGATGGCACTGGGAGGGCCAGTATCCATTCTGTGACGAACCCGCTCAGTGCAGCGTTGCTACCTTGTTTAGTGGAACGAGCCTTTACCGCCATACTCTTCGATTCCTGCTTGTTCCCCAAGCTGTGGAAAAAGGACTCAAGAAAGCTTTCAGACCTGTCTGCTGGGTATATCTGAGAGACAACACACAGTAGAACAATATCGACGCAATCCTCGAAATTACGCCTAGAGCCCTTGTTGTTTTGGAACATGTTTGACACAAGCGCTCTGTTGACCGCCTGCAAATTGTTACGTTTGCTGTAAAAGAGCCAAATTCGTATCATGTCAAGCATGAACGATACTGTGAATGCCAACTCCTTGTCCAACTTCCACGTCCGCTCGATCCATTGTATGCCAACGTAGTAGATCCAGTAGTTGATCAAAAACTTGTATGACTTGGAGCTCCCCTCAAGTGAGAGGGACTTGATGGATACCGCAAGCGGTATGAAGAATGTGAATAGCACACATATTAGATTGATAATGTATAGCATTGTATCGACGTCGTTGCTGATTCAAAGAAGTGCGGAGAGCGTTTTTTTATATACTTGCCGTCATCAACCTTTTAGAAAAAATACGTGCAGCCTATTTTGTACATCGCCGCAACTATTCAACCGTTTTCGATCTAAGATCACCTTCTTCCCAAACAGAAAAAAGGCACCCATGCAACCTCTAAAAGAAGCAATGTTACGTCATGTTTTCTTTTTTCGACACTTACTTTCGGAATGTTTTAGTACCTGGCCCGCGAAAAACCCGGCTAGGCTGTTAAGGTTCATCCCTTTGTGCCATGGCGACCATTCGCGAACGGTATACTAACACAAATGTGCGAATAATTAGACAACGCCATTAACTCGCAAATGACGGGGGTGCAATGGAAGGTGGGTGCAACTGAAAACCGTGCACAATTTGCCTATTTGCCCACACGGCTATCGTCGGCGAATTGGTCAGTGACTCCACGTTTAGTTATCTCGGTTTCTCCTTCTCTTGTTGAGGCTGTCACACCTTTTGTTCCATCGGACCTTCCCGAGTCTTTGCCCATCCTTGGCAATCTCTTGAAACAGCTGGAAGAAACGGAAAGCACATCATGCCTACTTTTCCCTCACAAAACCTTGTTCCCAGGGGTCCAGAACTTGTGTTTGAAAACCACCCTAAAGAATTCGGAAAAAGGAAAATAAAAAGAGCGAAAACCTGGGGCACAAAAACTACTTGAAACTTTATAGAAGTGAGCAAGACAAATCGTGCAACCTCGAAAAATGGTCGTATAGTGAACAGTTCAATCGAATGGTCCAATTCTACCTCATGGTCTGAATGTTCAATCACATGGTTCAAATAATAAACGTCTGAGTCGAACAATGGCTGTATGATAACTTCGAACCAGTTTCACACGTACCAGGAGAATTAACTTCTTTACACTCACAAAGTGGATGCATTTCCCCATTGACTCTTGTTCTTCCTTTCTCCCTGCGCTCTCGCCTCATGGTAATCGTCTCCAATTTTCATATGGGTTACATTTCCTGTACACGTATGCCCCTTTCATAATCATGGTTTTGCAAAATCAGCCTTGTCCTCTCCTCTTTCCCAGTCACAAATACATTTGTAATTTTCGCGTTCTTCGATGGTCCCCTTACGACTCTAACATTCTCATTCCCTGCTAAGCCTAAATGCTGCATAAAATTTTTCACTCAATTGACCTCTACAAGTTAGCCAATGTCATACACAGTGCCGCATTTCACAACGGATCGTATGTTCATTGAACAGGTTTTACGCCTTTCGAATTTTCAGCGTCTCGGCGAGGCTCTTGATCCCTTTCTTTGATTTGTTTCGTCAGACAGATTTTGGGGCATGTTTCGTCAGACATTTTCCTCATTACAATCGTCAGACATTTGGCCTCTCCTGTTTTAATAATTTTTTAGTCAATTTTTGCAGAATCCCCTTGAAAAAATCCTTATGTAATACAATTTCTGTAGTGGTGTGCCTTTTCGTAAAATCTTTCCCTGTTACGAATCTCTCCACGACTTACCTTTCATCCTTCCGTCCTACAATGTTTCAATGCTCATTTATGCTAATATGATCCCTATAAATTCAACCTTTCATTCAACTTCTCCAACTTCAACTTGGTAATGTCAATGATTTCGCGTATTTCTTGGTTTGAATACTGTTGGTAAAGATTATGGTCGGTGTTCCGGTTAGCAGTATTTTCAACGTGAATATTGTCTAAACTTCTTTCCTTAATCCAATTCCATAAATCAACCTCAGCTTCCATTTTATTTCTGCGGTTTTTGAGTTCTGTATCGATGCTTGGAATGACCAAGTATTTTTCGTCATTGATGCTAATACGTGAAATGTGCGAGGTGGAAATTCCCTCAATCCTGTAGGCATTCCCACGGTTTCCAAAGAGAAGGTGGAGGATAAACTTTGTCAAAAGAAATCCAACAAACACAATCACGAGCCCTGCCACAAAATCACTCACAAATGGTATCTGCACTGGTGCCTGTGAGCCGATCGAGCTTACCAAGTTGGTGAACTGTGCTGCTATTCCCTCGTCACTCTTTTTGTTTTCATCCTCCAGTTCATTCTTACTCGTGGACGGCCTATCCTTCTTGGACGCAGTGTTCTTTCTGCTTCTTGATTTCTTCTTGGTCTTGCCCTTTGATTTGCTACCACTGCCTCCACCCTTTCCCAGCGTCAACATCTCATTCACTTTCTCCACCAACGTCTTCATCGACTCCTTCTGCCCATCGATAGATCCTTTTTCAATTGCACCTTTGATCCAAGACTTCGCGCTCCACTCAACTGTAGTGACCACATATAATTTGGTACAGTTTTGTGGTGCCCAAGACAAAAACAATTTGGTGCATACCTTGAAGGAATTTCCGCTTGGGACATCGGGAGTTCTTGTGATCTGCTCAACTAGAATATACTTCTCCAACAGATACTCGATTAACTTATCGTCTATAAGACACTTAGTTTGCTTGGGGCCAATAGGACCATTGAGGGGCTTCACGTATGTGTAATGTCTTTCCTTTTGCTTTTGGGTTAATGGGGTGATGTCAGACTCCGTGATATCAAAATTCTTTTGGGCCTTCAATATTTTGATATAGCTGGACGAATCGCTCCCAAAGAGTAAAAGGTAGACAGCTCCCAACGGTCCATTAAGAGTCTCTTCACAAATAAATGTCTCATTCTGTTGTTTAGAGTAACCCGTGGAGGTGGGTGCATGAGTGAGGGGACCAGTCACGGGCAAGCCGTTGAACTTGGCATCATCTTGACTACCTTTTTCCTGAGTGTTTTTTTCCTGTGCTTTCTCCTGTGTCTTCTCTTGCCCTGCCTTATCCTTCTTCACTGGTGTATTTTCAACGTCATCTCCACCGTCAAAAGAGCCATCCTCACTGACATAGCCTTCGTCTTCTTCCATATTCTTCCTACCAGAGCCCTTGGAAGCTGAAGATATACCACTGAAGCTACCCTCGTCTCCAGCCAGTCCTTCCATTGACTCAGGGCCACTGTATAAGTCAGACTCCTCGTCGGAATAAGAATCAATGTCGCTGTCATATTGCTCTGAATTTGAAGTGCCCAGAAAGTTTCTGCTCCTACGAGACTTCCTACCCAATCCTTCAACCGCAGGTTGGTCACCGTCTGTGTTTTTAACCAACACTCTGTGCCAAATTCTTGTGATCAAATTGAAGGTCGAGTCACGACTGAGGAATGTCGCAAAAACGTACTTGTGGTGCAAAGTTCTTATGATCATACCGTTGGGGAACAATACCGCAGTTGATTTCTTTTCAATTTGGATAACTTCTTGCAAAGGAATGGTCAAGTTTGTCACCCAACCCATAATATTGGAATTAAAGCAAATGTAGTTCTCAGATATGTACATCCTTCCTTGAACCAAGAAGTCCTTAGATAAGGCACAGCTACAATCTTCAATCAACTTGTCGCTGTGAGGAATGTTCTTGAAAGCATTGTGAAATTCCTTGTCCTTTTTTTTGGGTGCAAATTTTAAGCTTGAGTAATCAATTTCATTTAAATCTGCTGGCTTTCCACCTGACGTAACAGATGCCAGATCCGAAAGTACGCTATATTCATCAGTGGGCTCATTGCTCTTTATTCTGGAGATAGTTTGGCTTCTCAATTTGACCAAGTCGGTCGAGCTTTGATTCCCAATGGAACGCCTATGTATAATTTTTGAGTCCCCATTGCCGGTAACCGCCAATTGGTTGCTCTGTGGTATGGAACGACCTGTAATTCCCGGACTGAGGCTTTTCTTGGTGTCGTTCAAATTGTCTGTAGAGTGATTCGGCGTGATCATGAGTCTCTTGTTCGCAGCCTCTGGTCTTTTATTTCTGAGAGATGGCGCCCCGTTTATTAATGTGTGAATGTTATTGGCGTTAATGGCAGCATTCTTATCGGAGAGTTCCTTGTTAACACCTGAACCAATGTCACCATTGATTTCCACAGGCTTGACTGGACGCCTGTTTTCGAAACTCTCGAGTGTCAAATCGCCTTCACCAAGGGAGTTCAATGGCGACTCTCTAACAGGCTCGAAATGGACATTGGCAGTAGATACAGACACCAGAGCGGAATTCTGATTGTCTGGTTGAGATGAAACCTGGGATTGACCCTCTTGATCAACTTCCTTTGCTTCTGGATCCTTATCTTTAGGGGGGCTTCCCAGTTTTGCTGGTTTCAACAATTGTTCAAGTCTACTGGAGAAAGTGTCCTTTCTTTGCCTATTGGGATTCTGTGGTAATGTAAGGGAATCCGAGGTCTCTTTCTTCTTGGGAGTGCTTCTTCCCTCGGGTGTAAGTTGGAATTCCCCACGTTCTTCCAGAGGTGAGAGCATGATATTCGCTGCATTTTGCGCCGCACTAAACAAAGAAGATAGAAAACCATTCGAATCTGACTTTGTAGGTCCGGCAAATGCCTCGGTATCAGATTTGGACCCGCGCAGTTCTACTTCGGCATCTTCGATCACAGGCAGCGGGCGTTCAATCTGAATTGAGAACTTCGGAGGTGGGAGCGGGTGCTCCGACTGCCCGTTCGGCAGCATCTCACCAATGGTATTTCTGCGATCAGCTTGCAGCAACGGTTGGGGAGGTAAAGTGATGTTGAACGAGCCATTCGGATTGACTCTACTTCCATTGCTTGAACGTCGCTTCTTTGAGCTGGACCTGGAAACAACAGAATCATTGTGCCCTTCAGAGCTCACACTTACCCGTGGCAGGGTATGCTTCGGAGTCTTGGAACCATTCTCAGCCGGTGTTGGATCGCTATAGCGTTCTGCGTCGTGCTTCCGCTTCAGGAACAGCTTCACCATCTGTCGCACGAACGATGAGGTACTATCAGGTCCTTTTTAAGACTGCAACGAAAAATTGTTCTGGTGAAATGGCAGATGTGGTTTGTTTCTTGGCTGTGCGAACTCCTTAGAATGCCTTGTCTAGCGAAAAATAACTGGTATCGTCAAGTCAAAGTAAACAAAATTACGTCTTTGTGATGTGTAATGGCGAGGTGGAGCGATGTATTGTAATATAATAGTAATGTAACGGTGAAAAGCAGGTGTTCATTCCATTTATCTGCGTGTCCACACACCAAACCCCGTGGAAAGTATAGTTACACAAAATATATCTGCCCAAACTTTGAGAGCAATCACTCCTAATCTATCCGAACATAGCAACATCAGTAGTAAACATATACAAAATGGTCACAGATACGGGGAACCGAGCAGGCCGGGGGCGACTTTTATTAAGTTTGCTATATATATTAGTTTCTCCGCGTCTGTTTCATCAACGCGGAATTTATGGATCAAGAAGTTTGCGGCATGTGTGCCGCATCTACCGATTTGATTAATTTTGGTTGCACAAGCCATACTGGAATTGTCTACGCATTTATCAATGAAAGGCATACTTTATTGACAGGTATATCTTATAAACCGAAATCGTATATTTTGACCCGAAGCTTATCGGGGTTTTTTCTTGCTGCATGATTAGCCGATCATCCTCGCGTCTCCACTGTTTTTAAGTTGATCTCATCGTTTACTCTGAAATCATCGGGATAGCGCCTCAACTAATCCATAATCGTATTTGTTTCACCAACAATCACCGCCTTAATGGTCTGCTGCGTGAAATTTCAAATTGATCACAAATCCTTAACCAAAGGCTGCAACAAGCTGTCAGTCTGGTTGGTCAATTTGGCGTTAGCGTCATAATCAATCTGGAATACTGACACAGAACTCTTACATTTTGTGTGCGAAACAACATAGTCTTCAGATGGCAACGAGCAATCACCAGAGTTGCAAACTTCCAAAGCAGAGTGAACAGAAGGAGCCCAAACAAAGGTTCCAGATGTCTTGTTGTACAGCAAGTCAGCGGTGGAGCTGTACTCACCCGTCAATCTCGTCTTAATGAATTCGGGGTCGAGACAGCTCTCGTCTTGGTACCCCACCTTTGGGAAATTCACATTGATACCGACACCCAAAGGCAAGGCCTTCTTGTTGTCACCCTGGTTCTTGAAAAGAGTGTCCACAAACTGCACCACCTTGTTGGCGTAAATGGTGGATGGCTCGACAGTGTCATTCAAGTCCAAGAAGTCCTTGTAGAAGGTATTGTTACCATTGGAACCGGAGAATGCAACCGATGGGATGTCTCTGTAAACACCATTGTATGTTGCACCCATAGTTCCGGAAATAGTAAAGAAACCTGGGCCCATGTTTGTACCCTCGTTTGGACCAGAAACAACCAAGTCAAAGGTGTAGTTGATGTTCTTCTGTGCAAGGAAGTACTCAGGCAAGACGTACTTCAAAGCAAATCCAACACAAGAAGCAGGAGTACCATTGAAGTACCAGATGTGGTCATCGAATTCTTCGTGGCCCCATGCTGGTGCTCCAGCCTTAACGTAAGCGAATTCTCCATCGGTTTCCAAAACTTTGTTGGACTGCACGTAAAACTGTCCACCCCAACCAGATCTTTGCGAGACAGGGGCAACCAAAACCACCTCATGACCAGCCTCCTTCAACTTGTAGTAGGTAGCTCTGATATTGGTGGAAATCCATGAGTCATCGTTCGTTAACAAGATAGTCTTGCAAAACACCGAAGTGGACAAGAAAAAGAGTGTAGCCAACAAGTTTTGCAATTGCATTTTCCTACCGACTCAACAAGCGAGAAACACCATCTTATATCTCTAGACAGTAATCCTAAAACGCATCTTTGTACAATCCAAGTGAATAATTACTAGCACGTTGCTGAAATATTTTTTAATTTTGACATCATTTTTGCACCATATCTACGATAAGATATTCTTTCTACGAAAACTATACGGATTGAAAAAAAAAAAAGATTTATCACTCCGGTCTTGAAGTTGTTACTGGACTTGAATCAGACGTAGATTTTGTCATAGTTCATGAACGAATCAAACCAGAGGGTGTAATGGATAGCCAAAACGCAAAACACTTTAAAAGATCGGGCCCATTGATGCATAATAGGCACGTTCCTCAATTCCCGATTGGTGACATAACCTTCCGCATTTTCATCTCAGGAACGTGCTAATAGATGCCAAATTAATTTCTCAATTCTTCGTAAGTGATGCTTACTTGAAATCCTGAGCCAATTGACGCAAGGGAGTGTGCAGGAGGGCTTTCAAACGATTATTGAGTTATCATTGACAAGCAGAGAAGTAAAAGACAATAGTAAACAATAAATAAGCGAGTCTATAGCAGAGTAACAGAGAGCATATCTTTTCTCCAATGACATTCAAAGGCATTCGTTTCATGTGAAAACGCTTTGCAGATTTATCAGTTTGAAATGAGGCTTGTTTTGTCGCCCACGAGCTGCCACAATCTTCACAATTTCTAAAATAATTGCTAATATTTTCGAAATTTTCAGATCACTGTAGCTTGAAGTGGGTCCGATAGGTACATTTACATTGGATGGTACCCTTCAGCAGGGGATTTACATGTGAACAGACCTATACTTGCACGGGATGTTTCACGTGATCACCCCACATTGCGAAATCCCACCACCAAAAAAATCTCCTCGGTCAACGTCAGATAGAGGAAAATTTACGTTAAGCTCACCAGGAAGTTAGCACCCTTGAAATCGTAATCTACTTCTGGAAAGCAGTAATAATTTCCAATGGCTATATTTTCATCATTATCATCGTTTTTCAACCGCCATAAGCGCAAGCTTTTAATCGCATCCATATTGTCGGTATCGACCTACTATGCGGTGGACTACTTCGTGATTCGAAAGTTCAGGGATTTCCAGGATACTCTCAGGAGGGACTACATGTCGAAGAGACAGATTGAGCAAAGGTTTGTGCAGACGCAAGAAGATTGCTTTTATACGGTGTTAGCTTTGCTCCCTGTGCTCACAGGACCAATTTCCGAGGAGCTCCCCGTGAGTGCCATCACGCAAGCCTTGAGAATGAAAAAGAGCTCAAAGAACGATAATAAACCAAATGAGTTGACGACAGGGAACTTGAGCTTGTTAGATAGTAATAACCCCGAAAGCAACAACATCTATTTCTCGAAATCTAAGGGAGAGTTGTGGGACTTGTTGAAAGTCAAAACCATCACGCATATTTTGGTCTTATTTTACTCCGTTTCGGGATTGTTCCTCATAACGAAGCTTCAGTTGAACATCTTGGGACGCAGATCGTACTTGGAGTCGGCAATCTCGATGGCGGGAGTGAAGCAGCCCCCCACTACCCCAAATGATGTCAGCGCACACGAGAATTACGTAATTGAACAGTCGTACCTTTCCTTGAGTTGGTGGTTGTTGAACAAAGGATGGAAAAACTTGCATAAGATCATTGAGCCTGCTGTCGCAGCCAAGTTTGCCAGGGTGACCCCAAAGACAGAGTTGTCCATCATAGAGTTTGACAACATGTTGATGGAGATAATCAATGAGATTTCCTTCAACAACACATCTACTGGTGGCTCTGCTGCTAACAACATCTACTATAACTTGTTCCCCATCCACTATGACGACTTGGTGGAAACCTTACTCAATACGAACCCAGACTTGATCCACCAGTTGGACAACCGCACATCCAACTTCTCCAAGTTGGTGGCTGAAACTAACGTCAAAATCATGAACCCGGAGTTCAACCAGCTTTACACGAGCATGTTGACTTGCAACTTGGACACATTGAAGTCAAATTTGATTGGTGGCTTGATTGGTATTAACGCACTCAACTCCTCATCGTTTCTTTTAGATCCCGATGCACCAGTTCCACAGCCCAAGGTTCAGGAGATTGGAGACTTTGATAAGCCGTTCAAGTTGGCAAACTTTTTGGCACAATTGTCTGTGCAAAACGGAGTCATTCTGGAAAATGACTACTCTGCCAAGCAAACAGATGAAGTGGACTTGGAGGGCCTCATGAACAGAGTACAAGGTGGGAGCTTTTCATCAGCGAATGACTACCTTAATAGACTTAACGAACTACCAGGATTATACGAGTTCAGCGCTAGTGTTTACTCTAGCTACGAATAGATAGGTATCAAGGTGATTTATAAGCTTATGCAATATTAGAACACATCAGAAAAGTAGACTTTCTCCAAGAATGTATAGTTTGTATAGTTCAAGGGATAATTTCGCAAGAACCCCCGTAGCAAATTCGTTTAGGTCTCATACAATTGAAGCTAGGTAATTGGATTCTCAGCGGCACTTTATCTTTTATTACAAAATTTAGCCTTTTGCTGTAGTTATAGGCTAGCACGCTATTCATTAAGCCCACATTTTAACCAGGCTTGTTAATTATCGCGCCCAAAAATATTGAGCGGAAAAAACTAACTCAGACAACCCCACGACATGTCCCCGAAAGTTATCATTATATCATCTGACGATGAAAAGTTCCCTGTGGACTTGAAGGTCGCCGAAAAGTCGGTGCTTATAAAGAACATGGTCAACGACTTGAACCCCGATGGATTGACCGAGGACTTTGAGGTCCCTACTCCAAATGTGAGGGCAAATGTGTTGTCCAAGGTCTTGGAATGGTGCGAGCACCACAAGAACACCGTTTTCAGCGACGATGAGGACGACGATGTCAAGAAGTCCGAACCAGTCGACGAATGGGACAGAAGCTTTTTGAAGGTCGATCAAGAAATGTTATACGAAATCATGTTGGCTGCCAATTATTTGAACATTAGACCATTATTGGACTCAGGATGTAAAACAGTTGCTGAAATGATCAGAGGTAAGTCTCCAGAGGAATTGAGAAAGATCTTCAACATCGTAAACGACTTCAGTCCTGAGGAGGAGGCTGCGATTAGAAGAGAAAACGAGTGGGCTGAAGACCGTTAGAGGAGATGACCTTGCTACCAATAAAGTTCGATATCCCAAATAGTGATCTTGATAAGATGATATCGATTATGCTGAGTAGATTTATAGCTAGTAACATGAATCAACATTGATTAAAGCTGAAGCACGTGATCTTTATTGTAGTTTTCTCAAGAATGTACTTTTGTGTTCATCCAGGACACACGACAACGAAATATTGCAAAAAAAAGGTTTGTATTTGAGATTTCACAACCAAACTTCCCTTGAACAACCAAACGTTTGCGTATAAAACGGAACATATTATAGACTTTGGGATAGGTGGAAATTTACACACATTTCACGCTGAGATATACTTCAAATTAATCTAGTGTTTTGCGAGGCAGACGATGACTGAAGTTAATGGACAAAGTGAGTCTGCTGAGACCAGGCAAACGCTTGACAATTTAAAAGTCGACAATAATGGGACAAGTGAGCTTCAACCAAAAACGGTAGAGCAATTAATGGAGACGTCCATATCAGACTTAGGGCAGCTCTCGAAAGAAGAGAGGCACACACTTGAATCCGCAATCGCAGATGAATTTAGCAAATTGGGAAGATCATTTCTCGAGGCACGAATATTGCGTATTACCAAGCTTTTAGAGGCCGTCAGCCATTCCATCAATGTCGTACGCTCCAATGATAAAACATGGTCGAAATTGTACGGTTTCGAAATCGAGACAATAAATAACATAAAGTATAACGTGGAGGACATGGTAATGATAGACAACGGACAGGATATATCCAGAAAAGATGTATTGAAGACCTTCGACGAGTATGAGGAAGAGTTGAAAGAGATATTTAAGAACTTGCAAGGGCCGCTTAGCCTAGATAAGACCATCAAAGACGAGTATGGTAAAGTGAACAAAGACCACCGTGAAAAGCTGAACACCCCAGAGAACGAAGACGAAGAAGCTCTCGCTTTTCTGCATATGTTCGAAAAAGTGGTGTTTCCTTTCAGGCAAAATTTACAGACCATAGTGAACGAGAACAAATACAACAGCAAGTTGGTTCAAGACTCATCGAGGGGTCATGCAAAAATAATCTGGCAACAGTACCATGCTGACGTTATGAGGAAGAAACAGGAGCTCATTCAAAGTGTTACTGATCAATTATTCCAGCTACATAACGACTATGTGCATCTAAATGATAACAAAATGACTTCGAACAAGTGGAAACACTACTACCGCTCGGTGATAAGCGCTAATGAATTCCAAGGTGATCAGGACCGAGATACAACCTACATGAACGTTGACAACCAGTACTTACACAACAACAGGATTGAGATGACAAATGTGAAGCGCAGTATTCTCAAGCGTGCTGCCGAGTTCAACGACGCGCAAGGTAAAGATGGCCAGGGCTTCAAGAGGATAAAGTTGAGTATTTGTTCTGGCCTAGACACACATGAAATGGACGCAGATATAGCTTCGATGAAACAAAAGCCAAACTTCAATGAGATAATCAAGACGCCAGAGCCTCAGTTCGAAGAAATGATTTTCGACCTGGAAGAGCCAGAAGTGGAGTATGAAATTGTGAACAAGTTAATAGACGACGATGAGGATTTGGAAGCTTTGGACATGGTTCAGGGATACGATTCATGGAGTGACTCGTCACATGAAGATGGAAACCAGCTTCATGATAGTGACTGCTTTGACCTGTCTGAAGAAGAGGAAACCCAGGAAACAGAACAGGACCAGGGAGTGAAAGATAAGTACAAGTTTTTGCTTGGTCTAAACGCAGGTTCCTCTAGGGTTCACCTACCATTGGCCTTGCAGTCCGTTCCCAACTTTGATTTCAAATGTCCCGCCCTTCCCCCGTTGGAAAATTTCCCTGAAATTAATGGCATCTAATGAAAATAGAAACTGTAATCGCATAAAGTCACACAAGTCATTGTTTTCATAACTCTTGATGAGTACCTTGAAATGTAGAATTAAAAACCAATTTGTTTAGCCAAGGGGACCACAGAATTGGCAAAATGATAGACCTAAAACTGTGAGGTAGTCCACTAGATATGGTTAGATTCCTGTTAGACAGCTTGAACTGAGATGTGCAGGTTTCCAGGTAAATGCATATATTTTGAATAACTCCAAATGTCCTACAGATTATACCTTGGCCAGTTTGATTGAATAAGCGAGTTTCCCATCCACCAATAAACCAAGTATCTCAACTAGCCCACGTACTCAACCCCTGATAATGACGATTTCATAGTATCCCTGTTAGCATCAAATATAGGATAAAAAACTCGAAAATCTACTTCCAAAGCGTGCTGTACATTGCGTAAAACCAGCACTATAACTTTGAGATCCTTCATTGTATATATCAAATTTCTCCCATTATTCTATTCTCCTATAGCTTCTCTAGTAACAAGCTTGCATTTTTCAAGTTGGCATCGCCAACCGTAACATCCAATGATTCTATAAATTTGAATGATCTATTGGAAGTGTTCGAAATGTTGAATTTTTCCGTCTCCGAAACACCATACTCCTCTGGTGATTGTGACAAAACGTATTTGAGCCATTTGAAAATAGTCTCTACGGTATCACTCAATGCAAATTTGTGAACAAGCCTCTTCCCGTTCGGGAATCTAATCTGGATTCTTGTTGTATCGGGAGAAGTTGGCTCGGGGTGATCTGCAGCCTTTATAGCATCGAAAGGATCGATTTGTTCCTCTTCAACTTCTTCTTCTTCTTCTTCTTCTTTACCTTCATGTGTCATTGACTGTTTCATAGCGAGCTCGACTTGCTGCTCTTCGGTGAGTGCATCTATATCGAACTTCACATCATGTTTCACTGTAGGATTACTCGATCCTGGGAGGAGGGAAAAGTTTGACAAGAAGTCTTGGACATCGCTTTCCCAGTCATCGACTTGTGGGACAGCCCCGTCCGTCCATTTAAATACTCTTTCTCCTGTCAAAGGGTCTAAAATTGCAATATGGGGAAATGCTTCAACATGGTAAAAGTTAGTGTAGGACAAGCCATTTGGAGAGTCACTTTGATACTGCAAAAAAACAAAGCTCTCTCGTATAATCTGTTTGATCTTATCCTTTGACCAAAAATCGCGATTTAAAACCTGTGACTGGAACTCAGTTGTATCTTGAATATTGATAAGAATCCATTTATTTTCCTCTTTGGCCTTGGCCTTAGCACCATCTAAACTCAACTTTGAGATAATATCAAATGGTGGCCTGAAAAGATTTGCAAGTCTTCTCTGGGTCGCCGTTAACTCTGCTTGTCTGGACGAACGAGCACGTCTTCTGCGCAGAGCAGGCTCTCTCTCTTCGTCATCCTCGCTATCGATGATGATGATGTCATCGTCATCATCTTCATCAGGATAATCAGCATTTTCCTCGTCTTCATCGGTGATGTCTGCTCTAGTTTGATAGTACTCATCTTCGTCGCTGTCATATCTTTGATTGAAAATACCAACCCTTGCTGAACCAAACATATCTTGTGGTCTGCTGTGCTGTTGCATAAAACTGAAAGGATCTCCAAAAGAGTCTACCAAAGTCTCGTGTCTGTGAATATTGGCATCAGCATCCCTGACATTGTCACTACCGTATGCCTCGGTTTGGAGTCGCTGAGCAAGCTCTTCATCGTTTGTTGCTGTGGCTCCACCCCGCGAATTTTGGGCGCCACTTTCCATAAAAAGGGTGACGGCATAGTCCAAGTCGCCATTGGTCAACTCAAGGTACTGTTTAGCTACTGACACATCTTCTGTTCCAGTTACGGCAAGGAAAGTAGGTATTTGATCTTCCATATTGCCACCAAATAAGAGGAAGAAAAAAATGGTGGAGATCTAAACGAAAGAAGGAGAAATGTAGCTGTAATGGGTTGCAAGTCCAGTGGAATAAATACGCCTAGCGCGAGCCACCAAATCAACGGAGAGCTCCAGGATATTATGACAGGAACTTCACATTTCGAAAGGCAGTTAACTGCATTGATCCGCTAATCTCGATCTTGCTCCTGCGTATTGTTTGATGGGACGAGAAGTTTGAGATTACCGAGTATTAACCAGCATTTCCAATAAAAGTTACATTGGCTCCTACATAACCGTGAGATGCAGTAAGATCCTCGATCTCGGATTCTCTATTCTTTAAGCTTGCATGCTTTTTGATGAGGAGGTGGGAAGTGCGTCTAGGTCGAAATCCCGTGCTAAGGTACACACGATAGAGCGGCTAAAATCCCTGTAGATGGCTGCTCTTTAAATCGAGTGATTCAACATCCCTTTTGGCGCTTGAGTGCCGTGTTCAAGCGTCTTTTATCAAACAGTTTCTAACAAAACACAATAGCTCATCCCCTTTCCCTTACAATAGGCATTTTTTCTGGGGACCTTCAACGATCTGTCTTTTTTTTTTTTGAGGAGACAGCTTTCTTTTCCATCAGTACACACACAACTGGAAGGTCATTCTCGAACTTCATAGCTGCAGAGACCACTCACAGAAATCACCCGGAGCAGTGTCTAAGGACACATTTAAACGAATACCAATATCACTTCACCCAAACACTTAGTGGCCATATCGGGATTGCATAACAGATTGCACGAAGGCCTTCTACATTCAACATCCGGTGTCAGCCAAACTGTGATATCGCATTCAGACACACATGCCAATTTTGTGAAGAAACTATTGGAATTCAACCCTCGGTATTATAGATCCTCATTCTGTTTACACTCAGCTGATCCGGCTTTTTGATAAAGGCCCCATATTAGAACAAAACAACCTCTAATGGACGAATACGAGCTGTATGACAAGGGAGGCTTATTGAGAGACAGGTATGTCAAGGTTTCAGATATCAGTGAAGGCTCATATGGCTTGGTTTCTGTTGCCAAGGACAAAGCTAAGGATAGGATGGTGGCTGTCAAGTTCATATACCCCGTCGACTACAAGAAGAAGAAGGATTCAAAGAGTACCAGTTCATCTCGGCCGAAGTCATCCTCGGCGCATATGTGCGCCTCTGCTAAAAAAGAGAGAAGTGACTCGTCCATTTTGAGGAGCTTGTACGAGGAGGCGGATAAGGAGATCAAAATTCATCAAATTCTAGGAAACCATTCGAATATCGTTCAACTACACGAATATTTTGGCTCCTGTTTAATACTTGAGTATTGTTCCAGAGGAGATTTATATGAGGCTATTCATACTGGGCACGGCCCTTCTACTTCACAGGACATAAAAGATGTCTTTCAGCAAATTCTCAGCGCGCTTGAATACTGCCACTCGCGCGGAGTATATCACAGAGATTTGAAGCCGGAGAACATTTTGATTGCAGAGGACTGGTCCATCAAGCTCTGCGACTGGGGATTGGCGACTACCACAAGGTATATCACGAATCGGGAAGAGTTTGACATTGGATCTGAAAGATACATGGCACCCGAATTGTTTGACTCGACAATTGAGAGCTATGATGCATCAAAAATAGACATTTGGTCCGTGGGAATTATATTGCTCACGTTGGTTTTTCACAAGAATCCTTTCCAGGTGGCGAATTACTCTGATAAAAGGTTTTTACAATTTGTGAACAATAGGGAGGCACTTTTCGACATATTTTCTTTGATGAGCGGTGACATGTTTTCGGTCTTACGATTCTCCTTAAACATTGACCCTAAGAACCGAGACTTAGACAGCTTAAGGAAAGAGCTCGATCTTTTAAAGTATTTCACCATCGACGAGGAGTATTGGGATGAGTGCGAATATGAAGAAGAGGAGCTAGAGCCACAAAATGAGCAGATGGAAGAGAGCGACTCTTTAGGAAAGAAAAACAATGGCGACTTGGGAGCTGGTATTGTTGGTGAAGATATGGGAGAAAATATTGCTGGAGATGAAGTGGGAGTTGACTTGGGAGGAGATTTTGAATTTGATCATGATGATTTCTTCTATAAGAAAGACTCACCAACCAAAATGAGTGTTCCTGAGATTGTAACTACAGATAGTTCTGAAGAACAAACAAGTGACCGTAAGAGTCTCGATGGCCCAAGGAGTATTCAAGGTGGCTCGAAAGTGACAAGTATGCCGCTTTCCTCGTCATTCAATGCTAAAGGCAAATCGATTCCTTCAGCAGAGGATGACCCAATTCCACATAATCATAGAGCCGATGCTCTCCTTTCTTCCAGCACTGACTTGAAACCAATCCCGATTGGAGGGTCAAGCTTCAAGTTCATCAGGAACACGCGTAAACCTTTCAATGTCGCTTCATACACTCAGCACAATGGCAAATTTGGTAGCCATAATAATAGTTTGCATTATAACACAACACTTAACAACTACAGCAACAACAAATTCATTCGGGAGGACTTTTTCACTCCAAAGTCAGTCTTTAACCACTATATGGACAAATACGCAGATAACCGTCTAGATCAAGGAAAACAAAACGATTTTCGCTTCGAACACGGAAAGCATAACCAAAATAGCAGATTTCCGAGTTGGAAAAAGAATGGACGTAAGCGGACGTGGAAAAAGAACAACAATTATCGCAACCAGAATGATCTTAACTCACTGAAAGGGCGCCCCAAAAACAAATCCCATGGTCCAAACAAGTCCCATGGCCCGAATGGATTTAAAACCAGGCATGTTCCAGAAATTGAGCTGGGTAGCTCGACTCAGCATGGCCGTAGAAAATCTCGCTCTTTCTCAGTGGGTAGGACGAAGAAACCACCGGCTCCTTTCTTCACCAACAGCAGTTTGGCTCAACCAAGTACAAATACCAGTAACATCAGCGTTGCAGGCATTGGTGGTAGTTTAAGTAACTCGTCAACAAGCAGTGGGGGCAAATATATACCTCCATATTTACGCTCTCCTGCCTTGATGAAATCTCCACAACAGGCACCTTTGACAGAAGAATTTGACAATTTGACATTGAATAACGACTACGATGAAGTTTTCCAATTGGAAGATGACTTCGAATTAGATAATAAACCTCCAGCTACCAACCCTACGACATTCAACAATGATATCACCTTCAGAAAGCCCATGTTCAGAAGCATACATAATCCGTCGCCTGAACACATTGAAAGCAAGTCCCGCAACCAAAATAGGCGTCCGATCTCCATGAATGGATACCCAACTTCAAATTCGGGGATTTACGTTAATGGGAACGCCGCGCAGATAGACATGATGTGGTCATCACCTGGTGGAAAATATATCCCGCCATTCAGGAGAGGCTCACAGCCAACTGCAATTACTTCTAGTTACAATCACAAGAAAGACAAAAACAGCATCAAAAATCCGTTGATCATGGTAGGAGACACAGCAAGTGGGAAAAGGAACATGGGTACTGGTACCCAAAACTACCAATCAATTAATGGAATGAAGTTTGCTCCAAGTTCTGTGCCTGTTGAAACCAATTGGGCGTATAAGAAATCTTGGACTGAATACGATTAGCCTTTTTTTTATTTTAGCATATCTATAAAAAGAGCTTAATGTAGCTCCTCTATCTGCAACGACTTAAAAAATCTTCAAAGTCCTTCAGTTTTGACGCTTTCAAAATGGCGTCTCGTTGTTCAAGCGTGGGTACTGTTCTATTTTCAACCATCCCCACAAATCCTCGATAGTAAAATATTATGGATGCGCAGGAGGGCCCATACTTTTTACTCAATTTCGAATAGAATAGACCACATGCGTTGCAGAGCGACCGCTTCCCATTGGGTCCCCTTCTCCATTCTGGAGTGTCGGAACTGTTGCAATTCGAACATCTTGAAAAAAGGCGACTCTTCTTGACAACGCTTTTCCTCTTGATACGAATATCAGATCTCTCAATGCTAAGATTTTCGCCGAGATCAGAGTTTGGGTTTTCAAAGACATCAGAACTGTCATGAGTTTTTAAGTTAACGTTCGCGTCTTGACAGAACGGCCCTGGCGGAACTTGTGAGGATCCCTCCAATATATTGATCGAAGACCTGGACAGAAAAGGTGCGTTGTTGGAGTTTTCTATATCCAGGAAACGTGATGCCAGAGAGGAGGTGCTAGCGCGCAAAAGCTTTTTATCCGAATTTTCACGAGGCTTAAAAGATGGCGAATTGAAGGGTCTATCTTGGCGATATTCTTGTGCTCTTTCGTAGGACCCGCTCGAATGTGCTTCGTCAGATGTATCTGCGAAAATTCCTGGGATATAATTGCGCGAAGGGACAGATTCTGCCGTAATTGATGCTCTCTCTTGAGAGCTGGTAATTGGCGCGGGGAATAGAGCTGGAATAAGTGTTGCGGGGCTAGGAATGGAAAGAGATCGGGTGGGTAGTCTAGACAGCCTATCGCGACAATTATAACGTCGCTTTAACTTTTTCATATCCTGGAGCAGGTTCGCTAAGCCTATTAAGGCCGAACTCAAATTGTCAGAAACATCATATGGGATGGATATCACAAATTCTTTCCATGACGGAGTGGTTTCCGACACAGGGGCATCAGAGGTAGACTTTGGTAGGGAGTAAGGTACATGATTTCCGAGAAAATTCAATTGTAATTGACGCAAACAGGTGTCGATTCCAGAATCTGCTGAGAAGAAGTGTTGGACCCGAGCCTGTATTTGGGACTCTTGGTCTGATATGACAGTGTAATCGTGAAATCTTGATTCTGAACGAGTTTGGTATGTGTAACTCGATTCAGAGAGCGGTGGATTATTATCAGGGGAATTGCGGTCAGTCGGTATATTGAGGCCGCCAATCAAAGAGTGAAAGGGTGGTAAAACTGGGTTGGACCCAGCCAGACAAGCTTGTACAACAGTACGTGACCTTGGATTAATCATGAGAACAATGGTCTAGGTTAGACAGCCGTATGCATTAAATATAAACTACAATATAAGATAATGCCATAGATATTATTGTGGGAGGCTGCTATAAAGCTGAATATGCTTAGGATAGACTTGATGGCTGCGATGATTTTTAGTGACACAGAGCCATTTGGGTACACAAATGTATGCCATACAAAGAAGTAGAGACGAAACCCGAATTGGGAAATTTTTTGCGGTTTGTGTAGTTGTGTGTCCTTTACAGAAAACCGTTAATGAGTTTCAATTAGATCGTCACTAAAACACATGAGTTAGAAAGTCGGGTAAGCTAGTCAGGTGAGCCATATTCGGCAATGAAAGAAATTAAGGATTTAACAAGCATGAACGGCAACAAACCTCGCTGAAATGCGGAATTGATTACTACACATTTGAGCAGAAATATTTCATACGAAGAAATCGTTTAGAAAGTGTTTGGGAGCTTTTCACTTCCGTTTGATTCGATTCAAATGAAACAAATCTGCCTCAGAAGGCACATGAAACTTATACGCACATCAGGAGCGGATTATATTTCATATAAAACAGATGCACCTAGTGTTCACGCACGGATTGCTTTTTGATTGACCCCTTTTGAGATCGTTAACTAACAATAAGAATTGCCTCAAGGTGAACAATAGTTTTATAGATTTTCTGCCGTTCGACTCTATTGCTTCGAGGAGGCACCCACAGACGTTCACATGAAATTTGCATGTTCGTCTTTTTCAAATATTTGTACATGTAAGCGCAATTTCACGATTCACTACGGCATTGGTCAAACAGGGCTCCTTGCTGCTTTAGACCCGTTTAATTTGCAGATTAAGTGTCTGCCGGCGGAAAAAGAAAACAGGGGCGGACAGACGACTACGTTTAATAACCTCTTTGGCTTTGTGTCATGTTTCACATTTTTATTCTCAAACAAAATTGTAAATTCACACAATTCTCAAACAGAAGTATATAAACTAAGTCTACGATCGTCGGATTCCGCACGAGGCCTCTTACAGGCTTTCTTTTTCTTTTTACCCTAACCTCTGACAAGTATACTGATCAGTGTTTCAATAATTGTTTCAGGCCAGAATTCCAAAACAACTTGTAATACCGGCTGCCAAAGACACAACGACTAGCAGAAGAGATCGTCGACAGATACCGTCCGCAACACCAAGGATTTGCATTAGAAATTTAGTTTGCCGTTTCAGGTCTGGATTTTTTTGCAGGAACACAAAAAGTCGAGACTAGGCTCCATCCACCAAACCAAGTTCACAACCGTTCACAACCGTTTTGAGGCGACAGAAAAATCCGCTTCCAACATAGAAGCGCCTGAAAATACGAGGTCGATTCGGAAGTAAACAGCACTTGTGATTCCAAAATTCTAATTAACTACTTGGACTGACCGTTTGGCAGATCTACGAAACTTGAACCCATCCTTTCATTACCCAACCACCACGTGAATTGATGTCTAAGAAAAGTCAATTGCCTGTTTCCATAGACACCAAAGCAAGCGAGGAAATCAAGGAGTCTTTGCGACTCATTGAGGACCTCAAATTCTTTCTTGCAACGGCGCCTGCCAATTGGCAAGAAAACCAGGTTATAAGGCGATACTACCTCAACCACGACGAGGGTTTCGTATCCTGTGTGTACTGGAACAACCTCTACTTCATAACTGGTACGGATATAGTCCGGTGCATCGTGTACAAATTCGAGCACTTCGGGCGTAAGATTGTCGACAGGAAGAAGTTCGAAGAAGGAATCTTTTCCGACTTGCGCAACTTGAAGTGCAGCACTGATGCCATTCTCGAGCCACCGCGGTCTGAATTTCTCGAGTTCCTCTTCAAAAACTCGTGTCTCCGCACACAGAAGAAGCAGAAAGTGTTCTTCTGGTTCAATGTGCCTCATGACAAGCTCATGGCCGATGCTCTTGAACGCGACTTGAAGAAGGAAAAGCTGGGCCACAACCCCACTACAGTCGCTCACAAAGAGCCCGCAAAGTCTTTCAAGTACGACGAATCTTCGAGTTTATACACGCAGCTCACAGAGCACATAGAAAACCAAACGAGGATACATGACGTGTCCCTGCTGAACCCACTGACACTAGGCGTGAGCGAAACAAGTAATGGAACAAACACAGCTACAAGCACAGTTTCAACACTCCACCAGCAAGCTGGGGATGTGAAGAAAGAGAACTTTGAATTTCTCCCACAACACACACCTGCTAAATATAAGTCGAATCCGGATTATGAGGACGACTTTCCACTAGACTACTTCAATCCTAACGATCCACAACAATATCAACAAGGTCAGATGTTGTACTCACTGCATATGCAACTGCTACCGCAGCAGTATCCGAATGCCATGGGCAATGAAGAGTATATAGCTTTAGACTCGAATTACCATGGGTCCAACGGAAACTTTGTTGATGACAACTATGACTCCATAGTAGACCCTTCTGTGTTCATATATCCGCAGGGCGGCCAAGGACAGATGCCGAACGCACCATCTCAAGTTGCCTACAATGATGAATACTTGATTGAGCAAACACAACCCTTGAAAACACCACTTCCTCCAAAGTCTGCGAGGATGCCTAGTGAGGATTTCTTCCCCCCTCCTCCAATGTCAGCCAAGTATCAGAGCACATTTTCAAGACAGGGCCATCCAGGCGCAGTTTCAGTCAAAACTCCTTTGCATGCAACCCATTTCTCACAGAAAATGCAACCGCAGAGTATGTATGATAACGGTGCGTTTTATCCGGTAGACGCCCAACTCGCGTACAAACAACTGCGTGGATATGGCGACCAAGATTACTGGATTCCACAATCATCGAACTCCTATTACGGAGGATCCGTGGAGCCAGTAATGCAAGTTCCCATGAACTCGCACTATGTTCTTAACGAACCTGAGTATGGATTTCAAGGAGGAGGATACCTGGTGATGAATCCAGCGATGCTTAGCATGCTGCAGACACCCCCACAAGCACAGAACTCGGGTAATTCTACTTCACGTCAACATCAAATAAGTACTGCCATGATGATGAAGAAACGGCAGATGCTTTCGGGAAAGGGCGGGGTCTCCAAACCTAGCACAGGCGACAAACACAGTAATATCTCAGGGTCATTGGATGACGTGATATCTTCGAAGGCAACCAGGGTTGTATTGAAGAAAGAGGACGGCGATTTCAAAGAAAGCACAGAAAACACCATGCAAACCCCACCTACATCATCTTCTCAAAATGAAACTAAGCATTAACAACAACGCTTTTCGTTACTTTCAGTTTTGGTATCAATTTTTACAGACATCTAATCAACGTAAACTTCGTCTTAAAGTTTGTGACTATGTAGAAGAGTTCGGCGCGTATGAAATTAAGAACAAAGTGAGGATTAATTTACATTTGTATACGTATGCAATCTGTATTTCCAAAACAACTTGCAACTTGCATTGAAACTTTATATCTAAAGATCACTGTAATATTCCACAAGTTTCTTCTGAGTACTTGGCATCCTTTCGAGGACATGAATGATGGCAGAGTTCTCTATTGGCTCTATTTCTTTCAGCATACTGTGGTACAATTTGGAAAACTTTAGTAATTTTCCATAACTTTGAACAACACATCTTCTGACCTCAACCTCTCGGTCGTTGATAAACTTGTGTAGACAAGCGTCGACCCAATTAACCAATTGATCGTTAACAGAGAGCGCAATTGAGTTATGTGATAACAATTTCAATAGCGACTCCAACACAAAATTAAGAGAACATGGTCTGTCATCTTTGGAATCGTACTTTGGATCGCGAAGAGACTCCAAGACTTGTTGCAAAATATCTGATGTGGCATAAGTTGCAGTCAAAGTTTCATCAAAGAGTTCATTTAATGCATATTCAAGCTCAGTTTCGACGCATTGACCAGTCTTCTCCTTAGTCACTAAATTGCTCATCAGAATCATTACAGACCAAAGTCTCTTGAAATCAACGGCAAACCTGTTTACCAATAACTGTTTCATTAATACCAATCCATTCAATAAATCCTTATTGTGATGATTTTTGTCAAAGAACAGCCACAAAGAATCCTCTAAAAGTTTGTACCCACGATTATGAAGGTACTGAACAAACGTCGAATGCTCATGAGAAGGTTTCTGTAAGTGACCTAAAATCGCACTAAAATCTATGACCAGAGCTTTCGCATGTAAAACCAGGCTACAGCTCATTTCGAAACTTTTAATCATTTGTTCCGGAGACTCAGTTGGACTTTCGTGAGAATCATTTAATGAAAGCTTGGCGATCTGGAAATTGAACCAGTTTGATTCCGCATAGTCATAGTTTTTAACTTTTTGAGGCGATCCATTGGAATCTTGATAAATAGTGATCGGCTTACTACGGTTAGAAAGCGATTTGAGAGGATCGACTTTATCAATGAGCGACTGAATTGAATCTGAGTCACTAGCAGGAGCTCGAAGGCTTTTTGTGGTAATCTTGACTTGTGCTAGATCTTCTGTCAATTCAAAAGAATGATGTGGGGTATTTTTTGCAGCAAATTTGGCGAACAATTCAGAATCTTTTGGGTTACAGTCAACGAAAAAACTCTTTTGCTCCTCGGAGTAAGTGTTTTCCTTGGGTTCATTTACAAACTCAGCTGATTTGTCCTCATTCGTTTCATCAGATGCGAGTTTCGGTGACTCATGAACAGAAATTTCCAGATCTTTACTACTTTCCTCTTCAGGCCCTTTATCAACATCCATTGCATGTGTTTCATTGAAGTCCTCTGGTTTGGTGAAGTCGAGCAGCTTACTTTTTTCTAGACTTGAGCTGTCTTCCACCACTAAATGCTCCATACTGTCGTCCTTGATCTCTGTAAGCTTTCCAGAAACGTCCTTTGTGCTCGACTTTTCTTGACCATGATCAGTGTCCATTTCGCAGTCACTGATTGCATTCTTTTTCTGAATGTATGTGATTTCATTGTCATCTTTCACCAAAGGCATCAACATGGTGAAGTCTGGATTCATTTTAACCGGAGACAAATTATCGACATTTGAAAGGGGGTTGACTTTGGTCAAGTCAAAAAAAGGCTCCAAATTCACCGAATGATTGACTTCGTGTATCTTGTAAGATTTGTCCATCCCAATAACATCTTCGATCTCTTCTCTTATTCCATCTTCTTGAAGATTAAGCTCTGCCTTGAAAAGACTCGAGTTCAAAGAGTAGAACTTTGACATTAGTTTGGTGAACAATGCGTAAACTTCTGTATTTTTAACGAGACTGAATAGTTCCAAAAGGTTCGAAGTTACTTTCAGAAAGTAACTGTCGCTGATAGGAATTTTGTCCAATCCTTGCTGTAAAAATTCAACAATGGTCTTGATGATATTGGCCTTGTATCGAATAATTTGAATTGTAAGGTTATCATCGTTTTCTAGTATGTTCGAAGTGCTAATCGTGTAAGATAACAACTTGGTCACCGAGTCGTAAATATGATTCACATCGACGATAGAGATGATCCAATCAATTTCCTTTTCAGTGACTGGGTCAAGAAGGATCGCACAGGTACGGAAAAAGTCGTCGGGAGAGAAAAATTGGTAACTCTTTTTGAAGAGAGTATCTGTAGAACAGAATAATGGTCTCAATTGGTATGGGTCCTCAATCGAGATTTTTTTCATCAAGACGTTTATTTCGCTCGATAACTCCTCTCCGCCTAAAATCGCATACTTGAGTAAATTGATACCTTCTGCTACGAGGTCAGGTTCCTTGCAGGATAAAAATTTCAAAATCGGATCCTTTTGGATATCAAAATTCTCCACTTTCTCTTCTGATGTGCTTGATCTTGTAACATTGTTATTCTGCTCGAATTTATGACCCTGAGCAGTTTGCTTGTAGTGATCATCTGTTGCTAGATTCTTCCCATCAGAAGTGGATTCCCTAGCGTAAGTACCAAAATTCAGCAGGCTTTTGGGATTTTCATCTAATGAAATAGATCTTGACTGGGCCAGATTAACTCTTCTCTGCGTAGATGGGACTCTTACAGGTGCAACGGGGTGCGAGACCTTAGAATTTCTTTCAGCAGGTGTTGAAGAGGAATCATTTTTATGCGGCTCATTAATGCGCGTATTTGAACCTGTTCTAGAGGCCGGTCTAGAATTCGATGATTCGCGTCTCCTGATCTCTCTGTTCTTTTCTATGATCGACTCTTTCAAGGAGGGTCTCTTTTTGGTAGTTGGAAGCACTGATGCGACAATTTTTGACGCTTGGGGTTTCGATCTCTCCAAACCCTTGACTGTTTTTTGGTCCAACTTCGTTAATATCAACTCGGCCTCATGTGGGAATTTACCATGGAAGCACCAAAATGTTTCTTTACCAACTTGCCTGACATTAGGATTTGGGTCACCAAGAAGTTTTATAGATACTTTCGAACATATCTCGAGGTTTGAAGAAGAACTATGGATGCTTGAATTGGAGAGTTTGTCGTGAAACCGGAGGATTAATATCTGTAGCCACAAGCCACTATACGATCTAGGCAGCTTATTCTTTTCCTGAGATGCAGTTAATACCTTTGCAAATAAGCGCGAGTTGTAGGAACAATTAGCAAACAAAGCACATATGGCCATGTTGGCGTTGGTCAGTGCAATGTGCTTTGTCGCAGAGCACAACTTGAGTAAATGAGGCATGAAAGAATCTATAAGAGTATCAATCAGACTTCCCAAAATTACAGCAGTTTCCTTTACCAATTGACAACCATTTGTTGACAACGTGGTTCTCAACGAGTTCACACTCTTGCAAATTCCCTCAGAAGCTTCCTTGAGAGACATCAAAAGCGCATCTTTGAATTCATGACTGGCATTTCCCCGCAATATGGACCTCATTTTCAATGTATTTTTTTCACGAGCTTGCCAGTTGAACTCTGTCTCTTTTCCATTGAAAGGTGATGAGAGATCATTGAAAGCACTGGTGATAGATTCTGGATTTGAAAAATTGATTGGAGTCACTGAAGTGTCGAGAGCGTATTTGGCGTTTTTAAGGATCAACAGAAGCTCCTCATCTAAAGGTTCCAAGGGGTTCGCAATTTCCGTGTTCTGGACTTCATTGTTTTTCATCCGTATATTTTCGCGCTCCCTGCGTTCATCTTCTGCAGGGTTTGTTTGTTTTCCTTTCTGGCTTGACGAAATGCTACCATCGTGAGTTTGTGGGGGTTGGGGACCTACGTGCGATTTAACAGTGTCTGTTGCGAGGCCCAGTACATGCTCTGTGAGTTTTTTTGAGGTCGAAAATGGTACATTCTGTAGTTCCAACTCTCTAGCTAGATCGAATTTGTACAACTTATTATGCTTAAGGTTGTAATAATTTGCAAATAAGGTCGCAAGAGCACTTGTGTATGCTTCGCTATTAACACTTGTATTTGTGAGCAGGATTAGTTGTGGCATGAAATCATCTAACTTAAAGTGCTGGTTCACGTTTGTGATAAGGTGGTTGAGCAAATGGACCACTTCAGTGCAAATACTTGATTTTCGACTTTTGAGTGCAACTTCAGATAATGCGTCTTCGACCAGTTTAGGCGCAGAGAGCCAATATGCTTCAATAGCTTTTGTCGCTGCACTTCGAGTCGAAGACTTTGCATCACCCATACGATTTATTATGATAGGCAAAACCAAGTATGATTGCAGCTTTAACACTTGACCTGATTTATCTTGCATGCTCACGCGCTTGACCAAATGAGATATAAGACTGAAGCTGTTGGACAGGATACCTAGGTCCTGAATGTCGACGGCGATCGAAAGCGCTTCAAAATAACCAGGAACTTGGCTTATATCGACGAAATCCTTCTTCACATGAGCTTTGAGCTTCACAATCAAATCCAGTTTCTCCTCATTGCTAACGTCATTAGATGCCACCTTCAGGAAAAGTTCATTCGATGAAATCACAGAATTCAGCATAGTGACATAAATGTAACTCCAAAACCTTTCTCAGGGTTGGTTTCACTTTTATATGAAAAGAGTTAATTTGTCGTGGCGCGTTTGATTTACACGCAAAAAACAAAGTTTATCTCGTGAGGCGTAAAAGTTTTAAAAATATAACGACGTACTTTCTGATTGAATCTGCATTTTAACCCGAGATATTTCTTCAAAACATTGGCTTTGTGATATATCCCATTTGGATTTGGTTCCATGGCTTGGGAAACAAGTGAAAGCTCTAAATCTACAAAATTTTAATGATTAAAACTTGCCCCAGATGCGTCGGAATTTATTTGATCAAATACTATGAGCTTTGGTTATTTTGACATCAAAGTCAAAGTCATCGACGAAATAAGCGTTTGAGTTCCCATTGAAGACATAATGAGTTTACTGAGAACTGGGCAGCAAAAATTAAGCCTGAAACTTTTGCCTGTGTGAGAGACTCGAACTTAGTGATCGCCTCACTTTCGCTAACGTGTGCATATTTGCTTTTTAGATTTCCTTTGAGAAGTTTGTACAAATAATTTCTCTGTGCATCAGTCGGAGGCCTCTTTGAATAATTAAATTGAACACATCTGTCGCATTTATTCAAAACCTTTTTCAAATCTGCTTCACGAGCAACCTTTTGGACTAATTTATGCCTCGCGCATTTGAATCCGCTACTTCTTAACTGCAGGGTACTAGCGAACTCTCGTAGCTCAAGTTCAAACTCATCGCCCTTGCACTCAAGGAATAAGAATTGACGGTCTTTGAGTGGAGCTCCCCATGAGGTAAAGCCAATTCTATTCCAATAAATTCTGCTTGAGTAGAAACATTTTTGGATGTATGCAGCTTCAGAGCTTTCATCAGGTTTCGAAAGCGCTGAAATTCCGTCTTCTGTTTCGATCTTCAAGTCGTAAGAGTTAAAAAGAAACATGTTCTTGAGCCTTGAAGCCAAAGACTCCGTATCAATTTCTTGAGGTTGAACGGGTTCCTCTTCTACCTTTGGTTTCTTTGCTTTGGTGCCTGGTATAGTTATGAATTCATTGTTGTCTTCTACACCCAATGCCTCAGCTGGTGACACAATTCCTGTTCCGAGTGTGTCAGCGATATCCACGAAATGACACAATGTCTTACCCTCACAACGTCTCAAACCTCTGCCAATCATTTGTGTCAAAAGAACTGATGATTTTGTCGGCCTGGCCAATATGATACTGTCTATAGAAGGTATATCTGTTCCTTCTGTGAAAACCTCAACGTTGCACAAGACTGGTATGACGCCAGACTTGAAATCCTCTAATATCGATGCCCGCTCATGTTTTGCAGTCTCTCCAGTGACATATTGTGCATTGACCCCTGACGCACGTAACACCGCGCACAAAATTTTACAGTGCTGCACCGCAACTGTGAAAATTAAAGTCCTCTTCCAGTTGTGCTTCTGCTGCAACTGCTTATAGGCCAAAACAATAGCATCTACAGCATCGGGTGTCAACATTTGTTGTTCAAGGTCAGATATTCTAAAATCATCTTTGTTTGTCCTAACGTTTTTCAAGTCAATATCGGACAATATGTGTGAAAATCGAATATCTGCAAGCTCTTTACTCTGAATCATCTCTGCCAATGTCCTCATATAGACAGGTTTGTCGAAGACTTCGCTCAATTGAAGCCCATCCGTTCTGACGTAGGTAGCTGTAAAGCCAATGACATTAGTTTTTGTTTCAGCAGTTCCAGCTCCAAAGTAATGCAAAATCTTTTGCCATGATTGGGCCACAGCATGATGACATTCATCAACAATGATTGTTTTGAATTCCGAGGGCTTATATTTCTCCAAGCGACTTGTTCGCACCAATGTGGGGACTGAAGCAACAATGACATCTGCCTCGGCAGTCGGTTTGTTTGCAGCCATATCTATTTGCACGTTCAAGCCTGGGTTAAACTTAGCCACAGCAGCTGCTGCCTGAAACACTAGCTCTTGTTTATGAGCAAGAATTAGAGTCTTGTTGCCATGATCCGGGGACAGAGCTTTTAGTCGTGGGATCAAATGAGAGAAAACCACCGTCTTACCTCCTCCTGTGGGTAGACAAACGACTGGTCTTCTTGTACCAGAATCTAAAGCATGGAGTACCAGCTCGATGGCATCGTCTTGATAATTTCGAAGACGGAAGCTCGATAAAGCCCTCACAAGCAGCTTTATAATTGATTTTGACCTGTGCACTGTTGGAGCTTCTGTGTGAATGAAATTCACTTCCTTACCACCGCTTGCCTATATTTCAATTTTATCATTACAAAAAAAAAGTCAACTAACTTCAAATTCAGTAACTCAATGACTAACTATGCCTCATTTCATCGATTGCCGATCGATTTTTTACTCATGCAGTATGCGATATCATTCAAAGGAAATCGTCTTGGTCCATGGTTGTAAAATTTAAAAACTTAATTTGGAATGAGAAAACTCGAAACACGGCATGATTGGATTATACAATTCAAGATTATTCCCATTCATAATTTAGCTTATGTTCATTACCTTTATTACCTAACTTTTCACTATATCCACCCTAGCTCTACTATGGACGTTATGATAGTAAAGGTCTTGTCCTTCACATTTCTCGACATTGCTTTCTAGATCTGGAGATTCTATGCTCAATACAGCATAACTTCCTTCTTCGCGTAGTGGATCTCTATTGCCCTTCACAAAATAGCCTGGATTAAGCACCACCACACCTTTGACAACCTTTGCAAAATGTTTCATTTCGGAAGGACACACCAAAATATCAGGCAATACATCTTGAATTTCCGCCAACCCTAAGTAGGGCACTTCAAGCGTGGAGCCCCCCACTAATGTATTCCCGATCTCTTCGCTCATCAAACCACCATACAATTGGGTTGATGCATCCATATCTTCTGCTGGTAAAATTGATCTCTTCATTGAACCAGGGAAGTATGGATAGAACCTCCTTTGCTCCAAAATATGATTTGCAACTCTCTCAAATCTGTTACTCAACACAGTCGCCTTATCATCAACGAAAACGTCCTTCAAGTCTTTGAATATGTCAGCATTTGAGTATCCAAAACAAGACCCGTTAATTGAAAAAACCAGAGGATTTGGTAGAGTTATGAAATTCTTAGGAAGGCCCAATTTTTTACGATCTAGCGCATCTTGTGGATAGGAACAGTGTGTTGCTATGCTGTCATTAGTTGCTGGAATCAACACAACTTGTATTCTAGGGTTTATTTTCCGAAGCAATGGACAAACAAGATTTTTGAAAACCTCGTCCAAGTTCCTGGGTGGTTGCTTTTCATTTGGGAATTGTATATCTCCCGATTTCACAGCTTGGTTGGAAATGTCTAAGAAAGGACCATTTAAAATTATCATGTGCGGTTTGACTTCGTCGTTCATATGATGGATGAATTTCTCAAACTTGGTAAAGTTCAATGTGTGTTGATTCGAAAATGGACCCAGGGCAACCACTATCTTAGTTGAGCCAGTCGATGCAGTTAACTGTTGCATTTTCTTGAGCTCTTCAGCAGACGATGCAGCTTGCCCTAAATCTGGGAGCTTCAATATCTCAGATACAACAAAGGAGCGACCAGTTGGGTTCTTTCCCTTAAGAATCACAATTTGACCGGGAAATAAGGAAAAACCCTTTAACTGACTGAGATCCAAAGGAATTCTTTGTCCTATACCTCCCATTCTCGAGGTTTCTAAGAAAATAGAACTACTATTGATAACGTAGTTATGAAGCTTGTCGTAAGTTGGTGAATCGGGGACGATTCTGCCGGCACAAATGATATCGAACTGGGAGCTTAGGCACGGATTCGCCATTTGTGCATTTTTATTAGATTCCATGTACAATTGTGCAAATGTATCGATTTGGTCATCCAAGACATCAGCACTTTCCAAGAGCTTCATTGACATAGTTCTGTAGTGATACTTTGAAATATCAACGTGAGATTCAAATTTGAATGGCTTCAAAGCAGTCGAAGGATCTTGCTCAAGTTCAATGTAACCAATACTCTCCGAGATGTGGGGATTCAATGTTTCCATAATAGTGTTACTGTCCTCATCAGTTCTTTTCACGGGTGATGAAGTCTTAAAACTACTTTGAGCAGTCTCATAAGCACCTGGTGACGAAGTATAAAGCCCCGTATCCTTTATTTTACGCTTCTTTGCAAGAGGTGTTTGCGGTATGTTGATGGGACTTGACAACAAGTTGGGGTTCTTGATATTTCTCTGTTTGAATGCACTGGATGGTTGGTAAGACCCCCTGGATCGATCAGAGGACTGCGCTTCCTTAGTTATCGTGGTCTGTAAATAGTCTTGGAATTTATCGAGGTTCTCCAAGGTCAACTCCAAGTTTTCTTGCATCTTGTTGACGTTGAACGTCTCCCAGTTGACGTACAAGTCATCGATATCGATATTGAAAATGCTTTGTAACGTTTGTAATTTCAGTACAACATCATCGCTTATGCTTCCGAACGTAGATATGTAGACCTTTCTTTCCTCTTCTTCAACAGTCATTCTTGTATCAAATACAGTCGTTATCTTTTCCTAGAAATAAAACGCGTCGCGTATTTTTTTTTCCAAGGGTAAGCGGGGCAATACCCTCTATGATTCGTTAAAAGAGACCTGCACTCATGAAAGTGAAATACATGCTTTGGATATAAGCATCAAAGCTTTACAAAACACAGGTATACTTATCAAATTGTTCTTGAGCTAATGAGAAACTAATCGTCTGCTCAGAGGTTTCTATTTTTCAGTGTACAAGCAATAGATCAACGACCCAAATCAAATCAGTGGTGGACGATATCTAAGCCACTAACTATCTATTAAAGTACATTACATTGAATCGCTGGTACATCTTTGTCACGAGTTGTTTTTACGTAGTGATTCACGAAGCATTGGAGTTTTTTCATGTTTGCCAAAGTCAGTCTTCTAGGGTTTCTGTAAGCAGGATCGCTTTGATACCCATCAAGTTTGAAAGTGCTACGAATTTGAAAAATCATGACTTAACCTCCTTGTATCTTTAGTGTATTTGGTCTCAGGTTTGCTCGATAATTGTCTATAGTTTTTTAGTTACTCTTTTGACTCTTCTTTAGTCTCCTCCTTAGTCTCCTCCTTAGTCTCCTCCTTAGTCTCCTCCTTGGTCTCCTCATTTGTCTCCTGCTTCAACTCTTCCTTTGCCTCCTCCTTGGACTCGTCTTCTTTCGAATCTTCCTTAGAGTCCTCCTTTTCACCCTTCGGATTCTTCTTGAACTTCTTTCTTTGGTTTTCGTTGAAACTATCGCGTCTTCTGGTGACGTCATTGACACCAAACCTCTTGCTGTTGGCTCTCAACTCCTGGAAGGTCAAGAGAGACATCTTCTTCAACATGGATTTTTTCTCTTCAGGTTCGTCATCACCAAGAACACCATCTGGATAAGCAAAGTTCAAGTTGTTCAAGGCAAATTCGGCGTCTTCTAAAGTGTTAAATTCGACATCAACAACACCAAAGAACTCATTGTTTGCTTTCTTCTTGACTCTACGCAAAGAAGTTATACCCTTTTCCTTGGGCAAATGCTCAGCTAACTTGTTAAAAAAAGCCTCCAAGTCTTCCTGCGAAGCATCCTTTGGGAAGCCCTCGACGTGGACAGTGTTTCTCTTTCTCGTGTTCTTGACTTCATTGAAATCTTTCAAGGGATCCTTCCTTCTGATCAGGTCTTCATTTGGTGACAAAACCAACTTGTCAGATTCCTTCAAAGCTTTGATGACTCTCTCTTCAGGACGGAATTGTCTCATTCTGGCGAAAGTCAAAATGGTCTTCAATTCCACCCATCCGTCGTTGGCTTCGTAGATTTTGTACAAAAATTTGTCGGTCTGTAAGTTACTGTCGGAGAAGTAGAACTCGACCTGCTTTCTAACCTTGCTCTCGAAATCTTCGCCCTTGTAAACGGAATCAGTCATTGGTGTATTTTGGAAAAGATCAATTTTTTGATGAGCTTTTTTACAGATGAGCACCGTCTGATCACGTGAAGTATGGGGGTTCCAGGTTCAATTCCGCTAAATTTTAATACCTGCCAGCTCACATCTCTCTCAATTTACCAATTGACTCCAATGGATTGCCATGTGTATCTCGTGATCTCATGAAACCAGCTTCTCAAAAGGTTCTGATGAAATCAGTTTTAACTTTATTCTGTGTGCAATGAATATCATCGTCAAAATTGGACTAAATAAGTGTAGCCATCCTATTTTGGCCTGAGTCATGTTTCCATTCGACTACGCTCCGTAACTCTCGAAGTGATAATTTTACGTTGAGTCACTCATTTGGGATGGTAGGGCTATAGTCGCAAACAAAAAAAGTCATGTTGAAAAGATTCTTACTCCTCCCCACACGAGCAATGTCTTCGATTCTGAGAAAAGATGAACTATGCCAAGCATATGACTCTGTTTTAAATGAAGTCAAAAAGGCATCTCAAAGCAGATCTGTTCGTCTAGTTGCTGTATCCAAATTCAAGCCTGCATCAGATATACTTGCTCTATACGAACACGGCGTACGTCACTTTGGAGAGAACTATGTCCAGGAGCTCGAATCTAAATCAAAGGAGCTTCCAAAAGACATACAATGGCATTTTATTGGAGGCTTACAAACAGGCAAATGCAAGGATCTCTCCAGAAATATCGAGAACCTTCATGTGGAGACCATTGACGCATTAAAAAAGTGCAAAAAGTTAGACACTATTAGAAGCGAAGTCGATGGCTCCGTAATCAGTGTTTCTTTGCAAATCAACACATCAGGCGAAGCTCAGAAGTCAGGGTATTCAACAACTGATTTATCGGAACTTTACGAGACAATTGAGTTTCTTCTCTCTGATAAATGTAAGAAGCTTAAACTTTGCGGATTGATGACAATAGGATCGTTCACCGAATCTACTTCGAGGGGCGAAGAAAATAAGGATTTTAAAGCTTTGTCCGATTTAAAGAAGCATCTTGAAGAAAAGTACGGAATATCTTTGGAGTTGAGCATGGGTATGAGTAATGACTTTGCTCAAGCAATTGACCAAGGAAGTTCCAGCGTGCGTGTCGGTACATCTATTTTTGGTGGCAGACCACCCAAAGCCTGAGGAATTTGATATAGCTCAACAGTCGCATATACTTCATAAGGGGGAAGTTCCCAACAAAGTGTGAAAAGACCTCAATATATAGAGAATCTATAAACTTTGTCGTATCAGCTCTCAAGTCTATACAAGCAGATTTTGTACATCACTGCATGAAGCCGTTATATCTGTCGTTATGTCCAACTAAATCGTTCGAATATTGGCGAAATGCGCCTTTGGATTTCCCATTTGTGCGGATCATCTTTGTTTGCCTTTATATCTACAAATCACCATTTCTACAATTGATATGCTACAAAAAACTGATTACTTGAAAATCCATTTACTCAACATTTGATTGATAAACTAGCTTCATCACTTCTTACCTTTGAACAATTTCTTGATTGACTTTTTCCTGGACTTCAACTCACCACTTGGAGCTGGACTGGACTTCTTGTCCAATTGCTGCTTGGCATTTTCTGTTAAGTCATCAGTGTGTTGACTACCAGAATAGCTGCCAGTATCAATGCTTTCAGCCGTTTTGGACTTACCAGTGTCCACACTCTCTGTTGTTTTCAGCTTTGAGGGGGTTTCTGTCTTTGGAGCGTCTGATGTTCCGAGAACGTGAGTACTCTTAGACATTTTTTCGTCAACATCCTTGTCCAAGTCCAAATTTTCTTCTTGCGCATGCTTGTTGTCGTCAATGGTAGATTGGCGTGGTTTGTTGTTTTCGTCTGGCACAGAAATGACTGTGTCGGTGTCTTCCTTGACGCTCTGGAGATCTTTCTTCGACAATTTTTGCAATTCGGTTTCCTTTTCTTTCAATTCTTCCTTCTTTCTCTCCAAAGAACGCTTCAACTCGTTATCTGCTGATGACAGGTAGCTTCCCAGAACTGTCGGCAATGTTTCCATTTCTTCGGCGGGCTTTGTAGAGTTTTTAGAGAACGTCTCAGCTGCAACCAATGTGTCCTTCGTAGTGAAGGCAGCCCATTCACCGTCGTCCTCAAGTTGGAAAGATGGTTTGACATTACCGGAATAATAGTCACGTCTTAATTTGACATCGTTTTCTGTAAAGTCGTTTTTCCATTCGGCATCGGTCTTAAACAAGTTTGTTATCTTCGAGCCAATAAAGTACACAATGAAAAATACGTGTTCCGACAAGAACACCACAAAGATCAACTGGGCTGTTGAGTTGACATTAATACTAGCCTTCTCTAAAGCGAACTGACCAAGAGTCTTCTTTGGTGTGACACCATGGCGGTAGAACGCGGTCACTGTTGGGCACACGACAGAACCAATCCAGGTCAAAAGGAACAATGCGTGGTCCCATGGGTGAATAGAATCATCTCTGATGGGCACTGGTGGTCTGAAATATTCACCACTTTCCAATTTGAAGTGGTCCAACTTGAAAGTGATTATGTTGAACAAGATGCAAACCAAGGGAGCAAATGGCCACACGGTACCGAAAAGAACCAAGTAACCGTACTGCATCACCAAGCCCCTGAAATCATCATGAACATTGTATTCAGGCAATGAGACCAATTTGCGGACTTTCGCTAACCATGCAGCCTCTTCCTTTCTGTCTTGATTTGGGGTTTGAGACTTGGACAACTTGCTCTTAACAAAACCAATACCAACAGGTACAGCATACTTCACGATGAGTTGAATGACTTGGTTTGTGACGATGAAGTAAAAGAATTGAGCGGACAATCTTTTTTGATTCATCTCGAAGTCTTCCTGTTCTTTCAAGTGAATCAAGTATTTGTAGAAAAAGTAGTTCTCGTTGACTCTGGAGCTAATTGCAGATTTAATGTCCCCCAAGTGAGGCTGGATCAAGTGAGCAAAAGGCAAGTAGACGAACGAAGTGATGAGCAATGGCATGTAACTAGTCAAGAAGGTCAAAACAAATGACTTCACGACAATCGAATTGTCTTTGCTGTAGAGGTTGTCATGGTTCTCCCAAGCAATTGCAGCCTTTGTAGCAAGGTTGTAAAAGATGGTCAAAATAGGGACAAATCCGACAATCAAAACAGTAGGCAAAAGGGTCAAGACAATCTTACCAGGGCCGTCATAAATTTCGGACAAGAAGATTTCGAGTACAAAGCATGACAACTGGTATGTTACCAAGACCGCAGTGAATCCAAGAGCAACAGGAATGAAAAACAACTGCTTGATGTATCTCCCACCGTCTGAGTTACCCTTGTGCTTATAAGTAGACTTTTCTTCGAAGTTGTGGTTGATTTGACTAATTTGGGCATAGTGCTCCTCAATGGAGTGCGAGTTTTGAACTCCCCATGAGTTAACCAAGAACTTCTGCTTCTTGACCCAGTAATTAATGAAGAAGGTTCCCCACAATAAGGTCAAGAATGCGTACTTCAACAGAAGTTGGCCATTGGTCGTGGTGAAAAAAGACACAAGACCAGTCACGGCCAAAATGGACAACCAGGCAATGTAAGATTTCAAGTACTCAAAGTAAAGCGCAATGCGGACGCCATATTTTTCTTTGATTGCGTCTGTAGTCAATTCGCTGGAACTGATGTGGGTCTTGACACCTTCAAGCAAGCTCTTGTCATCAATGCTCAATGGGACCACTGCATTAACATTGGGAGACTCAATTACATCCGTACCATCCTCCAATTTACATTTCTTGGACAAGTAGGTGTATATGATTCTCAAACGGGCAGCACGGCCATTATCCTGGGCAGTGACACCAAATTCATAATTCTTGATCAAGTCTTTTTCAGCTTCTTCAACGAATTTGGCTGAGGATAATCTGACAAAGACAAGGAGCTCGCCGTCATTCCCTGGTCTCAGCTGAGTAGAAAAGTCGGCCTTGTACAACGCCTCAAGAAGGGCTTTCAATTCTTGTTCGGCTTTAAGACTTGGCTTACCATTGTCCAATGGGTACGAAACCGAAAAGACGTAGTCGGGATTCAATTCCTGAATTGGTTTACTTGACAATGACATCGTTGAAAAGTTGCCAAATTGACTAGAAAAACCGTGTGGAACCTGCTGCTTTTATTTTTGGAAGCGATACTTAAAATTACATAACCGAAATTTCACACGAGAACTGAACAGCAAACAGGCGAAGATGCCAAAATTTCACCTCGAAAACCAATTGAAACACGAAGAAAATATTCACTCGCGTTGATCACTAATCCAATTGGTTTGCTACACAGTCTCACTATTAGCTATTATCCAGTAGAAGAATTCTTAAATACGTGGGCACCCTACCGTCACACCTTTTCGTATGCAGGACCGCACTATATAAAACAAGGGGGCCCAGCAAATATGCATATCAAATTTAGATGGCAATCATAGAAAATGCGTCAACCACATTCTCCAAAAAATCTACATGATTGCATTATTGTTCATCAATTTACACAAAATCATCAACAGCAAGCTGTGGACCGTCATCGGCGGTAAGACAAGCAATGAACGCATCTGTGATTACGAACTTCACGTACGGTGAAGTTTGTATGCATTTCAACCATGAAAACCTTCTAGACCTGTGCGAGTGAGTATTATGAATCCTTTCCCAATTACGTCAACAAAGAAGCAACCATAGCCTTGCCACCGAACTTAAGACTCAAAGCCCCAGTAGTACGGTTCGTATGCCAATGAATCCATGTATGATCAATGGCAAGGTGTAACAATTTCTAGAAATCAAGAATGCCGCGTAACATTCACCTTACCCGCTTTTAACCTGCTACCATGCCCGAAGTACCACCTGAAGTTAACTTAACCCCTGATAACCTGAGATTACGGATTTTTGTGATAACTACCCCCGTCCACTTAGATATTAAACTGCGATATTGAGAACTCCCTATGAATCACTGAACACAATTTGTATGGTTATTGAAGACCAATTACTCACACAGTTCTACCAGAAGTAAAACCGAAACAAAAGAAAACTGATAAGGTTCATTTTTGCACTGTTATATTTCGTTTCTAAACTACCACGGTAATTTTTGTTTTGTTTCTAACATCCTTTTTAGCATGATGGACAAGTAAGCCATCTTATGATAAGAATTCTCGAAAGTGGCAAGGTTTATGCGGCGAATGGTTTCTTTAATTGATTATGGGAATGGATTCACTCACACCGGTCTAGGATTTTTTCGTGTTTGAAAAATTGCACCACCTATTGTAGTCTAATTGATAAGAGGAGGTAATACATTTGAACTTCTTACGATTGTCGTATATAGATGTGAATAGCAGCTAACTAAGGCTTAAAATTTAATGTGAACAATTCGAATGGACGTAATTCAAAAAGGTTTGGGGAACATTACCAGTCAATGTATTCTCTTCCAACTGCACGGAAAACCCTGACTTTACCACTTTTCAAGTCGCCAATCTTGTAGCTTTCCTTCCTGACGTGTCCATTGTTGTCAACTTCTATGACTTTGAACTTTTCTTTCTTGACATCAAACTCGTAGATTATAGCAACATAATAACCAGAGCCGGATCCATCTTTAGTTATCAGATCATTGTCGCCCAAAGTTACCGTCTTGCTGCCAACCAAGCTCTTATGTACAACCAATTTTGCATTCTTGACCCATAAAATGTCACCAGGTCTGATCTCGTCAATTTTGGCTATATTGCTATTGTTGAAATTCTTGTAAATGGTAACCCCGAAAGACTTACCCCCAATTGGAGGAATAACAGCAATACCTGGAGCCGACTTACTGATTTTTTGCAAGACAGCAGAAACGATATTCTCATGAACAGTCGTCCCCAAAAGTTCGATGGCTTCGGAGGCGATCACTTGACCAAAACTGCGGTGGTAATTTTCCAAGAGGTCTTTTCTGATGATGGGAATAGGCTTTGAAAAGTAGTTCACGAAGTGAATGGTAGACCTGGGGTCCTCACTCTCATACTCGAGCTCGAAAATGAGCTGAGATAAGTCGTAAAACAAAATATAGTAGTCACGATAATTGAGCGTGCGGCCTCCTCTCTTCTTTATGGAATTTGTCTCGACTTCATAAATCAAGTCGACGCCGATTTTCGAAACAAGAGACTCGGGTAACTCGCCCCGTATCCACCAGTTCGAAGTACCGCTTATATTACCGAGCTCATACTCCAATTCTTGCAAAGCAATTTCGGCCTTCGAGCGTTCAAACCCGGATTTTCCTTTCAATGACCGGCTCCTAGAAATTGTGGAATCCATAGAAGCACGTTTTGCCGAGCCACTAGACATTCCTGTGGGTGTTGCAGATACAGGCACAGGCGGGGCATTTGAAAACGGAGGAACTTCTGTGGAAGTACGTCTAGGAGGCGGAGGAGCAACCGGGGCATCCTCAAAAATTGGAGTCGGAATCGGAGGTAAGGTGCTCGATCTGTCAGGTTGCTGGAATTGACGTGAGTGCCTGTGATCCTTGGAGTCTGATTCCGAGATTCCTCTGTCTTCGAAATATTCATCACCTGCATCAGGCTCGACGAATCTAGTTTCATCAATCTCGGAATCGGAATCTACATCTTCATTCGTCGTCGGGACTGGCACAGGTGGTACCCCAGTAGGGATAGGTGGAGCATGGTGCTCTGGTATTGGGGCACTTGGGACTGGAGGTGGAAATGTTTTGGGGGCTTGAACTGGTGGAACTGAATCAACTGGTGGAGCTGAAGCAACTGGTGGAGCTGAAGTAACTGGTGGAACTGAAGCAACTGGTGGAGCTGACGCAACTGGTGGAGCTGAAGCAACTGGTGGAACAGCCCTAGGGGGCTCAGCGTTCGGGACTGGAGGTGCTGCAGCCGGGACAGCTTTTGGAGTTTCAACAGATCCAGGGCCCTCGGTTGAGGGCATAGAACCAGGAATGGGAGGAGGGACCCTTGAACGTGCTGGTAACTCGGGCTGCTCATCAGCGTCATCTCTCAGCGGAATGGGAGGTGGTACAGTTGAGGGCTCATGTGGAACTGGTACTGTGTGAGGCGGAGCAGGTGGTGCATCACCTTCCCTCTTTTTGAAATCCGAAATATCCTCGTCGGCTTCATAACCTGTTGGTTCAGCTTCAATGTTGGGTTTAGAAATCCTTCCCGTTATCTTTATCTTCTCGTCGCGTGCATGATCGTGATCACTGTCAGAAACGACGTGGTCTTGGATGTTTATAGCCTTTGGCGTGAGAGGAGTGATATCTTCGGGCTTGGATTGCTCGTCACCAGCTTCAGGAAACCTCGACTCTTCGACTTCATCACTCAGATCATCGTCTTCTGCGAGAGATGAAGACTCGCGTGGGACGAAAGGTGGACGATTTGCAGCGTATGGGTGTGTTTCATCTTGAACTGATTCGACATCACGGCCACCGGTTTCGTTGGTTTTGACATCAAGTGGAGCATCACGAGTGCTCTCCTCTTTCGGCTTTTTGGTTGACTTTTTTGCTGCGCCTCCTCCGATTGGCGCGCCAAATGGAGTCCCCATTCCCATCATTCCAAACATGTTTCTTCCCCCGGAAATCTTAGCCATTCTCTCGACCAACTTTTTCCGCTTAATTTCCTCGTCATCTTCATCTTCTTCAGCTTCTTCTTGTTCGCTCTCCTGTTCTTCCACAGTCTCTTCAACAATTTCTTCTGGGGGCTCCTGAACCTCCTCAGGGATGTGATTGTCTTCGGCATCAATGTGCTCTACTGATTCAACCGGAGCAGCTTCTTCTCTCTCCTTCTTCAACTTCTCTTCGGCTTGCTTCAACTTACGCTCTTCCTCTTGCTTCAACTTACGTTCTTCTTTCTTTCTTAACGCAGCTTCTTCTCTCTCCGCCTCCTCCTGCTGACGCTTTTGCAACAAAGCAATTCTCTCTTTCAAGCTCACCTTTGGTTCTTCCGCCTGCGGCTCGTCATAAGTTGTGCTCTTGACAATTTCCGTGTCTTTTGGTGGTTCATGAGTATTCGCATGCCCCACTACATTGTAGTCATCCCTTGGGGTAATCTTCGGTACATAGGAAGACTTTCCCGTCCCCAAAAATTGCTTCTTGACGCTGTAAGGGTCATTTGTCTTAGGGCCAGGAAATACGGGCAACGGTGCCTTGGGTTCTGGCTTGGGCTTAGAGTCACTAGTTGACAGGCCTAAATCTTCGCTAGGGAGTTTCCTGGGTTCATCGACCAGTTCATGAGTCGTCTCGCTCGGCTCAATGGCTGCCTTGCTCAATTGAGGGGCTTCCTCCTCGTCAATTTCCTTAGGAGCGATGAATGACTCGCGCTTCTTGGGCCTATTAGACGGGGGGGCTGGGCCCTTCAAGATCTCGACAAAGTTCTTCGGGAACATGCCTGATTTGCCATCGTATGTGCCTGACAACCACTCCTCGTCTTCGATTGCGGTCACTGTGATCAATTGACCAACGTCGAACGTCAAGTCGTCCTCATACTCAGATTTGTACTCGTAAATAGCCTTTGCTTTAAAGGGAAGTGGAGGTTCAGACATTGCTAACCGATTTATCTGTAGTTTCGCTGTCAATAAGTTAATTGGGGTTTTCGGAAGCTAGGATCTGAAACTGTGTGCAGGCAATTTTGTGGTCACTCACGCCTTTATTTCTAACGAAATGAGCAAAGGTTCCACTGCCCCTATAAATGACAGAATTTTAGCGTCATTTCGACCTACCAAAGACTTCGACTACCATCAGAAAAGCAGTGTTACATCGCTAGACTTCGATGACTCCGGTCATTACTTGATATCGACGGGAGTTGACAAGTCCATCCAGTTGTACGACGTTCACAAAGGTTCGCACTACAAGGACATACAATCTCAAAAGTATGGCGCACACTTGGCACGATTCACCCACCACGAGTTGGATTGTTTGTATGCTCTGACACCATCGGAATCTTCTGATATTGATCATGCAATTCGATACCTCTCCTTGGGCACCAAGCTGTATATCCGATATTTCAAAGGGCATAAAGAGTTAGTCACGTCAATTGAGGTGAACCCCGTCAAGGATATGTTTGTAACTTCGAGTCTCGATAGGACATTAAAATTATGGGACGTTAAGGCATCATCACCGGCTGGAAGCATTGATGCGGCATGCCTGCTTGTTGCATTTGACCCACAGGGTATTGTTTTTGCCGCAGCACGGAACCATAACATTTCATTGTACGACTTGAACTATTATGATAAGTCGTCATTTCTTGAGATCTCGCTCCCCAGTGAGCATGCATTGAAGAAGATTGAGTTTTCTAACAACGGAAAGTACATTTTGGTTGGCACCGATGTCAACAAGTACTACTTAGTGGACGCCTTTCTGGGGCAATTGCTCACAACCTTGGTTAATGATGAATTCACACCGGTGCAATACACTTACCCCAGTACTGGAAACTGTACCTTCTCTCCATGTGGCAAGTATGTATTGGCCGGGTCACCGAATCAGAAAATCTCATTGTTTGATCTCACCAAAATCAGAACCACAGATGGAGGCTCGCGTGTAGTATTATCGGATGATAATTCTACAACCACTGAGCCTTTCAAGGTTCTTAATTCACAGGGCTTGCCCAAAATCATCGCATTTAATCCAAAACTATTTACGTTTGCGACGGCAGACAATACCGTTTCTTTATGGCAGCCAACTGGGCAGCCATAACACAACGGTAATATGTATAATAGAATTAAGGGACGCCTAGATTCCGGTTTTTTGATTTTAATTAATATCAAACTAATACATCGACTTGGTGCAAATAACACCAAGTGTAAAGTAACTTTGAATGTGCTGTAGCAACAGGTAGTGTCAATTCCTGATTATATTTTTACACCCCGTCTCAACTTTATTTCATCAAGTCCAGAGGACGTTGGAGACCAAAATTCTTGAATTTCAATCTATTTTTTTCATGCGAGGATGCAGTATTCTCTGGCAATCGCTACGCTACAAGTCAAAGGGTGTTGTAAACAACGGGCCTAGCTTTCATAGCACCATAACTGCTATTCCACAACTGTCTTTCGTAAATCATGTACCATATCGCGACGCAGAGACTTTTTACAATTCGCTTGAACCAATTCCAACGCATGCGAACCCTCGTAAACTCCCGAGGGTAGCAACTGATATCAAAGGCGTTGATTCTAGCCTTCATCGTTACTTTACCAAGAACAAACTCAAGAAACTGATACCTCGGCTATGCTCCAACAAGTTCTTCAATCTACGCTTCTATCCTCAGGAGCATCACTATGCAAAATTTAGAAAGTCTACAGTCGCTTTTGCATTCACCAACGTCGGGGGGTATCAGTTGAATAATTCCAATTTGGAGGCAGCCATGAAGGATTATAGGGGTAAGTACAAAAATTCTGCGTACTTCAAGGCCAATCTACGCCCATTAGCAGTAGCTTGTGGGCGTACTCTGTATAGAAAATTCATTAAGCGAACGTTGTTTCAAGTCATTAAAGAAAACGTGAAAGAGGAATGTGTGGAATGTGTTTCAGGTGTATTCAAGTTCACATTTAAAGAAGTGCCAAACACGTTGCAAGCCCGGTTCGTGATTCGCACTGCACTTGACAAAGCAATAAAAAGCTTAAAGAGCGATTCTCAGTTGCGACAAAGGTTGAAAAACGGCGCAATCACGTCCAATAAACTCATTGATGTGAGCAGTATGTGTAAGCTGTTGTCACTTGAGAACACTTTGAGGGAAGGGAGTATACGTGGGATCTACAGGAAGTTGCCATTTTTGTAGATTGAAATAACCACACCCAATTTGAGCTGCCCGAGGCACTCCCATACCAATGCTATCAAGCCTCATAACTCCAAAGTTTGGTACACAAAACTCAATTATATCGACTTTCAATGCCTTCTATATATTGCACCATTGCGGAAAGTCTGTAATAAAGTCAAAAGGCCGTTCTGATTCAGGATACGCGTATCTATATGCATGTAGCCATATGCTCAGACCATCTATAGTCTTATCAGTAGTGAACAAACTCCGTCTGCACTCCAGGCAGCTAACGTTATTTGCGCTTCTCAAAGACTGCAAAGACTCTTGTCTGCGTGTCTTTATTTTTGCAGCACGCTGTATTAACTCCTCATCCGTTCTCCAACCCGTAATTGCCGGGACGTCTATGACATTATTGTTGCTAACAATAGCCTTATCAGCGGGTCGAAGACGGCTAAACTGGGGGTGAACTCTAAAGATTCTTTGGTATAATTCGATTTCGAGCTCGTTGGTCAAAAAGTTTACCGTGTTGTTCGAGAGAGAATTCTTTTGAGGGTTGTACACATAATCGTTTGCTATGGGAAAACCGAGGTTACGGAGATGTATGCGTATCTGATGCATTTTACCCGTTAGTGGAGCGCATTTCACGATGCTTTCATCCGCTTGTGCATTGTAGCTGATTTTCTCAAACAATGTGGTGGAATTAGCCGGTATCTCGTGTGCGTTCAAAGGCTGCAAATACCCACCAGATGAGTTCACGGAAAATATGGGGCAATTAAGCATGAGCTTCCCCTCGGGAAAATTCCCCAACACTCTTGCTACATACTCTTTGGTGAGATCCGCTTTCTTGTTTTGTATTAAACTCAGGTAATACTTGCTGGCCTCTTTTGTTTTCCCAAGGATGAGGACACCAGACGTTACTTTGTCCAACCTGTGACACGTCCATATGTTTTCGAGGCCCTGTTGATGCTTCACAATCTCTGTTATGGAATTGTAGAGATAACTTGCTGTTGGGTGTGTGGGGATCCCCAGCGGTTTGTTGACCACCAACACATCTGCGTTTTGGAATATTATCTGCAAGTCGTTTCCATCGCACGAATCAAGGCTTGCGGGTACACTTGGTTCGTGCATATGGCGGTTATTTTGCACATAATCGCACGATTCTAACTTATGGTTTGCCAACTTGTCGTAGCCCTGAACTAGTGTGGGCCCGGATTGTTTTCCGAAGTTTGTGTAGATGTATAAGCGATGATTGACAATGTCGTTGATGATGTGCTCCTCCTTCTCGCCAAACTCCAGTGTGAAGACATCCACTAAAGTCCTTCCAAACCATCGTGGTTTCACATGGACTTTCTGAAGGTGGTAATACGGTCGGACTTTTCGAAGGCCATTTTCAAATGTATATCTTGAGCTCATATTTTTAAACTAAATCTAACATGCATGGTATATATACTTCGATCATTGTTACACAAAACGAAATGTACAAGCGAGTGTGATGGCCTTCTTGCCCCTTGAACTTTCTTCAAGTTGCCTCTATATTTGGCCTTTACCTAGTCCATTAAACTTTCTTCAATGGACTTGGAGGGGTACTGATACCTGCTCAAACTAATTTGAAACAGGGCGTGGGACATTTTCCTCACCTTGACCCTCAATATTTCCTGGGGGGTTGTACTCACAAACAATGTACATTCCTTCGTTTGTACCGCTGCAATCTTTGTACGAGCATCCGAGCTCGGTCGAGCCCTTCCAAATCATTTGGGTAAAGTGACTAAAGTTACTTATGTTGTTGTAGTCAATGTTAGCGCCTTCATTATACCAATATTTGAGTGTTTCTTCAGTTACAGTTCCAATTCCAAGGTTCTCACCGAAAGGACCTTTCCCGCCTGCACTGTGTTCTATCTTACCACTACAGTTACCCTCGTTCGCATACGAACGGGCGTAGTTGTAAGGAGCGACACTCCATTTCATCTCCCCGACACCGTGCCTAGCTCTGTACTCGTTGTGGAGATCCAAAATCTTTCTAGCAAAATCAACGTCAACACCATCCGAACTGTAAATTTCAGCGTACTTCTCAGAGGAAGACAATCCTGAAGACGAAGCGGAGCTTGAGCTTGAGGAGGAGGAAGCTGGACTGGAGCTGGAGCGGCTTGCGGACTGCGAACCAGAGCTCTGAGAATCACCAGTTGGACTAGTGGAAGCAGTGGAAGTAGCAGAACCATCAAAGCTATGAGTAGACATGTAGCCACTGTAGTAACTCTCGGTGTTGAAGTTGAACCCATTGTCATCTTGGCTACCCTGAGTTGTGCTTGGAGATGAGCCGCCAGTTTGAGACTGTATGGCTTGGTCGTAGTAACTTTTAGTATTAAAGTTAAAGCCATCATCATCTCTCTTCTCTTGAGAATCGGCATCCTCAGCTTTAGCGGCAGCAGTTGGAGCTGGTGGTGCAACAACATTGGCTTCCACGGGAACCTGTTGAGCAACATTGGCGACCACTGGAGCCTGCTCAGCAATGTCTTCCAAGACCTTAGCGTCCAAGAGAGCTGGAGCGGCAGCAGCGATATTAATCAAAGAAAAGATAACAGAGGTCTTCATTGTTCAATGGAGAAAATCTTTTGGTTGATACTGATGTTGAATGAATGAACAGAGGCCTTTTTTGGACTCTTATATACTTGAATATCCATTGTGGATCAAAGGCTGCAAATTTCGCGCCCTCCCAATTAGGTTTCAAGATCTTGATAATCCAAACAATACAAAATTTATTTTTTGTACCAGTTCTAAACAGGCGACGCTATCGGCTAGTGTGCGATACACAAATGTTGTGGGAAGCTGATTTCCGATTTATCATTATGGTGTGATGTGCTCTAACTCAGGCGCGGCTTTGATATGCGAAAGAGCAGTGCAATTTTTAGAGATAAACTTGGGACGGCTACGTTGGGAAAGGCAGTCCTTGGTAAGGCTGAAGTTGAAAGCTAGCTGTATAATGGGACAAACGGTAGTCATGGGCATTGATGTGCTAATTATGTACGCGTTATCTTTCCTTAGAACAATCTAATATTCCAATGGCTACAACGTTTTATTAAGCCCTACCTAAATATAGAATCATTGTACCTTTTAGACTGTCTCTGAAACATGGTCAGAAACACTGCGTAGTTGTCAGTCCTGCATATAATTTATCCACGCAATTTGGCTCCAGGGGAAGGATGCCAAGTATAGGGATTGATGTGAGTTAGCCCTCCAAGACCTCCTTCACAGAATGGGCCAAAATTTCAGCTACACCACCCCCAGTACATCTCACAACAACCTCAAACTCCTTGCCAATCAGATCTAAACTTTTAATGGATATGAGTACTCCATAATTAGACTTTGACGTGTGAAGAATACCGCCTCCCATAACAAGAAGACCATTCGCTATATCGTCAGGTGTTGAATGTACGACTGAAAATCCTAACCTAGAGAACAACCTCACCATGTTAGACGAGTTGTATCGGTGGGTTAAACTTACCGTCAAGGAGCACTCACCCTCAGTTGAACCTAAAAGTTCCCCAATCTGTTGCCATCTCTTTTTAAATTCATCTACTGTGCTCAAAGTTGTAGACGAAATAGTTTTCAAACAGACGACCGGAATTTTCAAGTCGAGTTGGTTGAAGGAGCCTCCGCAATTGAAGGTGAATGTAATAATAGAACTCTCGTGATTCTCAATCACGTGTCTAACTTTAACTTCAATGTCCATAGACGACTTTTCAATTATATTAGTCTCTGGTGCCAGTTTTAAAGTTATCAAATAGCTTGGATCCTCCTTCTTTGCTCCACTCTCCAAATTCAATATTTTGAACCCGGTGATTTCAGTGCCAGCTGTTTTTGCAGAGTTGTTGATTATGACAAATTTGATGCTAAAAATGTTGCGGTCCTTGACTATCCTATAGGTTATCTTCACCATCTGGTTCTCAAAAAAGATTCCCGCATCATAGTGAAGCATTCGGTGGTAGCCAGGGAACCAGTTTGGTGTAAGTGCCAACTTCTCCCCATTATCGTCGCCAAATGGATTCTCTGTCTTCTCCTCTTGGACAGCAGATTCACTATTTCCCGCAATATTTTTAGCCATCACGACCGATTTGGAGCGGTCCTTTCTCTCATTGGCCCGCACCAAGTGACTAAGAGAGCTGATTCTCTTCATCAAAGGAGATTCTTGAGTAATGAAAACAGGGAGCGGTTTCTTGAGTGCTTCGATCAACTCGCTGTTTTGCTCTCCAGTTATTAGTTTAAAGTATTCACTTGATCTGGTCTGTATCTCCAAGTCAATTGAAAGTGACTCTATTTCGAATAGATCAACTATGTCTGCGACGAAAGCCTCTTTCCGAAATCTTATAGCTAACTTGAAGAACGTGGAAAGTAGCATTGCCCGGGTTACTAAGGACACTTTAAAGTATGATTCATAAAGAAGTCTGAATTGAGTGAGAGGGGAACAATTTTCCTCTGTAGCCACTAAATGGCCAAACTCACCTAAAATGAAAGCAGCCACCTTGACCAAATTTTCGGACACACTGGCTGCCGCTACCCTGTTGGCCGCAGCTTGCTCGTGAGGTTTATGCAAAAGGCTCATGATCAATTTACAAGTCTTGAATTGTAAATCCTCATTATTCACGACAATCTGCACAATTCTTTCCCACACTTCATTGCTGATGTAACTTACTCCATTAGAATTGGAACCAGCACCAATAGACAAAAGTCTCAACATCGTTGTGACGTACCATGTGGAGTCGGTCGCAAACTTTTCTGCCAATACTGCTATTTTGATAGCTAACTCTGGCTTCAAAGAAAAATCTGCTAGTGGGAATAAATCCAATAATTTGTTGATGATGGTTGCGTATATGACGGGGTTACAAATTGTATAAAGCAAATCCAAAGCTTTCTTTCTGACGGAGATATCCTTGTCGTAAAGTAGATGGAACACAACAGGCAATTTATCCCCTAAATTGTTTTGTCCTTGATTTGCTGATGGATAAGAGACACTCGATCTTGCCGTGAGTTTAATTAAAGCATCAAGAGCAAGGTAGCGTGTGTTTGTTTCCCCTGAGTCCAATAACATCATTAATGCACTGATTGCCCCAGTTATAGCGTCGGGGGAAGCATCCAAAAATACCGCGAGCGATACTGCCTGGAATAATATCGAGCTTTGAGAGTTCCTGTTTGGTAACCCCTTAATTGACTGCGATGCATTTTGGATCGAAATTGCCACCACCTTTCTCAAGTTATCTAATGTCTGCTTGTCGAGATCATTGATATTCAAGTATGGAAGATCGTCATTTGAAGGATCTGCAAGCAAAAAAAAGTACTCTACGAGATGGAGTAATTTGACTACTAGCCATGGCGCAGGTGTATCAAAATAGTAGTAGATTTCCGGACACTTCCCGTCGACAACAATTCCAACCAATTTGGAAGCTATAGACGGTATCAACGATTTGATGAACTGCGGTTTCAATGTCACAATAAGCTTTATCAAGGGGATAGAAGATATCACGACACCGAAATCTTTACTGTCGATCAACTGTAGTAATCTTGGAATCCAGCTGGTATTCGTAATGACCACATCTGGATATAATTTTACCAAAGTGAGCAACGCTAAAGACGATTTTTTCTTGATCAAGTCTCCATTTATGGGGGAAATAGCGTAGGAATAAACTATTTCCAATAACTCCAACCAATCGTCCGAGCTTTCATCTTGTTCTTTTATCTGGAGCGAGGATATGCTGTGTCTTTCGGAGTCGTTGATATTGAAATTCGCAGCGATAAATTGCATTGCAAGGCAGTTGAAATCTTCGTTAGTCGACTTGAGATCCTTCACGATGTAACTGAACGTTACCTTCATCAAATGATTTAAGAACAGTTTTGGCGAGTCATACTGTAATTTACTGTAGCCGATCAATATTGATACACTCAAATAGCCCAACAGCTTCTCCGAGTACATGTTCGAGTCGATGAGTTGGAAGGCCTCTTTCAACCCGAAATCAATAGAATCCTGGTTACCTTGAAGGCATATGTAAATAAGCTTGCAAATGTACTTCTTTTTCTGATATCCGTTAAGACTATTGGCCCTGAATTTTTGCTGGATATGGTTGATCTCGCTGTTGATCCGTTTGTTTTCCTCCACATTGTCTTTGGAGTTACGCAAGTCGACAATGAATTGGGTGAGCCCCTTCATTTGCGGACCCATTTGGCTAATTGGCTAGTGATCCCTCTAGATAATCACAAAAATTTCAATACTGGCTCTTAGGAACAGGTACGCGGTTATAATACATGTGACTCTATGTCATGTGACTTTGTCGTGCCATACAAAATGTTTTTTCCAAGCTCGCAATTTAATTGGTTGACAATAGGGTGCGAATTCTATCCGAACTGGCCAAAGAAAAATAGCGAAAATCACACAGGTATTTGTTCAATCACTTCAATACATACAATGTCATCTGTTGCTAAGACTGCTGCTAACAAGTTGAACTGGGCCAAGGTCGTCACCTCCTTGGGCTTGACCGGATCGACCGCCTCTTCTTTGACTGCTTTCAAGAAGAGATACGACGAGGCCAAGAAGGCCAACCTCGAATTGCTGGAGCAGCCAACTCAGGTTGACTTCGCCTACTACAGATCTGTTTTGAAGAACACCAAGGTCATCGACGAAATTGAGAGAGCTGTCAATGCATTCCAGCCTGTCACTTACGATGTGTCTAAGAACTTGAAGAACATCGAGATTTTCGAAGAGAAGGCAGTCGAAAACGCCAAGGCTACCGAAGCTTCTGTATCTGAGGAGATTAGCAAATTGGAGGCCACCTTGAAGGACATTGAGAATGCTAGACCATTCGACCAATTGACCGTCGACGACGTCTCCAAGGCAAGACCAGACTTGGACGAGAAGGTTACCTACATGGTGAAGAACGGTAAGTGGGAGGTCCCATCTTACAAGGAGAAGTTTGGTGACTTGACTGTCATGTAAGTTATGTTACGATCATAAAAGAATAAGATTAGAGCGTTTGTAGGAGTTTGACATCCAGTCGGACCATAAAGGCGGACAAAGACATCCAATGGTGTGGCCTTGGCTACATAATGGGGTCTTGTTTGAAATGACGAAGATAAAAATGATGAAGATAAAAACATTAGCGAGCTGAGCTTGTATCATCTTCGCCTTTATCAATCCATTTGGACCAAGAAGTCAACACACAATTTCAAGAACAGTAGATATTCGCGATTGAGAAAAGAATGAGATATTATAGTATATTTAGTCAATCTTGAGGACTGTGATTGAAATCTTGAACGTACATAACCTCAATATTCAATTGAAAGTATCGTTAAGGTCAGCGTGTCATTAGATCTATTACCTGCGAAGAAGCAGGCAACTTTTTATCTCTACTTCGCTCTTCGCTTGTCAATTTATGGTATAGGAGAACATTGGGGAAAAACCGGTACTAGATCCGCCACTATGGGTTCATGGCGACTAGTCAAATGAAGGTCGTAAGCAGCTAGTTTTAGCTGTGGTTATTACATAAGATATTATATAATACAAATAGGCAAATGTCCTACAACGTTAATGAATAACCGCATTCGCGACCTAAAAGATGGTGTGAAGTGGCAGGCGAACAACGGGATACATCATCGTAAAAATTTGAACTACAAGACCTGAAGTAGCGAGGATTTACGTTGAAACTTTTTACGATAATCTATAAGAATCGAGACGCAAATAAACTCGCTATCTATGCCTTACGCTCAAAGTCTCGGAAGGAAACTCTAGAGAAGGTCCCATGCAAGTATCTGGTAAAGACATTCACCAAGATCATGATCATGCTAGTTGCATATATTGTGCCTCGTATGCACTTTGGCATTTGCAATGATATCATGAGGAACGGGGATTTCCGGTAAAATCACCCCTCACTTTGTGACAAGCTCTTTATCACTTCAAGCACTCAATGTTTTGAAATTTTCAGGAAGCAGGTACCCAATTCCCTCCCATATGTTTAATTGTTCCTCATTTGTATTTGGGTACAAATCCCGTCTCTTCATCTGAATTTATCCAGTGCTCCTAATATTGACCACAATATGCTGGTGATATTAATGAAGACTGATCCTCATGATTCGAAATGTGCGTCCAATATTGGAATTCACAGGCCATGTTACAGTCAGCATCAAGCAATATCAGTCTGACGACGTTCTGGTTTAGTAATAGGAGTCGTTCCAAGTCACATTTTATGTTGGAATTTCAATATAATTCTATTGTACAAGTGAGTCCACAATTTGCCAAGACATTATGTCATGGTCAAATCGACTTATTGCCTTCCCATCTGTATGGAATATCACGTCAAGAGTTATCAAGTTCTGAGTGGAAAGTTTCGTGGGGAGATAAAGCTGTCCATTACGTTTCTGATAATAGCCTTGCTCGAAATTTTGGTCTAGTGAGGTTATCAAGACATTGCATTTGTACAACTCCGCAATTTTCTTCACGATAGTGACCAACTTACTCAATATTACAGACCTGCTTTCATGTGCGAGCGTACCCGTAGTACTTTTGTGATTCGAGTGATCAGCAATTTGCAAGTCCCAATGAAACATGGACAAATTGTCTATCACAATTGTATCCACCACGGATTCACAAAACGAATACCCTGCTAATATTCTGCTCAAGAGAACGATTAGTTCATTAATATTCTTTACTTGGTTGGCTACAGTCCAGTGTGAGTCAACAGTGAGGGGAGCGCAAGGGATCACAAGAAAGTGCAGTCCTGTTGTGTTTGCCTGCAACAGTTTGTAGAAAGCAATTTGGCAGTCCCTCGATGAAAATAAATGCTGACATGTGACATTGTGAAATTCTTGGTCATTGATCACAAGACTTGCTTTGGGGAGGTTTACCAACTGCAGGAGCTTACTCTCCTTCATCAACAAGTTGAATAATGTAGAAATTTATTTCTTGGGCTGGAGGATCGTTTTATTGTGAATGAATTTCACAGACACAACTTTTGACGCGCGCCGCAGTTTTGCACATTATCAGCTATTGTTCAGGTGCAACATAAACCAGCAGTGGCCGATTTGAGCCAGAAATTACAGAAAAGACAATAGGAAATGGCACTAAAGAGATGTAGTGCGGCCGAAAGCCGCTCCTGATACAATTCAATCAAGGAGCGCAAAATCCCTTACAAGATCGGCTCAAGGCATTTATATAAAGAGTTGACAGGCTGCATTAGTCTCATTAGACCATGCTCCTTGTTACCTTCTTTTTATTGGGCCTTGTGTGCTGCAAGTCCATTTTATTGACCAACGACGATTCCTGGATATCTACAAATATACGTGCTGTGTACAGGGATTTGACCAAGGCAGGATATGATGTGGTCCTAGTGGCGCCCGTTTCACAGCGCTCTGGGTGGGCAGGGCGTTTTCAATTACCGCAAAGTAAGACTTTGGAGTCGGACGGCGAGTTTGGCTATGTCAAGGCTGGAGCTCCAAGTTGGGGTCATGAAAGCAACGATCAGCGGGTGTGGTATTTCAACGGCACGCCTGCGTCATGCGTAGCATTCACTTTGGACTACCTCTTGCCAAGTAAACTAGTCAAGAATTTCAGTGAGACTGTGGACCTAGTTGTCGCTGGCCCAAACGAAGACCCTAACTTGACTCCAGGATTTTTCACCAACAGTGGTACTATGGGCGCAACATATACCGCTCTTTATCGTGGAATCCCAGCAATCAGCTTCAGTGGTAGTGACACCAATAACTCCTTCTACAAGGACTTCTTGAACACCGACCTGCAGAACCCTGCAAATATTTATTCCACTAAGGTGGTGGAATTAGTGGACAAGTATTTCAACAGTAATAGCACTTTTCCTTCCACCACAGGTCTAAATGTGAACTTTCCGCCAGTTGGGAACCTCAATTCATCATGCCAAGACCCTGAGTGGGAATTCACGAAATTAATGGGTACCGGTGTGTTCCAGCAGGGCGTCAAGTACGACAGTAGCAGTGAACTTTTCAAGGTTGACTATAGGTACATCGATGATATCGAGAGCCTGTGTAAATACGGAGACTGCTCTCTCCGTTCTGAGTATGACGTGTTTTTTGAATTCAATTGCAAGACTACAGTGAGCTTGTTCTCCATTGACTATGATGCCAATAATGAAGACGCTAAAAAGGTAAAGGAGTCGTTGGGCTTATAATGAGCCTGCAAGTTGCTGCAACTGAAGCTTGCAGAATGGTTGTGAGTCAAACGTGCTAAATGAATTTAGATGACCTCGATTTATATTAATAGAAGTAGGCTTGACTTCTTGCCTCGGCTAGAATCAGTAAGCGTAGTAACTATCTTCCATACATCGGCAAGTATGGGGTGCACCCGAAATCGATGGTTTTGAGCTTTTTAAAATTTCGGTCCGCGAAATGCTGCAATTATGCACCACAACGGCTCCGTCGGAAAGCAATTTGACACAGCCGGTTGTTTTATTTTGCAGCCTTTCAAACCGATCTATGTGAGCTGGCTTTGGATTTGACTGCTTGTAGTCAAACAGATCGATCTCGGGATTAGCGATATGTACTTTTACCAGTGCAGCGAGTATTCGTTAAGCCCCATCAAGAAAATAAAAAGAAAATAAAAACAGTTGAGCACGTTGGATTACTTCAGCCTTACTCCTTTTAATGGCTTCTCCGGGAAATAGAAAAAAGATGCTTATGACCGGTAGTCGAATTTCACAGGGACGCAGTAAAGTTTTTGCTTCTCCTGTATTCCGTTATCGTGATTAGACTTACCTTTGCGAAGTACTGTTGAGATGAATGAGAAGTTTGACGAGAAGGCCGATGTTGATGTTTTAGTGGTGAGGCCAGAAGATCGTGTGAGCTTGTCAGTCCGGAACTTGACTGTTTCGGTTTCAGCTCATCATGGTCCACTGCAGCGACTCATCCTGGACAGCTACAGTCTATCACCCAGAACAACTATCTTGGATGGCATATCACTCGATCTAGAAGCAGGCCACATGATGGCGATTATGGGAGGCTCCGGAAGTGGCAAAACCACCTTATTGAATACCCTCTCTGCCAGGCTTTCGGTTCACCATAAAGGTTTAAAGTTCAATGGATCAGTCAACTATACAACAGAAAGTAACCACCATCGGATCAAGAATTCATACTTACTCCAGTCAGATATCTTCCTCGCGGGACTCAGTGTGAAAGAGACTCTCAAGTACCAGGCAGATTTGCGCATGCCACCTTCGGTGACTAAGGATGAGAAATTGGCACTTATAGACGCGTTACTCGAAACTTTAGAATTGACCCATTTAGAAGACCTGAGGGTCATATCTTTTACCAACGAAATCAATTTATCGGGCGGTGAAAGAAGAAGGTTATCTCTTGCGATTCAGCTTTTGAATAAGCCTTCCGTCATTTTTCTTGATGAGCCCACTACCGGGCTCGATGCAAGCAGTGCATTGAAACTCGTCAAGCTGATTAGAAAGCTTGCAAGTCCAAAGTTTGGTATGACTGTGATCTTGTCAATTCATCAACCGAGGAAAGAGGTATCGAGTTTGTTTGACTCTATTTGCTTGCTCACTAGAGGTGGGAAATTGGTCTATTGTGGACATCTTAGCGACTCCTACAATTACTTCGACAGTTTAGACTTTCTATCTCAGGACAGACCAGCAGATGATATGTTAGAGTATATCATAGGACTTTCAGTCAAAGACTACTCCACTAGAGAAAAAGAGGAGTTCACAACCAGAAGAATTGGTTTATTGGTTGATGCGTGGAGAAACTATTCAACTCCTTTATTGAAACCCACCAAGGGTGGACAAGATTTCAAATCACTCTACAAATTATTCTCAAGATCACGCAAGGATCAAATATCATTTGTAAGAGAAGTATATGTTTTGACCAAGCGAACCTTCTTGCTTACTTTAAGAGACAAATGGTACCTTCTTTCCCTCAATGGAGGTACAATATTTATGGCAGCTGCAACAGGATGGATGTTTTACAAGCCTTCTAGAGACATAACAGGTATTAGGTCTACTACCTCAAGTCTTTATGCGATGCTCGAAATTATTGGTTTCTCGCCCGTATTTCTTGAGCTTGAGCGTCTATGGGCAAGTGATGGCCTCAACTTTTTCCGGGAGTACAAAGAGAATTATGTTAGTATTCCAGGGTTCATTCTTTCTAGGAGATTAGGCAAAGTTCTTCTAGAGGAATTTCCTGTTGGTGCCTTGTTTGGGATTATAACGTACTTCATGTGGGGTCTTCGTGGAGGCGTCGGACACTTCTTCATTTATTTCTTGATCACGGTGATTGTTAGTTTTATAGGTATGGCGACTGCCATGGTTTGCTTTGCTTTAGGATCAGACCTAGCGTTATCCACCTTGATTCTAAATGTTTTCTACCAGTTACAAAATAGTGCTTGTGGCTATTTTGTTAATGCTAAAACTATGCCCGTTTATGTCCGTTGGATCAAGTATTTGGCGTATTTTTGGTACGCATTCGGTGCATTGACATCTAACCAGTTTACGAGATGGGAAGGGGATTGCCCTTACGATACCAAAAGCAAATGTGAGGAGTACACTGGCCATTACCAACTCGACATATTGGGATATCCTGATGGGTGGATAGGCGCTCCGATTGGATATTTGTTGATATGGTTATTTGGATTGTACGCTATCGCCTTGGTAGCTTTCTACTTTCGAAACTTCGAAACTGAAGTTTCCAAAACCAAACACAACAAGATGGGCGAAGAAGAATTGGATGAAGAAGAAGGTATGTTTGAAAACGTGGACTTTTCCCCAACTCCTCTGAATCCCATGAGTCTCACTGACCCTTTTCAAGGAGAGGATATAAATTCAGGTTTCAATTCCCCTCCCAATGGTCGTATTTACTTGTCACGAGACGATGCGATATCAAGAACTGACATCAATATTCGAAACATAAGCTTGTCAGTTTCAACTTTGGTTTCCCTGTTTTCTTCTGATATGGGAACTAAAGACCTTCTTCAAGGGATAAGCGCTGATTTTCAAAGTGGGTGTATCAATGTCATTGTTGGTCCCTCAGGTAGTGGAAAAACGACATTATTGAATTACTTGTCTAATAGGTTACCAAAGCTTTCAAATTTTGATTCAGATGGTCAAATAAAATTGAACGAGATCCAAGAAATTTCCAACCATGAATTAGCAAAGATATCTTCCTATGTCTCTCAGCAAGATAACACGTTAATATCGACCCTTACTGTTCGGGAAACTCTATACTTCCAGGCGAAGTTGAGGTTGCCCGCACACGATCAAAAGAAGTTGAAACTTATTGTCAATACCCTCATTCGTAGGACGGGATTGATTGAATGCGCAGATACATTAATAGGGTCCGAATTTGTGAAAGGAATCTCTGGAGGAGAGATGAGGAGATTGTCAATTGCGGTACAACTATTGAGCAGGCCGAAAATTTTGTTCTTGGACGAGCCCACTTCAGGATTGGATAGTGCTACTGCGTTGTCGGTTCTTGAGCTTCTCAAAAAATTGGCCTTGAAAAATGGCACAACAATAATCACAACCGTTCATCAACCCAGTGAAGATATGATCAAAACCTTTGACAAAGTTTTAGTTTTAGTTAAAGGTGGAAGAGCGATCTACAATGGACGAGTAGAATCAATGACACAATATTTCGAGTCCAATAATCATCATTTTCCTTCAAACGTAAATGCAATGAGTCATATGTTGGATTTGATAACGAAACGTGACGATGAGAAAGCGTCCGATTTGAGTGTGAGAGTCGAAAGTATGGTACAAAATTGGGATGTGGAGATGTCCAATCGCATCATGTTACCTACTCCACTAATGAATAAAGACGCATTTGTGGATTTTTCAACTCTAAGACGTACAAAGTCGCCCTTTTTCTTGATTGTGAAGACAATTGCGCATAGGCAGCTCTTGAATACAATACGCAACTTCGATATATTGTTTGCAAAGATTATTCAAACAATTTTGCTAGGAGCAGTGCATACGTTGTTTTTTGCACGCTTGAGCCTGCAACAGTATGGCATTAGCAACAGGTTGGGTTTAATTCAAGAGGTGTTGAATTTATACTTTGTGGGATTAATTAACAATGTGTCGTTGTACCCTATTGAAAGGGACATTTTTTACCTGGAATATAAAGATGAACTTTATGGGGTTATTGAATTCAGTTTATCCTACTTTTTAAATGAGTTGCCGCTAGAAATCATTCCATGCTTGATTTTCAGTGTTCTCATAGTGTTTGCGGTTGGATTACCACCTACAGCGGGTATGTTCTTCGCTATGTTTTTGGTGTCTTTTTGCGCGCTTAATTGCGGTGAGTCTCTTGGGATATTCGGAAACAGTTTATTTGATCACCTAGGTTTGGCAACAAATGTTTTGTTAAACTTGGCTATGATATCTATTTTTATGGCTGGTACTATGTCTTTGCAAATGCCCGCATTTTTCACGGACTTTAATTATATAAACCCTATGGCTGCTTCAGTTGGAATATGCACAACCCTTATTTTCCAAGGTCAACATTTCAAATGTCCTACGGGGAATTGTGAGTTCACTGAAGGTGATGATCTTATACAGGCTGCTGGCTTGAGTGGAGGCGTGGGTGTTTTAATTGGAGCACTCGTTGCCATCCTCGTGGTGTACAGAGTCGTTGCAGTTTTGTCTGTGTTTTTGAAAACACGTTATTTTGTCTAGAAGGATACCCTTCCTAAGAAGTATTTTAATTTATCATATATTATTCATATAGTCAGCAAATTTTTGAACTAGCAGTCAATTAATTCAACAACCTCCAAGCTAACTGGGTTGCACTGGTACCCAATGGGCTCATTGTACAAGTTGTAAAACTCACCTGAGGCACATTGGTAAAACTTGGTTGAATCACCTAAAGCTAACTTACCTTCATCGGTCACGGACCATCCCGCAGCGTAAATAGTTCCGTGTTGTGGAACGGGACCATCGAATTGGAATTGGTGACTTGAAACAATTGACCCAATACGGTTATTGGAATCAGTAAGAATACCTTCATTCAAAGAAATGGAAAGAGCGCTGTCAGTTGAGCAAGCTACGGCATATACAGGACTGTTTGAGGTTTCGAAATAGTCATCATCTTCACAGTCATCATTGTCCTCCTCATAACCTCTCTTTCTAGAAGAGTACTGGTCGTATTCACTTGACGAATCTTCTTCGTCGTCGGAACAATCGCTATCAGAAAGTGTGTGCCTTTGGATCTGGCCGTCTCCAATTTGCTGCACATCTACTGCTTTTGTGGGCTTTGGAGCCGCTGTAACATAGGATGTGACGACTGTTGTAGTTGAAGTAGTAGTATGAGATCTCGGAATTGAAGTGTGCTGAGGCTCTTCGTATTCCCCGTCTTCATTGACTACGTAGGGGTTAACGATAAATCCAAATTTGAAGGGAATAGAATCATGCGAATCTTGGAGTGGTTCACACAGAGGCTTTAATAGTCTCCAATCTTCACCCGATTCAGGGTTATAGAACGCGAAACAAGAGTCAATTAAGGTGATGAGGATTGGAATTGTAAATAACATTGATTATCTTACTGAAGTAATAGATAAAATTAAAAAAAAATTGCAACCATTCCCGCTATTTATCCTCAAAATTTTGTGCACAAACACTCTTTTTGGAGCTTTAATGCAGAAAACACTAAAAATGTTTTTACTCGAAATGAACCAATTATTCACAGTTCCAAGCCCGGGTGAGCTTGATCCGCAACTATACAAACTTTTCATTGGTTTGACCAAAATTCAGACTTGTGATTACTTTATTCAATGTGTTGTCGTCTCAGTAGACTCATAGCCAGTAGTTTTTTGTTTAGTAAGCAATAAAAAAAACATTTAACAAAGCGCTTACAAGAATAAAGATCAACATGTTTGCAAGATCGCTACTCCAAATTACCAGAAGTGTAAGTTTTCTTCTTGCAGATACAGTGACTATACTAACAAATAGCCCTTGACTAGAGTCATTCAAAGACCACAGGTGAGGTTACTTTCCAATGAAATCAAGAACGCTATCGACACCGCCGTCAAATCTTCTAAAGTTGTATTATTCATGAAGGGAACTCCGGAATTTCCTCAGTGTGGGTTTTCAAGAGCTACCATCCAGATATTGGGACAGCAAGGCGTAGATCCGGAGAAGTTTGCAGCCTATAACGTCTTAGAAGACCCCGAATTAAGAGATGGAATCAAAGAATACAGCGAGTGGCCAACTATTCCACAGTTGTATGTGAACAGCGAGTTCATCGGTGGCTGTGACATCGTGACTAATATGTCTCAAAGTGGCGAGTTGGCTGAGTTGTTAGAGGCAAACGATGTCTTGATCCCCGAGGAACAAGATGAGGCCCAAGCTGCTGATATCAAACCATCCGAGAGATCTTGAGCCATCTGAAATGTATATAGACAATGGAATCTTAGTAAAAATTATTGATAATGTAAGAAGTCGCAGAGATGTAAAGTACTACTCAAGCCAAGCATGTTACCCCGAATTGTTTTACATAAATATCCTATATATCTATGTATGAAAAGTGTCTGTTTGTACAAATTTAGTTAGAATTGAATGAAGATGCAGGTGGTCCCACACAAAGTGGGGTACCTACTCCCTGTGTAGACGTGTTGGACAGATGTTTATTCAAACTTTTGCCCACCGTAGATGACCGTCTTCTGGAAAGAAGGTTTGAGTCATTCAAGTTTAGGGTAAATTTGAAGTCTCCATTTATACCTGATATTATAGATGAAGATCTCGTTTGGTAAGTCATTTCCTGTCCGTTCTCATTGTGTATACTGTCATAATCGTCATGGTCATCCTCTGAAATAGAATTCGAGGAAGAAAGTTCCGATGTATCCGCGAGAAGACTATCATCTAGCTTCGATTTGCTTCCTGCGATATGTGATGTAACCAGCCTCTTTGAGGTGATTCTCTCAAGACTTGCCACCTCATCATCTCTTTCAGAATCTGTGTCATCCTTACTTGCCTCAAACTTTCGGATAGCATCTTCGTCAAGCGAGTCGTACTCATCTTGATCATCGTCATCTTGATCGTCATCTTCGTCATCATCGATTGGCTTTACCTTAAAAATGTCCTTAAAATTCACTGCTTCCAAAGCACTAGGGACAGGCGTCTTAGGCAATTTTTTCTTTGCAGTTATTGATAAAGTGTTACCAGACCCAGGAGAATAAGTGTTTGAGGACGAAGACAGGGAACGGGCGGAATCATCTATGGTAACCAGTACCTGATTATCATTAGTGTCATGTAACAGCTTGCCCGTGTCATACTCCTCTGCTATATTCTCAATGAATGGAAGTGCACTCGATCTTTCAGCAACCATTTCAGCAGTTGCATCTATTCCACAAACATACGGTAATGCACTGTAATCCATCATTGCAGGGTTGTCAAATACCTTCTTAATTGCCTCGGCGCGCGGAGAGTGTAAGGGCAGATTTCCACTATGTCCAGCAAATTCTACGTGCTCAGTACTCGAATTTTTGTCATCGAAACCGCACAAAGAGCTTATGGTTTGGTGCTTCAATGGTTGTCTTTTTACCACGTATTGATGGGCATTGTTGAAATAACTCGAAGAATCGTTAGCTTTACCTTTAACCCATGGATGATTCCATATTTCAGGTATGGTGATTCTTTCTTCTGGATCAACAGTCAACATCTTAGAAATCAAATCTCTCAGTTCGTCAGAAACTTCGTCCCACCATGGCTGTAAAAATTCAAATTTAGCCTTCAAAATCTTTGATGTCAATTCTGAGGGCGATTCGTCGTAAAATGGTGGAAAACCACATATGATAGTGTAAAGTAAGCATCCAAGGGACCAAATATCGACTGCTTTGGAGTAATAATTCTGCTTGGATATGTTGTTAGAGAAGGCTTTCCGTTTCCCGGAGCCAGGCGAGGAGCTGGATGTAGAGTTACAAGTAATGACCTCTGGGGCTGTGTAGCCAGCTGTACCGCAAGGTGTCTTTAGGTTGGTGTGTCCAAGACCACCAAGTTGCGATTTTGGTAGCTGCTTTGCCAAGCCAAAGTCAGCTAACTTCACTACTCCAATTGTTCCGCCACCAATGCAGTCTACGAAAATACCTTCGTCAACCTTTGTATCATCATCAGACTCACGCAAAGACTTTTTAAACTCAGCAGGTGATCTTGGCATGTGTGGAATCTTCATGAAAAGAAGATTTTCAGGCTTGATATCTCTGTGCACAATATTCTGAGAATGTAAATACTCTATCCCAGTGAGTAGTTGCTTAAAAACATGCTTTGACAAGTCTTCCGAGAAGTATGTGTATTCGATAATCTTATTGAAAACCTCCCCTCCGTCACAGTACTCAAGCATCAAGAAGCAGTTCTTCTTCGTGTCAATGTAGTTGTACAAGTTCAACAAGTTGGGGTGAGATTTCACTTTTTTCATGATGTTGATTTCATTCTGTATATTGCTGATCTGCTTGTTTGATAGGTCGGTTTTGTTGATTACTTTGATCGCTATGGGCTCTTTTGGGGCGTTGGTGTCTACTGCTTTATAAACAACAGAGAAAGCCCCCTCGCCTAGGATTGAAAGCAACTTATAGTTTGAGGGAAGGTCTGGATACAAATCGTTGAGAGGGGTGTTCATGGCAAATAACGAGAAGTGATTATCAGAATCACCTGGCATGCTTGACCGAGGTGATAACGAGCTGGTGGGAGAGACAGCGCCGTTGGAGTCGCTTTTCAGGCGAGTATTCCGGTTCGAGGCATCCGATGGAAGCTTCTCCTGATTGATGAAGAATTTTTTGAGATTCTGCAAACGCGTTAGTATATTTTAGAACAAAGTATTCGATGTACTTACTTGTATTAGTGGCATATTGAGTTCCTATCATAGATCTCTTGATAATGGATGTGTTATCAACAATCCGATGTAACAACAAAATAATTTCCGTGGAATGATCGAAATATATAAATGTTTTCACTCCTAAAAATAAGTTCTAGATCGTCTTACAATCCCCCTCACTACGCTACAATTTTTGTTTTGTTTTTCGTTTAATTGTTCCTAACTTTTTTCTACTCACAATGTTGTTGGGGAGCCAGTTAGTTACCGTTCACGTTCAATTATTGAAGTGCATAATTTCAGATTCTAGATGTCTAGCTGAGCGAAGAGCAAGATTGTCTTGTTGCATGATGATATCATTGCATTACGTGGGGTATGGGGTATAAATCTTGTGCTTGCCTTTTTTAGGTTCACAAAATAAAGGCATTACGTCATAATGCAAAGCACTAAAGATTTCTCATTCCCCTCAGTTCCACAGAAAACGGGCAGGTAAAAAGAACTTGATCCGGTAGTGAGCACCTGCACATGAAAAGTTCCTATCCATGGGGGAAATTTTAGATTACAAAATTTACATGTATGATTGCACCTTAACTTAATTGCTTATCTGCAGCCGATCTATATCTTGGATTGCCCCACTCCGGAACAAAGCCTGGCCAGATGGTGATGTTGAATTTCAAGCCCCACAATTCTACTATGATGGGTTGTTTGAGACATTTGAAAACCTAACCAAGAGGAGATCGTGATCACCAAATCAACATCTCAGCTGCTGATTTCAGTCAGATCTGGCCTTTTCTGCTAGGACTAGAACAGCAGTTTTCAATTGCCGCCATAAAAGATAAATTTGGTGGTTATCTGTATCGGACTTTAACATATTTTTTTATATGGTGAATTCATGCATGTGAGAGAAGATCATTTCACCTTTCACCAACGAGCTAAACCCCATGGTATCCTAACTCGCGGCCTTTGAACAGATTTGATGTCTAATGTGCTGTAAATGTGTACAACAAGCTTGTTCGATTAATGATGAGCAAGATTAGCTTTGTCGCGTACCGAGGATTACTGTATTCGGTGCGTTTTAACGAAGCCATTGACGAATATTCTACGTATAAACGAGTAGCCCCTAGAACACATCCACCCCTTGAAATCTTCTCTATAAGGGAGTCGTTTTTTAATAATCTTTCGTCAAGATATGAGCCTTTAATTTGAGACACTGGCGAAATCGCCACCGTGGGGAAAGCCAATCGCAGTATAGATAGCAACTAAGTAGTCAGAAATGCTTGCAAGTGATCAAGCGTTTCGATTAAGCGATCATGTTATCTAAAATCCTCCCACCTCATGTCAAACTGTTCCCAAACATGGAATTTTTGAAGCACTCAGTTCATGCAAAGTTACCAATCCTAGATTCACAGACAGCGTATTCAAATTTACAGAAGATCTTTGTGTATTTCCGATTTTTGACAGCCGATACACATAACAATTCCTCTATGGGTAAAGATTAACGATCAAGTATAGCCTAATGCATGAACAGACATGTAAGTCTTTCACGTGCACTTTTTGAAAGTTGCACAGTTTTTCTTTTAAAATAAATTCGGTATTGCAAAATAGTTGTCAAAATAGCAGTCTACAGAGCTCACCTGAATTGCTCTACTGCTATTACAAGGGTTCTTATCCCATTGAAACTTGCCTTCATATCCAGTTGTTCGCTTGTTTTATGATAAAATGGTTAATACACGACAAAATTAGCGCTACCAATCTCATCGCGTATTGAGCGCGAGAACAAAATCAGTATTTCAGTACATGAGCGAGTCGAAGAAATGGCCCGAGCATGCTAGGGCCAGCTATAATACCGGTCGGATCGACTCTCATATTTTGGAACAATTTGGTGATATCGTCTCTGATTTCAAAAACATTGATACACTTTTGAAGTTCATTTCATCGGGATCACTAGACAAGGTGCTCGTGAGCTGGACCATTCTTTCCAATGCAAACAACCATTCCGATTTTGTCGATGTTTCTGTCAAAATTGCCAAGGCTACTTACATGATTAACCTCGCATCAAAGACTGATAGCTTGGAGGGTTTTGATTTTGGATCTGCCTATGAGTATCGATTGTTGCAATTGAAAGACACCATCATGACATTTTATAAGGAAATTATAACAAACCACACCAAAATCATATACCGATGCTTGAGTAGTTTCAAGCCATCTACAACAAACCCTTTGTTAAAAATATTGATCAACTCTATCAAATATGATTCGTCATTAGCATTTGAAATCTTCAACAATTTTGACTTAACGATGTCAAGCTTGCCGAAACTATTGGTTCCCACCAAGATGGATCTTTCTGATTCAAACAAACGTTCTACTGATAGAGAGGTTGTTTCAATTAGAGCAAACTTCATTAAGTTTTGGTTAGTTTGGTTAGCTAACTTAACTAGCATGGTTAGAAAAGACATCATGTTGAAAAACTACAAGATAATGGGGAACATGTGGAAGTATATGTTTGAAGTGGATTCTCTTGAGCTTCTCTCTGAGGTTTTCATGTTTGTCCGGGATTCGATTCTTTTTGAATCAAACTTCAAAAAACTCACGAAATGTTTGATTCTAAACGAACATTTTCTTTCGAGGGTACAACCGATTTTCCTAAGAGTGCTAAATTTGTCTTCTCACCCGTTCGTTGAGCTCTTCAATTCTGTGGTGAACACTATAATTACTGACGTTAAAAATGGATTGATATACCCAACTCCGAAACTTTGGCAGAAAACCAAGGACAGTCAAGGCAATGAACAGCATCATGAAATTAAATTGAACAACCAAACTTTCAAGATAAATAACAAGTCGCTTTACACATTTGTGACATCCATGAGACCATTCGAGTCTTTCAACCAATTAGAGTTTGTTGAGAAGATCTTGTCAAATTGTACTGAATTGATTCCAGTGTACATGCAGTGGACAGTTGAAAATGGAGGTGGTTATCATGAGCCATCTTTGACATCTTGGTGGATTAGCCACACATTGTTATATTCTAAGATAATTCTGTTGCCTTTGCCCCACGAAGTCCAAAAAGTCTCGGATTTTGTGAGTCAAAATCTCGATCTCGACACCAAAACAATCTCAGAAACAATTATTTTGACTCCATTAACCAAGCACACTCTCAAGAAATGTCTTGAAACTAACAAATTGATAATAACTCAATTGAGTTTACAGTTGATACTTCAAATTTGCGCCAAGACCAAGTTGTATGTGAGTGCATCATATATTGAGCACAAACAAGAATTGGTGGAGTTAGTTTTCAACAATCTCCCTGATATTTCCAGCATTTTGACAATATTTGACGGTAACAAAAAAGGCAAGAACTCCAAATTGGTCAAGTTCACTTGTTTGGAAATCATTAGCCTCTACAGCGAATTATTTCCAAAAATTTCTGCAAATTCAGCTAGCATCATTACAAGTTTTACGAATGATGGCCTAGGGGCACTTGTTGATTCTGACGTGAGCAAATTTAGCAAATGCGACTTGGCTCTACTAAACAAGTATTTGTCTATTCATTCTACCATGAACCATGGGCAATTAAAATGGTGGAGCGCAGCAAAAGGGAATAATTCGATTTTCTCAAGTTTGATTAAACTCGGCTCGACTTCAATGAGAATGAATGATTCAGTCTTAGATGAAAGCTTCATTTGGAAAACGGTTAATCTTTTAAGCGATCTTATGCATGATAAACCTATTTTCAACAAAGATCTTTTAGTCACTCCTTTGTTTGCATTGATATACTCTTTCGAAGGATTAGGAGGAGATTTATCAGCTATCTGGAGCTTGCTTGATGAGGTCATCTCAAGGGTAGTGAAAGGACCTTATAGATATATTGACCTCGCTCACAAAAATTATAAAGACGTCAGCATTTTCGTGGTTGCGTTACTTGAACAATTTCGCTACTTGCTCGATAGAAAGAAGGATGCAAAATTAGAAGTCCAGTGGCTTTCTAACTGCTTGAGGTGCCTCATAGTTGTTGGAGAGAATCCAGAAGCATTGAAATTGTTGGTGGATGACTTCCTAATGCCTCTGACTGTATTTAAGTCAGTTTGCGAATCTACGAACTTCTTCAAGATAATCAGCTTCGATAGTTCATGTCGCCTTGATGACAAACCGAACCATTCATTTTTCGTCAAAATGATGGCATCGTCGAATGAGCAATTTATCCGGGATTTCAAAGATTTTGAGAAGAAACCGTTAATTACAAAATTGGATCTCATTTCCTTGTTGCATAGAATCGAGCTTTTAATTGATGAAGACGGCTTTTCTTCGAATAAAAAGTCAGATGAGATGCTAATCCTGTTGTTTTCCAAGTTTGGAAACTTTGTATTGGGTGCGCCGGATCAAAAAGTTCTCGATTATCTTGTATCCTCCAAATTCTGGACGCCATTCATAAAAATGAAAACTACACTTCCCCGAGACAAAAAACAAAAGTTTTTGGTATTTGGCGTTCTCAATGAAATAATTCAGCAATTACCAGTTGACATCAGAAAATGCGAGAATGACTTGAATGGACTTGTTTACGAAGTCTTTGAAAATCCACCGCCAGAAAAAGCTGATCAGGTGTCAATGGGTGATTACAAATGGGTGTTGACTGATGTTCAAGTTTCGGGGTTAATAAATGGTGCCAATGTGGACTCTAGCCCTTTCTTGACGATGAAGTTGTTGGAAGCTTGTGTTGCTAACGAAATAAAGATAAAGGAACACATATTTTTCACCAAGTTGATTGATTTGAATGTCAGAGAAGCTTACGAAGAGTACAAGCAAAGACTTCTCTCATCAGTTTTGGAAGCAGGGTTGATTGATCAAAACAAACTGAGTGATTTTGATGACGTCGTCATTGATTCAATTTTCAAGAATGCTTCCAAGTTCTATCTTTTGAACAGCTTATTGAAATCGCAGTATAAGCAGAAATTAATTGGTCACTTGGCCATCAACGTTGGGGAAATAGTGCAAGATGAGAGACTCATGTTTACCGTGGCGTATTCACTTTCTCTGAATATTCAGGAAATTCAAGAGAAAGAAGAATTGAAAGAGCTTTTGGGTAAGATCACTTCAATTATTGTACAAAGATTGAACTCTGGGTCTGACATTTGTTGTGAATGGAGCAATTTGTTGGTAATAATTCAGAATGGACTTCAGTTTGTGGAAGACAAACCCAACTTGATGATGCAGATTTTCAAACAAAAAGTAAACGCCAAAAATTTCATGATTCCCGAATTTGCAGCCTTTATTTTAGCTTTCCTACAATCAAACTTTGAAATAACACCTGATTTCAAAAATTGGGTTCACAAAGCTCTGCTTTTCATCACCAAAAGATTCGCGGAGTCAACAAAATTATCATCGTCTTTTGACGGTTTTTTACTCAATTTCGCTGCATTGGTCAAGGAAATTGATGCAAATAACTCGAGTATATGGGATTTTGTCCCAGCAAATGTTCTCAATACCCAATTAGAAGTCATTTTAGGGCATTCATTGTGGATACAAAATCCTTTGTACTTGGAGTATATCGTTTGCCTCGTATTTACAGGGAAGAAGCTGGCGCTCTCCTATGAGAAAGCGCTTCAAATATTTGTCAACAACAAGAGCAACGTGTTGAATTTCTTGCCCACGCAGGACAATTCCAAATCTCGCTTTCTCTCTGCTTTATTGATGACTTGCTTATTCAATATGAACCCAGTGAAGAATTCTTCGGAATTTTTGCAGGAGAAGATGATTCTTTTTTATTTAGGAACAACTCGAGCTGAAGATGTTCTTATTAAAATTATTTTGTTCAAGATTGAATCGCAGATCACGAAATCATGGATTGTTAAGGTAAGTAATTGGGCTTTCACGGAAGAAATGAGCAATCACGAAGTTGATTTAATTGGGGAAGACAGGTTGATTATCGAAGATAAAACTGGATTCACGGTCGCTTTGAACAAAAATTTCGTGAAAAATACAATTGAAAACTACCCTCAACCATCTCAATATGAGATCCTGGAACATCTGTCAAACCTCTCTGGGTCATTGAGCGTATTCTTCAACAAAATGGAAACCTTTTATGACCGTAACTGCCTCTATGTTGACCGTGAATACAGGAAATCTAGCTATGACATCGAGTTTCTATTAATGTTGCTTCTTAACAGCGATGAATTGCTTAGGTTTACTTCTCTGTCTACAGAAAACAGCACTAAAGGCGATTCTATTGCAATTTTCAACACAAGAAACTTGATTGACTCTAACATTTTACAATTACTTGTCATCAATTTGTCCCATAAAGACAGTGCAATCGGAAAGATATCAAAGGTCATTTTACAAGGGATATTGAAATCCCTTTGCGAGGAAGCTGGCAAATTTCAAGATGCAAATATCTTCAAAGTGTACATCGCGAATGTTTTAAACACGCTCAAGAATAATGAGCGAACTCCTGCCATAGTATGGTATATCTACTCCAAGTTTATCCCTGTCTTGAATTCGCCAGCGCATTTCCTCTACGAGAAATGTTTCCGGTTTATTCTAGCCAATCCTTCCATTTCAGAGAAGGAAATCCCATTATATTCATCCATTGTATTTGCCATGTCAGCTGAATCTGACTCAGAGTACGAAGAAACCTACTATAAACAGATCAGTTGGTTACTTGAGGGCTTTATCTTGGGTTTGCAAAGTGCTGCTGATTTGAACTTACTTCAAGTAAGGGGTGCATTTGAGTGGTTACTCAATTTGTTGAACTCTCCATTCGCTAATATGAGGATCAAGTCTCAAATCTATGAATTCTTATACCGCGTTGAGAGTATTGATCAGGGTTCAGATCTTTTGGCATCGAGATTGGGTGTCTTATGTAACATGGAACAAAACATGGCTTCAAATCAGTCTAGTCTCAAGGAAAGCTCTAAGGCAGTCTTATTTGACGAACAATTGAAGCTTGCTTTACAGCAAGTTATTCTTAGATTGGGGTTGTGTGTATCAAATAGTAAAAGATTACGGGATTGGTCTGGGGGCGATTTACAACAAGTCGTGAAAAGACTTTGTCCCTAATCAATTCTAATCAATTCGCCACAAAATCACGATCTGAAAACAAAATATTTAAAGTAGAAATTAAATAAATTATCAGCTGAAAAGCTGCACTATACGAATCATGGGTGTAAGTACTAAGACCGACTCACATTATAATTTGACTAACAACTGCTAGCTTGGGAAGCTTACACACTATTCTATCGACTTGGTCTTGATCTCAATTATTTTAGCGGGCGTTCACAGAAACACAGGATTAGTTTTTGATACTTCCCACTTTTCATCAATAGACTTCCGCAGGTGGTTTGGCAACTATCTTGCATTTGGAGAGAGATGCTATGATTCCGTGGTATCCTTATTGAGAATGTCAGGTTATTTTAAGCAGAAGAACTTGATGTTGGATTACGTCTCAAGGGAAGCAGGCAAGATTTTGAAAGATCAGACTGATAGAGACATCGACGACTTCCCGAAGAGGAGCTCAAGCTCATTTAAGTAGTACATGAATCGCTCACCACCTTAATATATGTTTATTCTTTACCCTCATCTGCAAGTCGACGAAACATATCGCGACATGCGACATTTGATTTGTTCTCACTCAATTTGAGTACTTGCCTGGTACGTAGTGATCATTTCATATGGCTTACAGATATTCCATAACTATAAGCCTATCAGTATGATCAAAAAAAGACAACTGTACCATGATGCTAGAAGTCTGCGGGATTGCTCACCTGCACTTCTTGAAAACTGGGTACATACATGAATATCAACTAACATTTCAGAATGACTGATCCTGTGGAGTTGATTGAAGGCTTCAAGAATGCCATAAATTTGGAGCAAGCCTCTGATATCTCAATAACTAATTCTTATCTACAGTCCTATTCACCCAAAAAGCTTGCACAACTAGGGCTTGCCGTGAACAACTTGATTGTTGAGAACGTTCGTTCAGGATTCGGAGGCAAAACGCTCATCGAGCTCGTACAAGATCCAGCTCTCCGAAACAATGATGACATCAAGAACTACTTTGGCTCTTTGAAAGTTGGTGATATTGTCAAGCTTGACCGTATCCAGAGCTCATCAAAGCAGAAGGAAGAAGTTGATAGCAAAGACCAATCAGTGGATTGTGTAGTAACGAAGATCAGCAACAATTCTGTCACTGTCGCTATTGATGAAAGCATTAATGATGAAAAAGTCCTCCATTTTTATAACAACACAGATGACAGCGGTGCCCGGATGTGGCTAGTGAAGGTTGCAAACTCTGTAACCTATAAACGTATCACAACCACGATGAACAAATTGGATGAGATACATAGTGGTACGAGCAATCGAATTGTCAGAGTTCTTTTAGGGTTGGAAAGTTTGGACCCCGTTGTTGATGGAAAGAATAAGCTTCAACATTCAGACGTCTTTGACCAAAACCTCAACGAGTCGCAACGGGAAGCAGTGAGTTTCGCCATTAACAATTCCCCTATCACCATCATTCATGGACCACCTGGAACCGGAAAGACATACACGATTATTGAACTAATTAAACAGCTTTGTTTCAAGAATAATGAGCGAGTATTAGTGTGCGGCCCTTCTAATATTTCAGTTGACACTATTCTTGAGAGACTATCGCCCGTGTTTACTGAAAGCCAAGAGGAGAAAAAGAAGTCAAAGAAAAGAAAGAGTAAAGTTGGTAGTAGTCAATTAATACGAATTGGGCATCCAGCAAGATTATTGGCGAAAAATTTGCAGCACTCGCTCGACATACTATCCAAGACGTCATATGGAGACAAACAGGATAACAAGCAAATATTGGGGGATATCGAAAAGGAAATTAACGAGACTGTGAAACAAGTGAAAAAATGTAAGCGTTATTCCGAGCGGAAGGCATTGTGGTCAGAGTTGAAAATTTTACGAAAGGAGTTAAGGAATCGGGAAAAGAAAGTCGTGGAGGATTTGCTTTTAGACTCGAAGGTTGTCCTAGCTACGTTACACGGATCGGGGGGTCACGAACTTTTGTCATTATACAAGAGCGGAATTTACAACGAAGAAAAGCCTTTCTTTGATACAATTATAATCGATGAGGTATCACAGGCTTTGGAGCCTCAATGTTGGATTCCAATTGTGAACCACGTTGGCTGTAAACGTTTAGTAATCGCGGGTGATAATATGCAGCTCCCTCCTACAATAAAATCTAGAAAAGAGTTTGGGCACTTGATCGAGGAGGCCACCGTTCGTACTGAGTCGTTAAAACTCGCCAATGGCAAAATTGCAGACTTGGAAATTACGCTTTTTGATCGTTTGGTGCGGGATTGCCAAGGAGCGACGTTCAAGAAACTTTTGAATGTACAGTACCGTATGAACCAAAAAATCATGCTTTTCCCGTCGGCGGAGCTCTATGATGGAAAACTTGTAGCGGATTCCAGCGTTCGGGACATAAAACTTAGTGGGCTCGAAGGGGTTACTGAATGTGACATCACGGAATCGCCATGTGTCTGGTACGATACACAGGGTGGTGACTATTTGGAAAAATTAAACGATGATGAGCGATCTTTGGCCAGCATGGGATCAAAATGTAATGAAATGGAAGTGTTAGTAGTCTTAAAGCACATCGATCAATTGTTGAAACTTGGGGTATCTGCAGAAGCAATTGGTGTGATATCACCCTACAACGCTCAAGTGAGTCTTATCAAAAAGGCCATTGCTGCCGACGAGGACAAGTACGCAACCATAGAGGTGTCGACTGTCGACGGTTTCCAAGGGAGGGAAAAGGAGGTGATAATCATCAGTTTAGTACGGTCCAATGAAGAAGGGAATGTAGGTTTTTTGGAGGATCACAGGAGAATGAACGTGGCGATGACTAGACCCAAGCGACAACTATGTGTTATTGGGGATTTAGACACGCTAGCCCGTAGCAAAGTGCAATTTTTGAGGAAATGGCGAGAATTTGTTGAGGAATCCCGAGAAGAATGTGACGACATCCCTCTTGAAACGTTCCAGATCCTATATCCAGACCTCGAAGATTACTAGTAATCTGCTCACTTTTCAAGAACCCGGAATTCAATACACAAATTGGAAACAAACGATTCTCCAGTGTTTATTTTTCACATTTTTGCTCTATTATTCTACACGATCAAATGAGCCCCTGTCTATCGGTTGTTTCTTTTTTGTGTTTTGCAGAATCTCTGAGATTGACATCTTCGCAGGTATGAATCCGGTTGACATTATAATAAGGTTCTATAGAATACCAGAAGTTATGTGCCTGTTTGCGACATGCATGGTCCATGTAATTACCAATTTGTCGTATCTCCTCCCAATGAAAACGTCACAAGCACCCTTTGATCCGCACCCAACAACGCGATGGAGTCCAGATTCCATCCACAGGGTGCCCTCCTAGAACCCTCGGAATGGCGTGTGAGCATAGCGTGAAGACATAGGGGAATGAGGTATGTAGAGGCGAGGAATTTTATGATAGAATTAAACATTCTTGGACCTAGTCTAGATATGCTAAGTAGATGTGCATGCCAACGGCCTACTGGTCAAGTCTATTGAGAACAATAAAAGTTCGCGTCAAGAGACGCAGGTCCCAAATCCGTAGCGAAATTCGAGAACCTGAAAAGGCCCTTCTGGGAAAAAAAAAGTTTTTGTACGCGGATCCTCTTTGTTACAAATTCCACGCTTATACATACAAGACAAAAGAAAAATCCAAATATCTACTTGGGCGTGGTTATGAAATCGACTACATACACTACTGGAAAAAAATGTTAACAAACATCAGGGTATGGAAGACAATTAGAATTAGGTGTTGACAGGGATTAAGATTGTTTTGAGAAGAATGTGGGCTATTCTGTTACCTTTCATCGTTTTTTTTCACGCATACAAAAACTTAGTCTGCTACGAATGCCTCCTTCAGGTCTTCCTAGTATGCTTTTGTGCGCTATGCATAATATCGAGGTGACACACAGCACCCCTTTCGAGCACAAACTAATTCAGCATTTATAAACAGCAGTTTGCTCGAGAATAATTTTTTCTTCATCAACGAGATACCTATAGTCTTTCCTTTATTTCCCCAGGTTTAGCGTTGAACAACATAGTTAAAGCACCAACTATCTACACTCCTTACTAAAAATGCAATTCGCTACTTTGTCTGTTGTTTTGTCGATGGCTTACGCTGTCGCAGCAAAAACCGTTTATGTTACCCAGTTGAAGACGGTCTCCGTCAATGAGGGTGAAGCCACCGCCCTGTCTGCTCAGGGTGCTGCTCTGACTGTTGCCAAGCAGGTTGTTGACTACCACACCGTTACTATTTCCGGTGCCAACAACGGAGGTTCTCCAACCACCATGGTCACCAAGGCTGCCAGTTTCTCCACTGACTTCTCTTCTTCATGGTCCAGTGGTGGTTCTGACGCCACCCAGGCTGCTGCTTCTGCTTCTACCGAGGCTGCTGCTTCTGCTTCCACTGAGGCTTCTGCTTCCTCTTCCGAGGCTGCGTCTTCTCAGACCACTGCTGCAACTTCCATTGCAGTTGATACCAACACTGCTTCGACCACTCCTTCTTCAACTTCTTCCCAGTCTCTGTCCAGCGCTTCTTCCGACTCCAACGGTGATATCTACTCTCAGATCTCCCAATGTGATGTTGACTCGAGCTTTGCCAAGGGTATCTTGGATGCCCACAACAAGGACAGATCTTCCCACTCCGCTCCAGCTCTCGCTTGGGACACCAAGTGCTACGAATACGCCAAGAACTACGCTGACCAATACGACTGCTCCGGTACTTTGACTCACTCCCACGGTGACTTCGGTGAGAACTTGGCTTGGGGTACTACCATGGACGGTGAGACCGCTGTTTCCATGTGGTACGATGAGGGTAAGACTTACGACTACGCTGCTGCTAACACCTACGACCACTTCACTCAACTCGTTTGGAAATCTACCACCAAGGTCGGCTGTGCCGTGAACACTTGTAATGGTAAGGGTACTTACGTTATCTGCTCTTACGACCCTGCCGGTAACTTTGTCGGTAACTCTAAGGCAAATGTTTTGCCCAACTAATGATCAGGAATTTTGACGACGAAGCGTGGATTTTAACACTGTTTCAACTCTTCCGTATGATTATTATTCTTATTTTGACTCGACGTAAGCATTTGCTATCATCAGATTAGCGAGGGTTACGATTTTTTATATGTTTATATTTGGTTACTGGTAAACGAAATATCATTTTAAAATGAGTCAAAAATCTATCGCAATGTAGAACAAGGAAATTGGGATCACAGGAATGTGTGTTTCTCGGTGAAATGTAGTTGGAACTGCGCTAGCGCTGCAAGATTGTAATCCCTGCTTGCATTGAATCCCTGCTTGCATTGAATCCCTGTCGAGTGAAGTTTTTTCACAAGAGGAGAACAACGTTCATGTCACACATTTATTGTTTAGAATTTTGAACTCTATTTCCTTTAGTATAGACCACCGTACTTCGCAATGACCTTTTTGTTGTAGTCAATTATTAAAATCTACATTGAAGTCTACGTAGAAGTCTATAACAAAGTTCTGTCAAGTTATATTCCATCCATATCAATCAATAGAAAGATTCGCTTGGTATTGACGAACGATTTCTCGGTATAGTGGAAGCGTGCTGAGATCTGTAACAAGTTTTGGGCGAAAAAGTCCAGGCTAAAAATTCTACACGAATGTAGTGATGAGCGAGAATCACTACCACAAATTTAACTTTTATGGTGTCGAACACAATTGGTCTGTAATGTTGTCTTTTCTTAGGTTAGTATCCTATGCCAAAAAGTTGGTTTTGCTCCCGAGTTGCCCTTGTGGGCTGCTGTTTGTTTGCTCTGTTAATTAATTACTCAGAGAGGTAATAAGCTGGGGAAATATCTTCACGGGTCAAGATGAGAATTCATTTGATTACCATGGAATGATTCAGTTCATCCAACACTGAGTGCCTATTCTTTTGCCATTCCAGCGATTGTAGTAATATTTATCGGATCTATGTTTTTTTGCGATGCCACAATCAACCAAAAAATTGCTCCCTATCTGAATTTGGTGAATATCCACACACCATTCGCGAAGTGAATCTTTGGTTCTGACTCTCTATATCGAGCGCAACGTACTTGGATCAGCCAGCATGGCGCTGAAGCCCGGCAATGAGGATGGCGGTTCCTTTAAAGACGAAAAACAAGGCACGACCCCTATAACAAATGAAAATCCCAACGCAGGAAAGATCAAAAGAAGTACACTTGCATGCATTAGATGTCGAACGCGACATATCAGATGTCCGGGTGGAGATCCATGCAAAAAGTGCCAATTAGCGAAGACAAAATGTGAGTACGTGGAGGCAGACAGAAAGATTGTGGTATCTATGAAATATTTATCCAAATTGCATGACGATATTGCACGATTGAAGAAGGACAATGCCATGTTGAGAAACAATCTCAAAGAAGAAGGTAAGCGGCGAGTGAGTGTTGAAAAACAGTTACCTAGCATCGACAGAAGCCCCCATGTAAAGAAAGAATCGCCGGTCTTCAATGTAATGCTGCCGGGTACACAAGATATCGATAATGAGGTTATTCAGCCATCTTTAGATAAGCATGGTCGACTCATTCAATCGCGCACTGGAGAAAAGGTGTATACTGGATCGTCATCAATGACCTTATTTGGTTTGGAAATTCAAAACATGGTACCTAACTCTAGAGACACAATCGAGTCGAATCATTCTTCGCCCTCTACGTGCATGTCTTCGCCTGTTTCGATTCACCCTGAACAATCAGGGAACTTGGGAAGCGGAAACAGTAGAAGAGAAACCGAGGTCTTAGAAAAAGAAGGAAATGCATACCGAATAACGCTCTCAAAGACAAATACAAGGCCAGGTATGTCCATAAACTTTACTTTACCTTCATATTCGTACTCTATGTTACTCGTTGACACTTTCATCAATTACAATGATGGTTGTTTCTACTTCTTTAATGAAGGTTTAGTGAAGAAATTTTTAATGAACTTATATTCAGGAAGAGCAGAGGAGAATTTGAAAATTATGAAACGGAATATTTCTTCTGATTCTAAAGGAAAGGCAGATGTGGATGAAAATTCCATAAAGAAAGATGCTGATGATGACACCATTTTGGAAACCATATGGTTTTGTAAGCTCCTACTCATTTTTGCCATCGGTGAAATGTACCTAGGGACTGAATCTAATCCTCATATACAGAATCTGAAGAAGATGACAAAGTCTAATCGCAAAGCTGCGCACTCAAAATCGAATAAAGAGTCTATTGGGGGTACCTCACTTCCTGGTTCTGATTTCTTTTACCAGGCTTCAGAATTATTCACCGGACTTTTTGCTTCTGGTGCGATCGATAATATTACAAAAGATGGCGGTATTGAGATAATGTTGTTATATGCGTTTTACTTGCAAGTGGCAGACTGCACAATCGCGCTGTATTTTTATTTTGGCCTTGCTTTGAGATCGACTCTTATTTTGGGGTGGCACGTGGACTCAGAGAAAGATACCTTGAATCGTTTCGAATTGGAACACAGACGGAGAATATGGTGGACGGTGTACATGTATGAACGTATGTTATCCTCAAAGGCCGGTTTACCTTTGAGTTTTGCGGATGATTCAGTGTCCACAGAGCTTCCTGTTGATTTCAATAGCGACATACTGGATTTTCCATTAAATGAAAATGATGTTCGTGGATACTACATTTTCCCCTCGGCTGAGTACATCAACAACTGCGTTGCAATTACCCAAATAAACGCAATAATTTTGTCATCTTTATACACCAAACAGCCTACAGTTAATATCTTACCTGTTGTTTCAGACTTGGTCCAAAGGTTAATGACTTGGAAATCCATGTTGCCAGACTTTTTGAAGGTGGACTTTTCTGTGGAGAACTTGAGGGTCTCAAGACTTATTGTGAATTTGATGACGGAGTATTTCCAAGGAATGAATTTAGCTGTGCGGCCATTATTGTTCCATTTTGCAACAAAAAAGCTCCAAGAGCTCAAATCCAATGATTCAGTCAATAAATATGTCGACCTAACCAAAAATTCCAAAAACGTGTTGACTTTGTTGAACGCCTCTTTTCAAGCTTCAATCAACACCATCAAGTCTATATGGGCTCTTCTCCCTGAAAACATGGTGGCTTTGTTTGGGTGGATGGACAGAGAATACCTATTTACGTCGGCGTCTACACTTATTCTATTCAATGCATCATTTGGAGTTCATGATGCGACAAAAGTGCATTTAGACCACGCCCTCACAATTTTCACAAAGATGAAAAAACTAGGAAATCATCCTGCGGCACTTCGGAGAGCACAGCTCTTAAAGTTGATTCGAGTTTTAGACTTCAACAGTGTGATGAATGACTTGTTGGAAAAGCATGACGATGGAGGTTGGGAATCACCGTACTCAAGCTCAGAGGCTGAATCTAGAAACAATTCGCATCCGGGATTAAACAACCCAGCATTCGATTGTGTGAAAGATGTAAATGATCATTTGCAACTGTTGGACGAAGAAATGACATGCTCAACATCACAAAACTCGCAGATGGACTTTGCACAAGTCGGGAGCGGTCACAGCAATAGTTTCGCTAGCTCAAACGTGACTCAAAACATGAATGATAAGGTAGACGACGCGTTCAATTACCATTTGCCAGCATCAAACTCTACAGCTGACTTCTTTATGAATCCGTCAACCAGTTCAAGCGGGAATGTGTATATCAATTCAGACTTGGCAGGCATTGAAGGCTTGACATATCATGACGAAGAACAAAAATTATGGAATGAGATTACAAATGACGCTGTTTGGTTGAATGCAGCTGGTGGAGCTCAGAGTCAAAAGCCAAAGCACAATCAACAAGAAAATGTCTTTGAAAGACCCCTGTCTATGCACAACTTGAACCCAGAAAAGTTCACTAGTCTGACAAGGAATTTCAATCAAGATAATAAACTGATGCATACAGAGATAAATAATGACTTCAACGCGCAGCATCTTGGAATGGATGAAATTGGGAATAGCGGCTACAGCTATATCATAAACCAAGAATTTCAAGATATCATGGATTGATTGTGAACAATAGTATAGAGTATTTGAACGGTTCTAATGTAGTCTTACACTTGTATTGCATATAATATTACAGACCTCTAAACGTTGAAAAAATCCATCATCCCACTGCCACTGTTATTTCCTCCATTATTCATTTGCAGAAAGATCTGTTGAGGAGAAATAGCCTGTGCTTGTGATTGGTTATTGCGCGGTGGGGCATTTTGTTGTTGATTTACATTCATTTGCAATTGTTGCTGTTGGTTTCGTTGTTGTTGTTGACCTTGATTTATTAGGTTCATGTTCGTAGTATAGTTTGGGTTGAAGCCACCTTGAAACTGCCTCTGATTCAGATGCTGATTTTGGTAGTCATTATTTTCATCTTTCATCAATGGAGTATTGGATGGGTTAGTCTGCACATGGTTTCCACCGGGGGTGCTAAGCATCGGTGAGGTTGTTTGTAGCATTGAATTCTGTGCTTGTTGCGGTACATGCCTTTGTATTTGAGCCATGTTCTGTGGTTGCCCCTGAGATATCTGCATGTTTGGTTGGCCGTTAACTATACCTTGGTGGGGTTGCATTGTATTATGCAGCTGACCCGGGTTTGGTGGTTGGCCCAGTTGTGATAATGTTTGTTGCTGCTTTCTCATATGCTGTAATTTCAGCTTTAAGAATTGTAGACCTTCAGGATACAATTCTTGTAGCTTCTGGTACAACTGGTTAAGCTCAGGCATGTCTTGGGGTGGTACCATTATTACAGGGAATCGGTTTTTATTGGAAGTCTGCTGGTTTTGTGCTTGATCAACGTGATAGCACTCATGAATATAACTTAATACTGTTAAGTTACAATGTATCCTCTTATTGCAATTTTGGAAGGAATCCAAAACAGATTGTTTTGCCTGAGGGGGCAACAGGTTCAAGTTGTTCATGTTCACAAAGAATCGATTGTGTAAGCTGATTGCTTTCTTCATTAACTGCGCGTTAATGAGTAATAGACACGTCACTCTTTCTCTGTCTAACTCCACAGGGCTTCGGCTCTCCATTTTGCTGTGAGTCACCGGACAAATGCAAGGATACAGAGATTAACCGGCGTTGATATCGAGAACCCGGCAAATGTTTATTTTCGCTGGAATCTTCAATCTTTTTTGTGGTTCACGTGTTTAATCACGTGTGTTATTAGCAAGTTGTTACCAGGTAATATTAACGTGCTATTACAAGAGGGAACACGCTAATCAGCCCATTCAATACTCCCATGGGATGATTACTAAATAACTTTTTTGAAAATTTTGTAAAAAAATTATCAAAACTTTGATGTAATTTCAGCTTTGATGTGCGAGGAAGTTTTACGGCTCAGGATGAGTATTCTGAGGTAGAGTAGATGCACATCCTACACATTGCACATAATTGTTTCAGATCTATTGTCACCTTAATATCAATAAACCTTAATGCCCAAATACGTCTATTTACACTTTGTTTCCACAAATGACTTCAAAATGTCATTTCTTTTAGAATAATCTCCTGCCTACTTCTGACAACCCTCCTCATACCCTTGTAAGTCATATCAAAAGTCGCGCGACCTTGGGTCATAGATCTCAATTTTGACAAGTATCCAATCATTTCACGAAGTGGCGTTTCCGCCACGATGACTTTTTTGTTTTTGAAACCTTCGCCCTTTTGTTCCTTCGAGTCCATTGTATAATCGGGTGGGAAATACATCCTGTCTGTTTCCATATTCACCCAATTTTGTGATTCACCCGTATCACCCTTGTCATCTTCGATAAGGGTAATTGTGGCCAGACATCGATGAGTCAAGTCGTGGCTTACTTCACCTAAAGAATCAGAGTTAACGTACACATTAGTTTCCATGATAGGCTCCAATAAACCGAAATTCTCGCTATGACGTTGGACGAATTCCGATACTGCTTTTCTTCCCAAATTCAAGAACTCGGACAATCTCTCGGGATTATCCATATCAAAAGTCCAGGATTTGATTCTTACTATTGTAGAATGCAAAGACAACCCCACCAACGGTCCACCGAGCTGGAGCCCAGTCAAACACCCTTGGATGATTGAATCCTGTACATCTTGCATTGAGTGTTCGTACTTCCACCGTCTTTCCTTGACAGCTTTCTTGAGATGATCTGGTGTAGCATCTTCTGCCAAGATGATGATATTGTTATCTGCCTCAAAAATGACTGCACCTTCTTCTTCCGCAAAGTAAGATTCAGCGGCATTGCCTTCAAAACTATCGAATTCCACTGTCACTGAGATTGAAGAATTTTCGTTTTGCCAAGTTAAACTTTCCATGGGGGTTTTTAGTAAACTTTCCTTGTACGCGACAGCTACTTCTCTTAGCCTAACTTTTGCCTTCATATCATTAATAAGTCGCTCTTTGACAATATCCAAGTGTAACTCTCCCATACCTCCCAAAACTGTCTGTCCCAATTCATCATCGAAAGAAACAGCCAACGAGGGATCTTCTCTTATCAATGTCTTGATACATTTATGGGCATAAGCCTCATCTCCAACAGATAGTGGCTCAACACCAGTATTGAAGAGAGGAGGGGGTATATCTATGGGTAACAATTTCAAGTTAGAATCCACTTCACCGAAATTTCTCTTCACTGGCCCATACGACACCAAAGTATCGCCAGTGATGATTTCATCTTCAAATCCAGTAATGACTCCAATATTTCCCGAAGATATGTGTTTCACGTCTTCTGGCTCGTCACCGTACATGATGTTCAACTTTTTCACGAGCAATTTTTGGCCAGTTCTAGTGTTGATGACTGGAGTGTTCAGAAATAATTTTCCACTGTAAACTCTAAAGAAGGTCATCACACCTCTAGTCGCATGGGTCATAACCTTAAAAGCGAGGGCAATCGTGAGATTGGGATTGTTGTTCACTACTAAACCTTTATTTTTATCCATAATCGCAGGGACATCTATGTCTTTCTTTTCAACTTCATGCTTCTTCGTTCTAGACTTGGGACGCTTATGGCTCATGGAGTGAATTTCCGGTGTTGTAATTTGCAATGGAGAAGGAAGAAAGTTGACAATACCATCCAACAATGGCTGAACTCCAATATTTCTGAACGAGGAGCCGCAAAAAATTGGCGTGATCTGGTTTGAGATAGTGAGCTGCCTGATGGATTTGGTTAAGACGCTAGCAGGTATCTGCGAGTAGTCTTCACCATTCTCCAAGAAGGCGTCTATAATTGACTCATCGAGTTCTCCTAAAGTTTCGATCATGGATTCACGGCACTTGTGCATTATTTCAAGCGCTTCACCATATTCCTCTAAATTATCCTCACAATTGATAACTTTGACCGTTTTTCCACTTGGGTCGGTTTGGTCCCACAAGAGTAACTTCTTATTTAGGACATCAATAACGCCGCACAAGATTGGGTCATTGTCCTTTGAATTCTCGAAGTAAGGAACTGTCAACATCACCGCGCGAGTTTTTAGTTTCTCGACTATTTCCTTGACTGTTCGGCTGAATCCAGCTCCAGGCCTGTCCATCTTATTGACGTACGCTAATTTTGGAATGTTTAAAGCACTTGCTTGTTTCCAAACCTTCTCAGTTTGTGCCTCAACTCCTGCAACACCGTCTAGGATCGTGACCACTCCATCCAAGACGCGAAGAGATCTTATAACCTCAAATGTAAAGTCAGCATGACCTGGCGTATCTATAATATTGATTTTATTATTATTCCATGGGATCGTAATTGCAGCCAGCTGAATGGTAATACCACGCTGCCTCTCTGAAGGTAGATAATCAGTGATTGTATCGCCCTCATCCACATTTCCAATCCTGTTTGTTTTCCCACTATAGAAGAGCATGCGTTCAGTTGTAGTGGTTTTCCCCGCATCAATATGTGCAATGATGCCTATATTTCTCGTCCTATTGATTGGCACTTCATTGAGCTTATGGCCACTAAATTGGGCAGCGCTCGTCCTGAAAAATCTCCTCAAGAGATACACTGGAAATCGATTGACCATATGTATGGAAAATATAGGTGTGATGGATTTTTCCGCTTCGCGTTTACCAAATACAGCCCGAAATCACACAAATTATTTGATAGTTTTCCACAGAAAAGGTAAAAAACATTCGCAAATTCATTAATAGCTCATCAGGTCCTTTAAATGTTATAAATGAAGGCTAGTGGCGTAAAAATCTCGAAAAAAATCAGCCAGGCATCCATAAAATACTGATGTGACCAACTGAAAAACCTTTTTCCACAACGAAAAGGGCACGTGGTCTAGTGGTATGATTCATGCTTAGGGTAATTTCAATTACTAAAATGCGTGCGGTCCTGGGTTCGATTCCCAGCTTGCCCCTTTATTTTTCCAACTTGTATCAACTAGGTTACTGTAAAGATGGCTAAGATGTCCTCCCTTATGAAAGACTTCATGAAAGACTCTATGAAAGGAGAAGTATCTGTAAGATATTCTATGATTTGTAGTTTTAGTAGAGCTAATTATAAGCGAATCTTTGTGGTACATGTTTTTTCGAGTTTGAATTGAATTCAAAATTTCAGACATCTCATCTTGAATCAGTACTAACCAAGAAAAAATCAATGAGTATGTTTATAAGATGGTCGACTTGAAGGATGAGAATGAGCACTCAATAAGTGAAGGGAATCTGCATTTAATTACGGAACAAGAAAAGCCACCAATCGTTCCTCGCAATAGCGGTGATATAGGTTTGCTGAATCCTTCCCAGAACGCAGAAAGAAGTGATGAGACGAGTGAAACACCGGCGGAATTACAAAAAACCAACGAAATATCTGATGGAGACAGTATACGAAGTGATCACTATTCACATGATGCCTCGACTGCGAAGCGTTTCAAGGTTGATAACCAACGGAAGCTCAGCATTCCCATCGAGCCTACGGAGATTGAAATCCCCGCGGAACTTCGGGGAAGATTAGAAAGTTCAAGCGATATAAAGGAGAGCGCGGATAGTGTTATGTCTGACGTGGACAGATATTTTAACGAGAATATTAGCAGATATGGCACAAACTCTCCTGATGAGAATGGTCCTCAAATTACAGATTCAATTGCTGTAAATGCGATAGAAGAAAATCCAGATGACGTTGACGACGATATACAAATTGATGAAAAAACCAACGAGAATGTCAGCGAGACACACTTAAACACGCATGTCATTGATAACAAACACCAAGAGTCTTCTGCAAAGCAGATAGCTGAAATAAATCCATCACATACGACAGCAATTGAGGAAATAGAATCTGAGGGTAACAATTTTGAATTCGCAGAAAGTAAACCCGCTGATACGACTTCTATATCATCAGATAAGAACTCAGACGTCGACAAAGAACCATCAAAATCTACTTCAATGGATCCCGTAAAGAACAACATTACTCATGCACCAAGTGTAATGGTGAATGAGATAGCATCTTCTTCGCGGGCAGTTTCAACAGAGGGTTCAGTAAAACAAGATCAATCCTTCCAGAAGGTGTATGGTAAGCTGGTGTTACTGGCCAATCGAATGCGAAAGACGAATCGTTTAGTCATAATTTACGATAAGCCTCGATACTACCACATGATAATGCAATTAAATGAGCTCCGAAGTAACATATCTGAAACTGTCTCAGTCATTGAGCTTGCGGAGATAAATAAACTAATTCAAGATCCAGTTATGAGCAAATCCGGCTACGATCATTTGAACATTTGCATTGAGTATAATGAAAACTTTCAAAATAATTTGAGAAGATTTATAGATTTCATTGAGCGGAATCCTAAAGCATTCGAAAAATTTGGAGATATTAACTACCACATACAATTCGCCCCTGATAAGAAATGGAAGCATGGTTACTCTGATAAAGAGAAAGCTGAATACAAAAATTTCATCGAAGTGCTCAATCAGGCTTTCGGAGGTAAAATTGCGCACTGTTCCATTATAAATAAGTACGACATGGATACTGTCTATTTGACGGACAAGAACGATCTTTCGACCTTAGGTCAAGAGATTCAAGATGACATAATTCATTGGAAGAACTTGAAAGTACTCGACTACGGGGAAAGTAGTATAAGATTTCTACCTGGGGTAAAGTTTCCCGATTCTTTGGAAGTATTGAATATTGGTGGGGGATATGCTCTAGAGACCTTGACTGGATTCAGGATGCCTTCAAAATTAAAGATGTTGTTGGCTTCTCAGAATGCTGTGCACAGCATTGATAACGTAACGTTTCCCCCGACGCTCCAAAGACTTGAACTATCTGACAACAAAATTTATTTCTTGAACCAAGTTGAATTACCTAATCGGCTTGAACATTTGGACGTGAGTCAAAACAGAATCGAGAGTTTGAGGGGCGTGGAATTTCCACATATGTTAAAATCGCTCAATTTGGGATTCAACCCTATTGAATCTATCAAAGGGGTAAAGTTTCCAGAGGGTTTATTATTATTGGATATCTCAAATATCCCAAATGAATCGATGACCGGTGTGAAGTTCCCTGATCTGCTAGAGGTTCTCAACCTACAAGCCTCGATGACTAATACCAGGGGCCTTAAGTTACCGAACACTTTGAAGAAATTAATAATGGCCGACAATGGAGTGAACTCCATCAACCCACTTAGACTACCAGATTCAATTGAAGTACTATACTTGAATAACAACAACATCAAAACACTTAACAAGGTCCAGTTTCCAATGCATTTGAAGGAGTTATACTTGGGCGACAATTTAATTACAACATTGAAAAACGTAGTATTCCCTCCAACGCTTGAAGTTCTTGACATTGAAATGGATCCAGATTACGATGAGCACGAAAAGCACATCACTACATTGAGGGACCTCACATTCCCTGAAAATTTGAAGGTGTTGAAATTAGGCTATCATTCTATTAAGGTAATCGAATCCGTGGACTTTCCCCTCTCTTTGGTAACGCTAAGTTTGGCGTACAATGAGATAAAAGTCATGAAAAATGTCAGGTTAGGTAATTGCTTAAAAACTTTAGACATTAGCGGGAACCAAGAGCTTATAAGCATCGATGGTTTCGTCATACCAGAATCAGTTACCGAACTAAGGATACCTCCCGAATTGATACCTAACCTACCGGCTTACATCGTTGAGCGAGCCAATAGGAAGCAGCTTTTATTAAAGAAATCCCTTCCATATTAGCGCTCCGGGATCATTTTATAGGTACTATAGAACAGGAAGAATGCAAAAATAACATTAAGTAAATTATTCGTCATCCTCCTCATCTTCTTCGTCAGACGAATCAGCATTTTCAGCCTCCTTTCTCTCCAACAAGGCCTGCAACTCAGCATCTTCAGTTGCGGTAACAGCCTTAGGTGCCATAGTCACTTTACAAGAACCACCTTTGGAAATGATGGTCTTGGTTATGTTTTCGATGGCTTTTTCTAACAAAGTGATACCTTGGTTCTTGTCTAATGCTTGACATGAAATAACATATAATGGAGCAGCGACCAACTTCGCTTTCACTGCCATCTGCTCGGTTGAGACTTCCTCTGCAGCCTTCAAAGATGCCTTAATAGCGTCAATACCTTCGTAGCTGAAGCACGAAACTTCCACATCAGCTCTTATCTTGATTGCCTGAGGAGTTAACCTTCTTGATATGTATAATTTCAATTCATCTAAAACATCCTGGGAAGGAGCTTCAATGTTGTCGAAGATTGTTGGGTCAGTGATAGACAACTTGAACGCATCATATGCATGTCCATAACTTCTGCTCAAAGGCCAGCCAATAGTTTGATATAATGTCTCTAAAGATATAGTGAACTTTTCTGCGCAGTGCCTCAAAATCGAGTGCACCGCCTTGGACTTGTTGTATCTCTCGTCACATTTCACGATGTCTTCGGCCGAAACTCTTCTCTTGGACAAATCAATGTAACCCTTCTCTTTGTCAACTCTCAAAACAACAGCAACTTCGTTCTTTCCAACACGTATCAATTTCTGAATTGAACGAATACGTCTTCTGGACAACTCCGACAAGAGCACCATACCTTCGATGTTGTCATACTCCAATAATTTGACATATGCACCCATCTCGGCGATCTCCTGGACGTTGACCATGACGACCTCATCCACTTCGGGATACTTGTTTTCATAGAACCTGCAGTTGGAAGAGCTCATGTTTTCCAGTATCAAATCTTAATCGATCAGTAGAGGTATCGAAATTTTCTTACACTTCATCAAGACTACAAAAATTTTTCCACAGGATTATCAATCAATCATGTAAGCAAAAAAGATTATATAATCATGAAGTCTCGCTTCACCAGGCTAGCGTTCCGACCCAGACTTGAGAGACTAATTCATGAGGAAAGATATCTGAATTCCAGGTCATAGATTTTTCCACTTTTATGTGAGCCTCAAAGATGTTAAAAGGAGCTTAAGAATCGAATAAATGTTCTGATCACAGATTTTGCTCATGATTCGTACCGCCGTGAAAGCAGTTAAAGAGACTCGTGAGAGTAAGCCCGATAAATAATTTGCTTCACAGAATTTTCTCGATCTATTGATTTTTAAATTTTGGCTGCAAAATACAAGCGTTTAATTATATGACCAACAAAAGTAGGGGCAACGCCAAATGGACGGAAGAAGATTCAAACAACCTATATTCAAAATCACGGGATAGATCGGACCACGGAATTGGTACATATGCAACATACTCAGAGGGCGGTGTTAATTTTGCGTTGAATCCTCGTTATAAGATTGTTTCTGTACTTGGGAAGGGATCTTATGGTGCAGTTTGCTCTGCGTTGGATACCAAGCTAAGAGACAGAAGTAACTGCGAACACAACGAACAATCATCCCAGGGCAAAGTCGCTATTAAAAAAGTATTCAACATATTCGACAAGGAAGTGCTTTTGAAACGGGCCATTAGAGAACTCAAGCTAATGAGACATTTCAAAGGCCACAAGAACATAGTTAACTTGTTGGATTTGGATCTTGTTCATGAAAAACCTTACGATGGTCTATATTGCGTCCAGGAGCTTATAGACTCCGATCTAGCGCGTGTCATATACTCATCGATACAATTTTCGGAATTCCACATAATGCTGTTCTTATATCAGATTTTATGTGGAGTAAAGTACATTCATTCAGCTGATGTCATCCATAGAGATCTAAAACCGGGGAATATCTTGATTACAACCCAAGGTACTTTGAAAATTTGTGATTTCGGTCTTGCGAGAGGAATCAATCTGAAATTTTTGCTGCAAAAACCTTGTCCGATAACTAACTATGTGGCAACAAGATGGTACAGAGCACCGGAATTAATACTACAAGAGAGAGGCTACACGAAAGCCATAGACATATGGGCAGTCGGTTGCATACTTGCTGAACTTTGTGGTAGAAAGCCGTTATTTGCAGGGAAAAATCAATTGCATCAGCTACATGAGATAGTGAAAGTGTTGGGAACACCTTCAGCTGATATCATCAAAAGGAACAAATGGAAGTCATTTTCAGCCGCGAAACCTAACTACATCACCAAAGACTGGAAAGAGCTTTACCCTTTTGTAGCGCTTGATTTTATCGACATATTACGCTTGATTTTACAGTGGGACGCCAATAAACGTCCCAAGGTAGAGCAACTTTTGACCCACAAAGCATTGAAAAAGGTTAGAGATGTTTCTATTGAAATCTCCAATCCCAATGTATTTGATTTCAGTTTTGAAAACAACGCCAGTGACATGATTGAACTAGAATCGTTGGTACAAAAAGAAATTGATCACTTCAAACGTGACAGAGAGCAGCTAGGAGGGTGATTGTTGTTCCAGAATGCTCAGTTTACTGTTTTGACTACGCGGAGCCTTGTCAGAAATGTGCATTATATATGCGTGTGGGGGTGATATTTATGTATGTAATCACGTAATTGAATTATAACTTCCAAAATCAGTACTTCCTTTTCCCCACAAGAAAAAAATCAGAGGGGAAGTAAACATGGAACTTCACGTGATAGTTCAGCGCTTACCGACACCTTTGATTACACCGGTGAGCTTGACAGATAAATTATTTGAGTTCACCCTCACCATTTATTGACTTCCAATTTAAAAACAAGCAAAAGTTTCGCTTATCGAAATGTAGAGCCGGGCCAATCCTTTTGCGAGATTAAATTGGGTTCTCGACTAGTGGTTTCTGATTCGTTTTTCGGCAGCTAAAGGCTCCGAGCAAAATTCCAATTGTCCGAGGATAATGCGGAAGTGAAAAAGTGGTACTTAAGGTGCAGTTATCCCACCCCTAAGATAAATCATTAGTTTATTGCAAGAATGCCCCTCCCAACCCACCCAGATTTTGAAGTTATCAAGTTCGAAGTTATCATTAACGACAATGCACCAGTTACTGTTCAGGTCGCAGGTGCCGACTCAATTGAGTTTAAAGTCCCGGAGAACTGTAAATACCAGACAATCATATATTTCAAGGTCAAGAACAAGGCATTGAAGAACTTGAAATACAGACAGGTTGTTAAGAAGGCAGGTCTTGCTTTGAAGACAAAAGAGGTGGATCTTGGCGACTATGAGCCATCTGACGAGATCCACTCAAAGAAGAGTGACGTGGACACAGCCCCAGGCGGGTTTATGTTCAGAGGCGTCTATCCTGCTGAAACTACATACTACGGGAATGGTGAGCAATTGTATGTTTCCTCCTGGAGCTTGGAGATCACAAAGAAGTAAACGAACCGATTATATTTATTATGAATCAATGCAAATATCGACGTGATGTAGAAATAAAAGCCATTTTAAAGGCCTCAAAAGACAGTTTTTGGATAGCAATCATTCGGTTGAGCATAATTTAGTAGAGAGTACAATACGTTACTTTATCGCACTGAAAAGCGTTTGTTTGCAGCCAACACGTGACAAGAAATTTACCTTCACCCTTAAGGAAATCATTAGCTACACGTTTCAACCATTCAAAGTATGTCGGTTCGACCGGCCAGTCATGCTGGCTCTTGGTATTCCAGCAGCTCTACTAAGCTTGACTCTCAAATAAGCAGGTTTTTCAAAGAAGCAAACATCGATAAGGTGAAAGGGGCTCGTGTTTTAATAGGACCCCACGCTGGTTACACATACTCAGGCCCCCGTTTAGCAGAAACTTTCAAAGCTTGGGATACAACCGGTGTTAAACGTGTTTTCTTGTTGGGACCGTCACATCATGTCTATTTCAAGAACAGTGTGTTGTTAACACAGTTTGATGCATACGATACCCCTTTTGGTGAATTGCTGGTTGATGTTGAAATGGTCCAAAAGCTTCATGAGGATCCTTTATTCAAGAACATGAGCCGTACAGTAGACGAGAATGAACACTCCTTTGAAATGCATGCTCCGTTCATCAAATGGGTTACTAAGGATGATTTGCCAGATGTTGGGATAGTTCCACTTCTTTTGTGCGATCTTGACACCCGGCATGTCGAGAGACTCGCTGAATCCCTTCTCCCATTTCTCGAAGACCCGGCTAACCATTTCATCATCAGTTCGGATTTTTGCCATTGGGGCAGCCGTTTTGGATACACAGAGTATTTGTTGGAACCCATAGATGAAGTACAAGTGAAAAAGCTGGATCTTCTTACATTGAGAGGTGATGTTAAACCTCCGGGAAAGATCTATAAGTCAATTGAATTGTTGGACTCGATTGCTTTGAAGATTGCGTCTGAAGGAACTCATGCTGACTGGGTGAACTACATTAAAACAACTGGTAACACCATCTGTGGACAAAGACCTATTGCAGTGATTCTTCTCCTATTAGAGAAGTTTGGAGTAGAAAAAAAGTTCAACTGGATTGGATACTCTCAAAGTGGTCAAGTGGTGGATGTGGGAGATTCAAGCGTATCCTACGCATCAGGCTACGTCGCAATTCGATAGAGAATTAAATAATGTAGAGCACGAACAGTATCCGTAATTTTGAATCCATATCCTTTTAATACTTGTCATAGTTGATGCTTTTGAATTTTAAGTATTATGTAGGACACGTGACGTATGTGAAATATAAGCGAAGTATCCGCACAAGTTTGAATACGCTTCTCGAGATCCAACCATGAGCGACAAAAAGATCTTTACCAAGACAAAGGCAGCGGAGCTCAAATTAGAGCTTGAGCAGACCTTGAAGAAATCAAAACCACAGAATCGTGTGAAGATCGTCTTGCGTAAAGTCACCGCTAATGTGATATTGAACAACACCGAATTGGGTTCATTGATGCCAGACATAATACCCCTTTTGCAAATTGATGATTTAGAAATACGGAAGATGTGTCTTAGTTACATATCTAGTTGTGGAAGTCACGCGAAAGCGGCCGAAGTTGACGAAGCATTACCTTACTTGAATCAATTGGCTAAGGATACGAACCCCATGATGCGCGCGTTGGCTATAAAAACGAAATCATCAGTGCCGGTGAAAACATTCACTGATTCGTGCTTTCACACAATAAGGTATCATTTAAAAGACCCCGACCCACATGTGAGGAAAGTATCAGCATACGCAGTTTCAAAACTTTTCCAATTCGACCACGTCAGGGCAGAGCAAGAGGGCTTAATTGAAAGCTTGAATGATTTGCTCTATGATTCGAATACCGAGGTAGTTGCAAATGCCTTAGCATCATTGAGCTATATAACTGATCTGAACAAGAATCTATCGCTATCGATAGATAGCAAACACGCAGAAACATTGATCACATTGTTGAACACTTCAAATGAATGGTGCCAGATTTATATCTTGAATGCGCTTATGCTGTACGTTTCTACGAGCTCTCAAGAGTCTTTGGCATTGATTGAAGGAATATTGCCCTGTCTCCAACACGAAAATTCATCAGTTGTACTCAACTCTGTTAAAGCAATTGTGTACTTCTGCAACTACGTTAATAAGCCAGAGTTGGTGATTCCGTCACTACTGAAGCGATTGGGATCCTCGTTGGCAGCCTTGCTTTCCAAGCCCCCTGAAATTCAGTTTCTTGTTTTGAGAAATGTTATTTTGTTGTTGCTTGACAAAAAAGAATTAATCACCATTGACGTGGAAATGTTCTTCTGTCGCTATGACGATCCAATATACGTGAAAGATACTAAATTGGAGATAATTTACTTGTTGGCGAACGAATCAAATTACAAGGTTGTCTTGAGAGAGCTCGAAGAGTATGCGACAGAGGTGGATGTATCAATGGCGAGAAAAGCTATTCGTGCCTTTGGAAATCTAGCAGTAAAGTTGCCAAGTGCAACAGAAGACTGCGTTGAAATTGTTGTCGATTTGATCACCAATGGTATTTCCTATATTGTGCAAGAGTCTACCATTGTACTTAAAAACATTCTTAGGAAATACCCTAGTAAATTCAATTTTGTTATCCCTGAACTAATGAATCATTACAAGCTTATCGATGAGCCTGATGCGAAATGTTCAGCGATCTGGATTATAGGCCAGTTCTGCGAAGAGATACAAAATCCTGTTGTTATACTAGAACACTTCGTTTCAAACTTTATGGATGATCCTGTCGAAGTCCAATATGCTGCTTTGACTGCAGCTACAAAGTTCTACTTGAAGTGTCCACAAGTAGGAGAGCAATTGGTTTTAAAAGTACTAAAATGGGCCACTGAGGAGGTGAATAATCCCGATATACGTGATAGAGGCTATCTTTACTGGAGAATGCTTTCCACGGTGACGTCATCGAATGCTGGTGTGTTTCAAGAACAAACAAAGTCCATTGTGCTCAATAAGAATCCTTTGATATCTACAGAGAATGACAAGATTGATGCTGCGATTTTAGAAGAACTTGAGTTGAATATAGGAACTTTAGCTTCGATATATTTGAAACCAGTTCAAAGTGTTTTCAGGTTATCCCAACGAAAGACATTACCTTACAGCCCCGCACTTCAAACGAAAGATCCAACTAGCCTGGAAGGCTACAAACCTGAGAAACCTGAAAAAGATGAGAATCGTTCAGTGCCTCTCAGTAGACCCCACACTGCTCTGTCTAGAAGCTTTACTCCGGAAAGGAGCAACTCACCGGCAAATGGCAGGTTCTTGTCAATGTCTAGGCCAATGTCTTTTGATTCTGAAACGACTTCCAATCCTAGCCCCGGGCCGAAGAGGAGTAGCTTCTCTCAAAGGTTGACCAAGAAGGCTTCTAATTTAACCAGCAGAAGAGGGACAACACTTAAATTTTAAATAGTGAATGATCAGAGAGACTCTTTTTTCACCAGCTGTGTAATTCTTTTGGCTTTCGACTTCTTCGTTTCCACAATCTTTACCTCTGGTGATATAGATACGACTGAAGTACATGGCTGAATGGTTTCAATGTTCACATTAGGCATATTTTTCTCTGGTCCATTAGGAATAGACTTCAGGATTTCATTCATATCCAAGCCAATTAGATGAGCGAAGATGAGTATGGCAGCAGGCTTTGACATAACCAATGACATCTCTTTACAAAAACTGCCATGTATACATTTTTGGCAGCCCCATTCGCAATCACAAGATGTTATCCGATCAAATGAAGCGCTCAAGATTTCATCGATATGCTCAAAAGTCTTGGCTGAGATACCTGACCCTCTTTTTCCACCATGCGAATCAAAAAATATGAGCCTATTTGGCCTTAACCTTCGAGACTGACGGGATGCGAATTCCTTTTCAGGAGCTTTGCACTCAGTCCGCAACTCAGAATCGCCTAAATTGGTTCTTGTAAGTTTGTCATCATTACTTTTGATGCCAGAATTTATGAATAAGGGCAACATGTTCATGATCGTGTGTGCAGCAGCATGAATACCCCCTGCCGGTGAAAGCTCTTTTTGGTTTATCAAATCAAGAACTCGGGATGGTAAATCAATCCAAAAACCTTTGGAGTACGTTACAACCGGGGGGTTATTAACTTCTACAGCCTCCAAAATTTCTGATCGCCTATTCACTTTGAAAAAACCGAAGACCACTGTTGTTTTGACGATGGATCCAAAGTAGACAGGAATATCAACTATTTTCTCAGGAGGGTTAATCTTTTTGATAAATTCAATCTGGTGTGGATCGATGTCTGTGAAGTCTCTCTGGCTTGTGATCCAATCAACATTCACTCTTTCAACTTTGGCGAATTTGTTTTCAGCATCGAATACTTTGACCAAATATGGTATACCTTGATGTAAAAATATACCACCTTCATATAATGTAAAACTTGTGCGCAGTTCTTCAACCTCCTCAATAACCACGTTTCTCTTATTTGTAATATCAACAACAGAGTACTTCAGTTCTTCTATTGAACGTAAAGACACATTCAACAGTGGATTAGGTAAGTAAATCGGTGATGTGCAATATAATCCGTCGACATCTTTAACTAGCTTTTGCTCCACGATATTAATGAACATCTTTTTGATGCTCGTAGATCTACTTGAGGCAAACCATTTCATATCTTCAGTGAGGTCAATCTTTTCTTCAAATGCAGCGCACTGTAAATGGGATTCGAGTATTATTTCAGTTGACCCGATTTCTATGAGTCCCGATACGCACAAGTCTTCGTAGTCCACATTATTGCAAATCTCGTCAATGTTACTCATGTAGTATTGATCAACAGGTGTAGACCCTGCTACAAAAATAGCTAGGCTTCCTTTAGACCCTTTTCCACGCCCGGCACGCCCAAATTGTTGATGCATGTTCAGCTTCAGAATCGGGAACCCACATGTAATGACGACATCGAGATCAGATAGATCAATCCCAAGCTCCAACGCATTTGTTGCGACAATTCCCCTTAATTGCCCTGAGAAAATTTTGCTTTCGATTTGCCTTCTATCTTCTTTGGAGTAGCCCCCTCTATACGCCATAACCTCATGATCTTGCGTACATGAATTCCCTTTTGACTTTTGATCTTTGATTTGCTTTCTCACTTCTTTGATCATTAGCTCGCATACAACCCTTATCGGACAGAATACAATAACCTTTATGGAAGGGAAGGTCGATAATAAGTGCAAAAGAATTTTAGCCAGTTCCGGTACGATGTTTTCGCGTGGGACGAATTTAGAGGTATGGTTCTCTGTTTCTGGCTTGGCTTGACCTTTCTTATTCATAAGAGCTGGCGGTTGCCAAACAATCAAGCGCCTTTCAGCGGAGGGACTTCCATCGTGACTAACATGAAGAATAGTATCGTCTTGAGGAATCGCGCATATGGTCTTGAAGTGAGTTGTGGGATTTGAAATAGTGGCAGAACAAGATATAAATCTCACATTACTGTCACCATGAACTAAATGACATATTCGATTAAGTCTGGCCATAACGTAGGACACATGAACACCAAATATGCCTTTGTATACATGTAATTCGTCCATGACAACAAACCTCAAACACTCTAGAAAGCCCCTCCAACCATTATCGTAATTAGGAAGAATAGATGCATGTATGGTATCAGGATTGGTGAAAATTATATCAGCAAACGACCTTATTGTTGCACGATCTCTCCCTGGTGTGTCACCGTCATAAGTTTCGACAATAATTCTGCGCTTATTGTTCAAAGTCAATCGGTTGATAAAATCCTGTAAATGACGCTTTTGGTCTTGAGCTAGAGCTTTAGTCGGAAATATAAACAATGCGGTCGTACGGCGCCTCTCAATACCATTTTCAATATTCCAAAGTATGTCGTTCAAGATAGGCAACTGGTAAATTAAAGACTTACCTGAGCTTGTAGAAGTACTTACAATGACATGCTGCGATATTTCGTTGTTGAAGAGGGATTTCAATGCTTCAGTTTGGTGTGAATACATTTGGGTTTCGATATCGATACCTTTGAAGGAGAGAAGTGCATGCTTGATGTCTGAATGGATATTGAGTTCTGTACATGATATAGGCGAAAAATCGCCGCTTTTTCGATCTACTAGAGTTCTCAATTCGACAATTTGACCTTTGTAAAATGATTCTGATTTCAAGGCACTCACCATATCCTCTATACACGGCTTGCTCTCATTAGACAACACCAGGTCACTGGTTGCTAAAGATGTAATCGGATCGTTCAGGTCTAGAGGTTGAGGGGTCTTCACCAGGTTAACCAAATTGTCGTACGCAATGCCATTGTGTCTTTCGAGCTGTGAGTATTTGGATAGGTAGCTTTCCAAGCATACCTTGAACTTTTGGTTACGGCTCTGAATCATCTGTGTCAAATTTGTCAGATTCACAGGAGCTATTTTGAAGGAGCCACTATGTTCAAAAACAGCATTGGAACCTCTCTGATCAGCATCCAATTTTCTTCTCTTGGCACCCTTCAACGCTGCCCCGATCCCATGAAGCTTTGAATCTAAGAAGTCAAATAACAAGACCTGGTTTGCAGCTTCTTCTACTTCCCCAAAGGCATCATATGCATCATTTATCGATAATTTAGACTGCTCGTAACCCTTCTCCATGCTGAATTTTACTTTCTCTGTGAAGAATAGAGCCACCTCATTCCTGTCAATATATTCGAAGAATACATCTCCACTGGGCAAAATGAATTGTATTATTGCCAAGTCAACTTCAGTGATGGTCTCGTTGAGCTTTTTGATCAATGGGAATGTCGGCAATGTAGTTCGAGAATGCGTAGAGAGGAATGTTATGTGAGCATTAATCTGTTTGAATATTCCGTATAGTCTCTGAAAGGGAGGCGCAAAATTCATATCAATGTAAACCTTCGCCGAATCTCATAGCAACGAGAGGCAATCTAGATTTAGCAATGCCAGATCTAGGTCAGCAAGGACTTTTTTTTATTGCTAACGTAGTGACACAAAGTTTCGCATATAAGGGAGCATTTTCGCCGGGGCATTGCTAATTAGCAACGCAATGTTTGATAAATTGAAACTCAAGTCTAAAGCTGGTAAGCTCAAGCCTGCCTCACCTGCAGTAAATGCTGGAAAAGCACCCTCCAAGAAACAGATCTATCAATCTAGACAAAATTTTGGAGTGAATATTGGCTCCTGTTTCGTTCTTGAGAAGTGGATTTACGGAGAATTGTTCCCAGAGGGAGCTGAGTGTGAGTTGGATGTAGCAACCCAATTGAGCAAAAAGGAAGGAGACGATGGCGCACGCGAGAGGTTCGAAAAGTTTTGGTCTGAGTTCTTGACCGATCAGGATTGGCAGTGGCTAGTTGATCATAACGTCAACTCGATCCGTGTGCCATTGGGATACTGGGACGTTAATGGCGGAAAATTCACAAAGGGCACCAAATTCGAGAAGGTGGCACCTGTCGTTTACAAGAACGCGTGGTCGATTTTTAAATCCAAATTTATCGAGACAGCCGGTCTGCACAACATCTCTGTCCTTGTTGACATCCATGGATTACCTAACGGTGCAAACGGTGCTGACCACAGTGGAGAAAAATCAGGCGGTAAAGCTGGCTTCTGGGACAGTGAGGACTCACAAATGTTGATACTTGATATGCTTTCTTTCATTGCGAAGGACTTGAAAGGCTACGAAAATGTTTGTGGCATTCAAATTGTGAATGAATCCGAATTTGCTAATGATGCCAAAAAACAAGCACGCTATTACGCCGCTGCTCTGGCAGCAATCCGGGAAGAAGATTCTGAAATTCCGATTATAATTTCGGACGGATGGTGGCCAGATCAGTGGGTTAAATGGGTCCAAGAGCAGCAAAGTGGCGATAACTCAATTGGTGTTGTGATTGATCACCATTGCTACCGCTGTTTCTCGGATGATGATAAAAACAAATCACCCGAGCAAATCATCGATGATTTGGACAAGGATGTTCTTACCAACTTGACTTCAGACGCCAAGGGAGTGGACTTCATGGTAGGTGAATATTCTTGCGTTATGGATGGTCAGTCTTGGGACAAGAACAATGCTGGTGACAGAAGAGATGAATTGGTGTGCAAGTATGGAACCCACCAAACGGAAATTCTTTATGACAGGGCTAAGTACGGATCTTACTTCTGGACTTTCAAATTTGAGTCAGGAAATGGAGGAGAATGGGATTACAAAACCATGACAGACAAGGGCGCCTTGAAGGCACCTGTCACATTCAAAGGAAAGGACATCCCTGACAAGTCTGCGATGGAACACAAGTTGAATGAGAACTTGGGCAACCACAAACAATATTGGGACAATCAAAATCCTAATGAAAAATATGAGCATGAAAGATATGAGGACGGCTTCACTACTGCATGGTCCGATGCGACCGCTTTTGCGAAATTTGATGGCTCGATTTTAGGGAGAGTGCAAGCGTTCGCTCTGGCCAGACTTGCTGAACACGTTAAAGCGAAGGGATCGCTGAAGCATTTGTGGGAATGGGAACAGGGTTACGAAGCCGGTTTGAAGGAATTCAGGAGTTTTGCTTGATGAATATAGGTGAATAAACGTCTATGCCTCTAGATATGTAGCACGAGAACCAATATTAAAGTGACCATTGGTTCATTTAATTTTTCCTTTCTTAAAATGTACTTCCACTAGTTGATAATTGGCGCAAGTAAGCGTACGAAATGCGTATTCTTATGAGTTCGCTAATACCTAGTGGATCGCTATTATTTGCGTAAAAAATCAGTGCTTCAAAATCAATAATTAAAAATCAGAACTTGATTTAGCACAAAGCGAATACTGACGATGGCACCAAAATTGAAGTCAGTGAAGGAACTAGATAGCTTATCAGCTTCCATAGCCAAAGGATTAGTGCATGATGGTATTAATGGGACGAAGCTCTACAACTATCAAATCTCATTATTGGAAACTTTCAAGCATGAAACCCATAAATTTGATGAACTCAAATACTGTGATCTCGAGTTGGCCTACTTGCTGTATCAAGTAGCCATTCTATTATATCAACGGTCAGAGGAGTACACAACAGGTTCGCAGATAGAGTTTCGTAAGTCGATCAGTCAACAGATTCAAAGCGATCTTCATAAATTCAAAACGATCAAAAGTGAGTTATTAAGTGGAAACGACCTGCATCAGATAGATCCGTTATTGCTGCGATTTCAAGCTTTGAAATCTAACGATGAGAAGCCAATTAGTCCGAACACCCCTGACCTTGGAACGATCAGCCAATTTAAGTACCGAGAAAGTTTGACATGTATTGAGCTCAAAAAGATGATATCTGAAGGCAACTATAAGATATTACTTATCGATTACAGGCTTCCTGAAAATTTCAACCACAACCACATCAAGTACGAAGATATAATAAACATAGATCCTTCGCACGTTGATATGATATACAAGAAACTGGGCACACAAGTCACTGATCAAGACCTTGAAGATTTTTTACAGCAAAATATTCCATCGGACCAGTTTGAGCGTTTCAAAAGAAGACTGCTGTATGATCTAGTTGTTATTTATAATTTACGTTATGGGAAACTGAAAGTCAATGAGGATAGATTACTGGGTTTAGCAAAGCAATTGTCAGATGAAACTCGCTTCCCATTTGCAAGATTGATGGACTTGTTAATGTTCAAGAATAAGAATCTAGCTACAAGGCTAAAACAGCATCCTTGTTACCTTGTGGGAGGCGTCGAGGAGTGGTTCAATGTGTTCGGGAATTCGGCTCTCACATCTTTTGACGTCAAAGGTGCGCCCCAGCAAAAACAGGAATCGAAATCTTCAAGTAATGGAGCAGCAACATATTCTACAAACAGTCAAGGGCCTTATTTGAAGAAATTCACCGATTATCTTTCAGTTGGTCGTTCGACCGACAGAACCCCAAACTCGAACATATTCAGACCCTCGACGGGTCTGATTTATAATTCGAAACAAGGAGCAGCGGTAATGGTGCCAAATTATCAATCAAGACCACAAGCACTGCATGCCACTGAGGCTAATAAAGAAAGACAGACGAAGTATCAAGGCACTAGCTTGAATATCAATAATAACAGGAATACAGTTAAAACGGATGAGAGCATAGAAACCACCAATCGAAGTAATGGAATGGCTCTGGCGACCAGGAGAATAGATACCAATGCAGGAGTGGAAAGCGTACTGAGTAATGGAGTCCTGAAAACGATGACTGCGGAAAAGAACGCGGATTATAGTTGTGTTACAGGGCTTGTTAACTTGGGAAACTCATGCTATATGAACTGCGTATTACAATGCCTTGCCGCAACACCCCAGTTGACGGGCTTTTTCTTTCCCAATAACAATGACATTCTTTCATCGAGTTACCGCCAGCATATAAACGTCAAGAACATTCTCGGCACAAAGGGTGTCGTGACTACGGGATTTGCTCAATTATTACAAAAATTACTGCAAAATAATGGCGGTACCTACTCCCCGTCTACATTCAAAAAAGTCGTGGGATCGTTATCCCCAGGAGGGCAATTTGCAAGCTTTGATCAACAAGATTGTGTTGAGTTTTTAGAGTTTTTATTAGATTCGCTCCATGAAGATTTAAACCAGATGATTATTCTGGATCCCAAAGAGCGCCAAGCCATTGTGCAATTGACTTCTGATCAGGAGAAGGCAAGAGAAATTTTGCCTGTTAGATTGGCGTCTACAGTTGAATGGGAGAGATATTTGAAATTAAATTTCTCTGTTATAGTCGATTACTTCCAAGGACAATACTTGTCTCAATTGAGATGCGTGGAGTGTGGGTTGACCTCATCGACGTTCAATGCGTTTTCGATTTTGTCATTGCCGATTCCCGAAAGAATCACGAATGATGGACAAGAGATTCTGTTAGATTATTGTTTGAAAGAGTTCACCACGACAGAATTACTAGATGATAACAATAAATGGCACTGTCCTCTGTGCAAACGCTTCACGAAACTGACAAAGACGATAATTATAACACGCTTACCCCAAGTCTTGATAATCAACTTCAAGAGATTCAGTTTGACTGAGAAGGGGTACTTCAATAAGCTCGACACTTTTGTTAAATACCCTGTCGAAGACGTATTGGATTTGACGAACTACTGGCCTAGTGTGGGAACTTATATGAACAAGAGCACAGGAAAAGAAATTAGTGTTGAACAAGAGCAGAAGTTTTTGTCGACTTTAGCTTCGAGAAACCAATCACCACCTTTTAGATATAGCCTATACGGGGTGGTTAACCACTATGGGAATTTGACTACTGGCCACTACACCTCATATGTGCATAAGTCCAGAGATAGGAAAAAACCTAAAGAATGGTTGTACTTTGATGATTCGAAAGTCACGAAGAATTGTTCGCCGCTGCAGGTGTTGAACAAAAATGCATACTGTTTATTTTATCAACGCATATAACTTAACAAATATTATTAACTACAGTTTCTTCGTAATCCTGATCTTTGGTTATTCGTATCCTTGGGTGACTGCCCAAAATCCCTTCACTCATACCAACCCAAAGCCAATCAGCCTTATCGCACAGATTGATATTGATTTCACCTTTGAAGCCTTCTACGAAACTGCGGTCGTTGACGGTAATGTTCGTCGTGAAGTTTATAAATTCATTGAAGATGGAGATCAGGGACCAGAATTGAAGCTTTCTTAGACAGGCTACTACTAAACTAGTGACCTGTCCTCCATTCAAACAATGTATATATACCGGTGTAAATTCGTTGTGGATGATGTACTTCATTACCTCAACAATAGTGGTATATCCCATTGGAACGCCTCTCTTCTTCCCTTTCCCAGACTGTGCACATTCAATGTGAATCAAGTTTATGCCATTGCTTGTAGCGAATTCGTACAATTTGCTGTCGGTTTCGAGGGTGATGGGGAGGGGTGTTAATGATATTATTGTTTTCAAATGTAAGTCTTTCAAAAACTCAAAGTTAATTTCACGTGGATAACCTCCCCTGTAGAGCTTCTGCTGAATAGTGTTGAATCGTAGAGGTGGTACGAGGGGATCTGGTATTTTGACCTCCATGCTTAGTTTTTTTCTACCAGTTTGTTACTAGGGTGGGCAAAAAAAAAAGATCATGATTCATCCTCAAGAAGAAACATTGTTTTTGAACTTGAAAGTGCTTCATTAATTATATATTAAGTAAATTGTAATATCGTAGGACAACCGCGTAATAACCAAAAGTTTCTCTAAGCCTACTGTAATTTTGGCTTTTTGCAGTCAGCGACGTTCGTAGCGAGGACGTCTTCTATCGACCATCTGGGAGCCTCCCCAGGGATCTTGCTTCCTCCAGCTATACCACTGCTAAATTTCAAGTAGATCAAATCACCTAATTCACTGAATTTGGTTAAAACATAATCTAAATCTTCTTTGGTTAAAGCCGAGCTCACACATAACCTGGCCCTGGCACTTATCAAAGGAGTTGCAGGGTAACTGACAATGACAACGGCAATGTTCATTTTATACAACATCCTAGAGAATGCAGGCATCTTAGCAGGTAAGAAGAGTAATAGTGGGATAACTGGCGAGTCATCTGCTCCATACACAATAAATCCCAACTTCTTCAATCCTAATCTAAGGTAGCGCGAGTTGAAAGCAATTCTTTGCAACCTCTCTTGACCTTCACCGGGACTTATTGTACCCTCAATGACTCCCAAAGATGAGATGATTTGAGCCAAGACTGGCGGCGGAACAGATTCGGCGTAATTTTGCGACATATAATTGAGTCTCAACTTGTCAATGAATGCTTGGTTACCTGCGATATAACCACCTGTAGCACCAAATGATTTGGTCAAAGTACCCATTAACAAATCGACTTCGTGTGGATCAACTGAAAAGTAGTCACATACACCTCTTCCCCGTGGACCTAAGGCACCAATGGAGTGCGCTTCGTCAACAAACAAATAACACTTGTATTTCTTTTTCAATTCAACGATTCCTGGCAAATTTCCCATGTTTCCTTCCATGGAATAGAGACCTTCAATTGCAATGATGATCTTCTTCCAAGGGCGATGCGTCTTTGGTTGCCCCTGTGCAATCTGGTTTCTTATGAGCTTTTCCAAATCAGCCATGTCATTGTGCTTAAATACCTTTACAGATGCCCCTGATAATCTAATACCGAATCTGATAGAAGCATGGTTCAATTCATCGCTGATAACCAAAGTTTTGGAATCACAGAGAGAAGAGAACAAGGAGGCATTTGTACCATAACCCTGACTGACCAAAATGGCATCATCCATTCCCACAAAGTTAGCAACAACTCCTTCACATCTTTTTGCTAAGTCAGTGGTTCCAGAATAAGCACGCGGTGAGCATCCGGAAGTTCCATACTTGTGAACACATTCGATCGCATAGTCTGTACAAACACCCTTCGACTGAGCAAAGCCCAAGTAGTTGTAGGAGGATAAATTCAAACATTCGGTAGACGTTCCATCATAAAGATATCCGTGATTGCCTTCTCTGATCCTGTTGAAGCATTTGACATAACGACCTGGGGCGCCGTGAATCGGTCTAGCGAAGCAATCATCAATTCTAGTCTTCAAACGACGCACATAGAAACTTTCAAAGCCGTCATACCATGCAGCGTAGCCATCCTTTTCGACCAAATCTTTGTATTCTTCGGGCTTGAAGATCTTGCCAAAGAAATCCCTTACGTGTCCAATGATGATAAGGATAAGGTAACTGATGTAAGTAGCAATATAAATAATATAGGGAGGTTCGTCGTCGATTGGAGTGGGAAGAGGTTCTCCCACGGGGTGTTGTGATACATATAAGTAATCTTTCGACGTCAACTTGCCATATTCCAAATCGGCAAGGACTTCCTCAGGTCTGTTGTCCTCTGGAGCATTAGGAATGTTTTCTGTGAGCGGCATCTGTCATAAAGAATGTGTCAAATAAAGAGCGATACAGGAGACTCTGTAAAATCTCAACAATGCTGCGCTCAGAATGAAGCAGGAGTATGCAAAGATTTCGTGTTTTTATTATTTTTTTCTTTTTACTAAGCGTGAATTTTCTTCAGGCCGATTTTTCCCACTTGAGCCGATGTGCACTTTGATTTACAGTTTACAGATATAGGGGGAAAAATCGGTTTCTTTGAGTATTAAGCCGTTGCAACACCCTGTGTTTTCATTATTGTGCAAGTTCTATCGTCATTCAACTTCAAAGCGAAATCATAGTCTGGCAACTCCCAATCTATGTGACCTATAAAAATTTTCGTCGTTTTAGAGAACTTTTGAGCAAGTACCTCATGACAGCGTCTGAGCAACTTCTGATCATCAAAACAAGAGAAGGCTTCATCCAAAAGAAGAATATCTGGGTTTTTGATTAAAGCTCTCAAAAACAATGCCAACTTTTGGTTTGTCATTGACAATTCTTTGAATCTTGTATCCGCGTTAGCAGCCAAAATGTCTTCGAATTCATTTAAAAGGTCCCGAGCAAATTCGGAAAGATGGCCCTTATATGAAATGGCAAAATTAGAATTACCAACATTCGGAACGAGTCCATTAGTTATGACCTCCTTGATTGTCTTTTCGGATGGCACAAGGTGATGCAATTCTGGAGAAGACATACCTATAGAATTGTTAATCTTAAAAAAACTCTGCCCTGAACCGGCTTTTCTCAATACCCCGTCGATGGAGATCACTGACCTCCAAGATTGCGGGTGGTCGCAAGTTATGATACTAAGTAAGGTTGTTTTCCCTGTACCATTATTGCCGATAATTCTCCAGGAAGTTGCTCTGGGAATTGACCAATTGAAATTTTCAAGCACGACCTTGTCACCATATTTGATGGAGGCATCAGAAAACTTGATGTGCGCGTCATCAACATTAGTCTGTTCGATTTTTTCAACTGCGAGGCTTCTGTCCTGCTTGATTTCTATGCTCCCTCTTGAAACCATGGACATTCCTTCTGGATTTACATAAGCAACCTTTTCTTCGAAGTTAGGATGATCTTGAAGATCATTTCCCCTTAATCCCAAGACCAAAGTGATACTCTGCTCCTTGGATAATTTTGCAAGCGTATCCCACATCAGCTTCGTTGATTCAACGTCCAAACCCACAAATGGGTCGTCAATAACAAACAACCGGGGCTTTTTGACCAAAGATTTGACTAGTTTGAGTCTCCTTGTCTGCCCATTACTAAGATTATTCACCCATGTGTCTAGCAAATCATCCAATTTAAACAATTTAATAAGAGACTTGACGTACTCTTCATCAATTGCAGTCTTGTTCTGGTTGTAGTTGTAGTTACCCCAAATAAAATCAGCCACACTATTATTGATGGAATCGCTACTGGAGAAAGACTCATATCTTGCAGACAAGTGAGCCAGAGAGATTCCTAAATTATCATTAAATCTGAGAAACGTTGTGTCAGTTGGTATAGATCTAGATAGTGGTGGATCGGCGAGGAAATTCCCACCTAAAGCTGCAAGAAAATTTGTCTTCTCTGGACCCAAGACCAACCAATTCTGACCCTTCTTTATCTTGAAATCAATTGGGTTTTTGAAGACCTTAGCAGAATTTTTGGCACTCAGTCTTTTGAAAAAGGCCTTCGTTAGCTCCACCAAGTACTGCGTCATAGAATCGAGATTAATTGAAGACAAAAAAGAATGTGCTTAACATGAATACCTCATGCAGGAAGAAGAAACCAAATTGTTTAGACATGTTGCTAATGGTATGGGGTACACAAAGTGCCGATTAACATATGAAGCAATATGCCAGAGTGCTAGGAGACAACTACGAAGTGAGCTTGAACCTTTGTAAATTTATATGCAGGAAACCATTGATGTTTTTAACAAAATCAAACGCGGAAATTTAAGGACACCAACAGTTAGCACATAATGGATTTTTACGACCCTATTGTTGAAGAAGCAGCTCAAAAAGAAGGAGAGAAGTCTGAAACAAACAGAAAAACAGAAGAAGCAGTCCATCGTATTGAGGATGAAATTGACAATGCTTACTCTTTAATTGAGACCAGATTCAAAACAATACTCAATGATGAACAAACCGTGAAAGGAAAGGAGAAATTGGTTGAACAACTCAATAGCTTGAAGGAGAATGCGAACGTTTCCCAAAACTTGGAATTTGTGGAGAAACAACTTGCAAAATTCAAGAGCAATTTGTCTGAGGGATACTCCTTTGACAAGCTATCGACTCAGTTAAGTTCTATAAACACTAAAAGTGTCGATTCTTCTATCAAGGATATATCTGAAAAAATATCGTCCTTTGATATCGATTCTAACTTGGATGCTCTAGACTCGAAGTTGGAAGCCGTTGAAAGAAAGGGGGGTGAGTATTTGTCACAGATGTCTAGCTTCTTTTCTACATTGGTTTCAGTACAACTGGATGATACAGGGTCATCGCACTCGGAAGAGAGGTTATCGTTTTTACCTATCAGCTCGTACAAAACATATGGAACTTCAAGGTATGATAATGAGCTTTTTAAATTACACACGACTGAATCTTTGTACAAAGAGACAAGTCTGGATTTTGATGCCGACTCTAAGACCGATGAAATCACCAACTTATTGAAGAAGTATCCAGACACCTTGGGGAACTTGATGAATAAGTTGGTTCCAGTAAACATATCTTATAACTCCTTCTGGGATTGTTACTTCACGTCTTTGAGGAAGATAGATGAATCAGAGCAGAAAAGGAAAGAGCTATTGGACAACGATAACGATGAAGAGTTCTCGTGGGATGATGATGAAGAGCCTGTTGACAATGAGGCGAAGACTAAGGACTTGAAGGGCAAACAGAAAGAAAAGGATGAAGAGAGTGACGATGACGATTGGGAGTAAGCAATGCTAGTCCATATTTCTATAATGACCAATCTAAGATTTGCTATGAATTAGTACATTCGAGCCACTGCCAATGGTATGCAACGTTTATGTAATTGAAGTGATTTACTAAGCCTAAAAAAACCTTGATTCTGAAGGAAAAAAATTGTCTCGAACAATAAATATTTGTCTAACAACCCTCATTTTTATAAACAGTCTCTTAGAGGTAAATCAGGGTCTAACAGCTAATGAATACTATAGAGGATGGTAAATAAGAACTTTACACAACTGGGATCATCCCTGATCTTGACTCCGGGTAACCACTCCTTTACCACGTCATCTAACCCAAATGCTGCCCTCGCAGCAGCAGCAGCAACTAATCTGACAAGCCCCTCATCACTGCTGGCCCCTCCTTTTCCAGGATCATCTAGTACCCCGAACTCATCTCCTTTGAGCCATACACATCTGAAGCAACAAAACCAGGGTTTCAGTCTGGGCTACACACAGCAACAATATCAAAACCAAACACATAGTCAACATCAAAAAAACGCAACAAATCATCAAGCCAATAAATACCAATCACAACTGGAGATTCCAGTACAACTGCCTATATACAGCCAGCAACCTGAGTCTCCCGGTCGAAGGATATGGGTCAGAAAGCCAAATTCTACACCAACGACAATAATTGTGCACCATGATCAAATTGTAGATGATTTGAAGTCTCTTGTTATGGAGAAATATCCCAATTCTTTAGCAAGAACATGTGATCCTGCGGATTTGATTATTAGAATGGACACAAGCCCGAAATCAATCCATGCCAAAAGAGCCGTTGGATGGTCTAAGCTGGGTTCTAGTATGTCAGTTTCCCCTGATAACTTGAAAAGCCCAATTTCACCTTCAGTCTCATTGTCTTCAAAAATACTAGAGCCTGACCGGTTACTTTGGAGCTTTCTTGACACGCATTATCCACAGGGAATGAGCATGCATGACTCCCTCATTATTGAAAGTTCACTCGAAGATGAAGCAGGAACTTCATCCCTTTCTTCATATCAACCGAATCAAGCGAATAAGAGCCAAATGCACACTATTAGACAACCTCAGCCACAGCTGCCTGGCCTCGCATCACACCCCTTGTATCTGAATCACATTCCCAAACAACAACCCAGTCATTCTGGACATAACAGCTTCGACAACCAGCAATTACAAAGTGGTAACAAGGATAGGCCAATCTCACCCATATCTGCCTCGAGTTATCAAAGTGAAAACAAGTCTCCCCTCACAGGTATGCACCGGCGTTCTCAATCTATCCCTCTCAACTCAAGTTATCTACCTTCACTGCCATTGAATAGCTCTACAAACAACAAAGGGAGCAGCAATAACAGTCAAGCCATTTTACTCTTACCGAAAAATTTTTCACTTGCCACGGGCAACAAGAAGAGCCCTAACGAAGGGAAAAGTCATCAGAATTCTCCTGCTTCTCAAGATCCACTTCATCAAATACCAGACGAGCATAAGAAGGATGACGTAGGATCGGTTTCTGAGCAAGTGCAAGGTATTAAGCCATTACAGAAACGTGCAACGTTACCTGCATTGAATACTAAAGTTGATAAAGATCAAGCAGAAGCCGCAGGTCCAATGACCGCTCCAGTAAAAGAGAAGGGTGCACAGAGTAACTTTCATGTTCAAAATAAGGACGGCAAAAATGGTCCAAATATGCATGCAAAGGCCAACGAAAATATGAAAAAAGAGAGTAATCGGTCCAATGGTCCAAGTTCTGAAGAAAAGGGGAAGGGCTCTTCTAGTAAATCATTGATTGGAGCCAAGAGCGCAACGGATAAAGTGCTCCCATCAATTTCGGTACTTGTTGTTGAAGATAACGCGATTAATCAAGCTATTTTGGGTGCATTTTTGCGTAAACACAAAATTCATTACCTGATAGCAAAAAACGGACAAGAGGCAGTTGATAAGTGGAAGAAAGGTGGAATACATCTTGTTATTATGGATTTGCAATTGCCTGTTAAATCAGGATTGGAAGCAACGAAGGAAATCAGATACTTGGAAAGGATCAACAAGATCGGCATGTTTGCAGAACATGAACTGTACATGAAAAATAACAAAAACTCGTTGAAGATTAAGGAAGAGGAAAAATTAGACTTGAGTATATTTATTTCCCCAGTTATCATTGTTGCGTTGACGGCATCGTCGAACTCATCTGTCGATCGCAAACACGCTCTTATGGCAGGATGCAACGACTATTTAACTAAGCCTGTGAATTTGGTTTGGTTACAGAATAAAATCACCGAGTGGGGATGCATGCAAGCTCTCATTAACTTTGATGGCTGGAAAACCAATCGTCTTGCCAAAATCGAGAATAAGAAATAGTTCCATAGAAGTATAGATTTAGTCGTGTATTGCATAATACTTTGGGTGCGATTTGTAGAAGTGCGAAAAAAATACCAGTGAGCCAACAGTATGAGCGACGAAGTGGAAGTACCGAACAGAGTTTTGCCTTTGGAAATTATCGACAAGTCTATCGGCCAGAAGATTCACGTTGTGATGACTGATGAAAAAGAATTTTTGGGCACTTTGATAGGATTTGATGACTTCGTGAACATGGTTCTCCAAGATGTTGAAGAGATAGATAATGGGACCAAAAACGACAAGATCATCAAGAAAATGTTGTTGAGTGGAAACAAAGTTGCTATGATTGTTCCAAAATAGTAACTTCCAAGTATCTCCTCAGTATATTGAAGGTTTACTATTCTTAGGTGGGGTTTTCGTATATCCTTCCATCATTCTGTATAATATAATAGATGTGCATTGGATTAGGCGGTAGAAGCCACGCCACGTGAAGGTTGATACGTGAGGTCATTCAGGTTTGTATGATAGCATATGGACATAAGTCGTAAAACTATGTAATTTTGCCACTCCATTTAAATTAACAACACAGATTTGTTTGATCATGAAGTTGACAATTGCAAATGAAAGCGGAGAGATTCTACCAGTCGATATCCCTGGATCTCTCACTCTTGAAGACTTTAAGGCATATCTACACGCAGAGGCCAACATCGAGCCGGAGGATCAAGTTTTGAAGCATCATGGAAATCTCTTGAATGATAACGCAAAGAGCTTGGAGGAATTAAATATTAACGACAACGATCTAATCGAGCTTTCAAAGAAACAAAAAGTTCCTTCTTCATCTCAGGATAACTCTAGAAATGAAGCCCCCGATGAAATCGAGAGTTTGAGGCAGAACTTGTTGACAAACTCACACTTGAGAAACCAAATAGTCGCCAACAACCCAGAAATCATAGGCGCACTTGAAGACCCCATTCTCTTTAGAGAACTTATGAATAAGTCCATGCAATCAAGAGGAGGGTTCAATATGGGAGGATCTCAAAGCCAAATGGAAGAAATGAGGCGTTTAGAATCTGAACCTGACAGCGCAGAGAACCAAGCCAGGATAATGGAGATTATCTCACAGCAACAGATTGAGAGAAATATGCAATTAGCATGGGAAATTAGCCCAGAAAGTTTTGTTCGGGTGAATATGTTATACTTGAGCGTTCGTGTTAACGGACAGAAGATCCAAGCTTTCCTTGATACAGGTGCACAGGTAACAATCATCTCATCTAGATTAGCAGAAAAAGCGGGCATTGCAAGACTAATTGACAAGCGCTTCCAAGGCGAGGCTCGCGGGGTGGGTGTTGGGAAAATTTTGGGTATAATTCACAGTGTACCCCTTACTTTCGGGGACTCTGAAGTCGAAATTCCTTGCTCCTTGACGGTTATGGATACTCTGGTTGACTTTTTATTGGGATTGGATATCTTGAGAAGATACAAATGTAAAATCGATTTAGAGAAAGACTGTTTGATTGTTGATGGTGGTAACATAGAAGCGAAGTTTTTACACGAATCAGAGGTAGATACGCCGTTTGGCGCGCAACCAACTACAGAACCTCCAGCTCAGTCTCACAGTTTGGGTGGTAATATATTCAATGAGCCACTCCAGAATAACAATCGCAATTCCAGCTCCTCCTCGTCTGCACAGGCCGCCATAAAAAGGCAAAAGAGTGAGGCTTCAGCTCCTTCATCTTCATATACACCGTCGGAATCTGACATAAAAACACTTATTGATTTGGGATTTTCTAAAGATGAAGCTATAAAGGCGTTGAAACTGACGAATGGAAATGTCGATTTGGCTGCATCATTGTTGTTTCAATAAATTCAGAAAAATCCTTTGAAAAACGCTCTGTGCGTGAACTTGGATCCTTCAACATCGATGCGCTCTATATCGTCCTGTTCAATTTCAAATTCTGCAGCTGCAAGCGATTCCTTTATACGATCTGCTTTTGAAGAAGTTGTCACCGGAAGCACTTTCTTCTGAATCAGGTATCGAAGCAATATTTGCGCGTTGGTTTTCTTGTACTTTTCAGCTAATTCTGAAATTAAATTATTGAGTTTATCGCCCCTATCGTTACTGGCGTCTGGTAATCTAAAAAGAGGTGTCAAACCTCCGTAACCTTCCACCAAAATATTGTTCTTGGCGCAATATTCTCTAACACCTGGAGATTGTTCCTGTAAAAAGGGATGGAATTCAATTTGATTCACCACGGGTGAATCTCCCAATGAGCCTAAGTTCTTGATTCTTTGAAGGTCAGACACCCTTCCATTGGAAATTCCAATGTAACGTGCTTTGCCTGCCTTTTTAAGTGCGATAAATTCTTCCCACACAGATTCCAAAGTGTACTTTTCTTTAGTTTCATCTCAGAAAGGATGGTGAATTAATAGGAGGTCAATATATTTTGTATCCAACTCTTTCAATGTATCATCAAGAAAATCCGAAGGTGATTCAAAACGCTTTTGAATTCGATCGGTTGCTACAACGAATTTCGTTGTGATCCAAAGTTTTTCTCTTTTAACTCCCAGCTTCTTGATGCCTTGACCGATTTCAGCATGTGTAGTATAGGTCTCTGCCGTGTCCAAGTGATTGAAACCTGAGTCGATCGCCGTTGCAATTGCATTTGTGATCAATTCCAAGCTTCTCAAGTTCTCAGGGTCTTTTCTTTTGAGGTCCTTCCAAGCTGTTCCTGATCCGAACCCAATTGTTATTGGGTCCCCTGATACTGTCTTTAGAAGGGGATTGAATTCTTGGCTCATGTGAGTACTTTTGGAAACTTAATCCAAAATTAACGCAGGCTTTAAATTTGCTATATTGTGGCTTTCCCCACAGTTGTAATATTCAATTGATTTTAGTCAGCTTCGAGGCTGCAATGCATCCTGAGCCTCAATTTACGAGTTCGCTGATTACAACAAATATTCTTGAGCCAATCAAATTTCAAAAGTTTCTTATCTTTAATCATCTAAATAAAATGAAGATCTAAAATTTAAGCATATTCGGGGTCTACGTCAGGGCCAAAAATAAACCGATATTTGAAGGTCAGGCCAACTGAATCAATTTGGTCAATATCTTCGGAACTCAATTCGAAATTGACCACATCCAAAGACTCTTTAATTCTTTGTTCTTTGGATGAAGTAGTCACGGGTAACAAACCCTTCTGATAAGTGTAACGAAGCAAAATCTGAGCGTCGGTTTTGCCATACTTTTCAGACAATTGATCTAAGAGCTTAGGCAAAGGATGCCCATCTCTGTCGTATTCTTTGCCATCTTTCTTGATTCTAAACAACGGGGTCAAGGAGCCGTAAGCCTCAAGTAAAATACCATTCTTTTTAGAAAATTCAATAATACCGGGCGTTTGGTTCTGCAAATAAGGATGGAACTCAATTTGATTGACTTCAGGGTAGAATTCCGGGTCTTTAGCAATAGCAAAAGTTCTCTCCAAGTGTTTCGGGGCGAAGTTCGAAACACCAATATGTCTGACTTTACCAGCTTTTTTAGCATTGATTAAATGCTGCCATGCAGACTCAATGGTTTCACCATGTGATTCTTTCTCGTAAAATAATGGAGTGTGAATCAAATAAAGGTCCAAGTAGTCTGTTTTCAACTCAGATAAGATGTTTTCCAAGTTATCACCAGCATTCTTGAATTTGGACGGATTGCCTTGAAAGCCGGCGCTATACTTAGATGTAATAAAGATATCTTCACGCTTCACTTTAGTCTTTTCTATTGCTGCTGCAACTTCTGGTTGTGTAGTGTAAAACGAGGCCGTGTCTATATGGTTATATCCGCTTTCAATGGCTTTTGAGATCAGGTTGACTAACTCCTGCTCCAATGTACCCTGCTGATCTTCAGATCTCCCCTTTTTTTGCCATTGCCACTTGGTTCCAGAACCAGTACCAAAGGTGATGGGTATACCGCTTTTTGTTTTCAATGAGCGTGCCAATTTGATTGGGTAGGACATAATTCAGTTTAATTTATCATGCGTGCGGATTTATAACCTTTTATACGACAATCAAAAATGTGGAAATTGAACCACAATTACAACAATCAAAAATAAGTAACTTGAGCGTTTATTGATACTTATAAACCGTTTAATGCGGCCTCTTCTTCCTCTACATTTGGTCTCTTCTTCAACACCAATGGCTTTCCAGTGATCCTAAAGTATAAGTCCTTAACATCGTCAGTAGTGGACTCAAAGTGCGAAGAGGCATCGTAGCTCTTGCTGAGATAAATGCCATCCGAGGTTCCATCAGTCGCAGGTTCGTATAATTCAGCAATTCCCATCAAAGTGTCCAACCTTGTTCCCAACAACTTGAATGCAGGTTCCAATTCGACATGTGGCGTTTCAGTCTCGATGATTGTAGAAACAATAGCCAAGTATTGACCCTTTGGAACAACACAGTGCACGTCTGACAATACAGCTATATAAATATCGTTCTTACGGCCAACTTGGTTTTGTGGAATGATAATCTGCAAGGAATCCAAGTCGTTCGTGCCTGGCACTGGGTGGTCCAAGATACACATTGCTCTGATAACTCTTGAGCCAGTCTTCTTGACCTTTTCAGGGAAATATGTTGGATCAGCGATAACCATTGGTGCTTTAGCGGTACCCTCCTTGGTAACCACACCGGCAAACTTTCCATCTTCGTACAAAACCTCCTCAATAGGTGTGTCCAACATGTAGGTTCCACCATAGATAGCAGACAAACGAGCAAATCCTTGTGGCAACTCGCCCAACCCATACAATGGGTAAATGTATGGCGACTTTCCATACTTAGCAACAGATTGCACGTACAAAATTATTCTTTCATAGGTGGGACGAGCAACTTCATCCAAGTAATCATCATTCGACCACAAAGCCATCGCATGACCTACGAAGTCCTTTGTTCCGCTCTCCAAACCGAAGTGGGTATAGACCTCGTTCATAGTGTTTTTGTCCAAATCCAAGCCCTGGTGAGTTGAAGCGTTGTTATCATCGTAATTGGCGATGAACTCCAAGAATCTTTTCATTCTTCTCTTTTCAAACATACCCATCAAGGAAGACTTCAAGGCTTCAACATCATTTGATGGAACCTTCGAGATTTTGCCACTTCTGTAAACGTAACTGCCTGAGATTTGCTTGAACTCGATGTATCTTGTAACGTCAGTGTGCACGAGAATATTGGTTAATTCTCCATTGGCCATCAAGAACTTGGGAATCAAGTCGACGCACCAATCCCTGTCCCTTCCTTTCAAGAAGTCTGGCTTCTGAGAGGATGGCTTGAACTTGTTGTACAACTGAGACAAGTTGAGCGAAGCAGATTCACCACCATAGAAGTCCTGTCTATCGATATGGAGCACTTTCTTTCCTTCAACCGAGAGCAATCCTGAAAGAATACACTCCGTTAAACCTGTCCCCAAAACAATTACGTCGTAGTTTTCATCCATAGTTATCAATGATGTGTGATAGTTCCAAAAACACTGCTTTATTTTTCTGGCCCCTGTTTGCTCCTTTTTTGTACACGTCGGATAGAGAGGGCGAAAACGACTATGCTTCCACCGAAACTTAGCAAGTTACGAAATCGTAAATGGAATCTCGGCAATAAGAAACACGTAGTCAATAAAGGTAAAAATCAATACATGAGCTCGTCAGCCTCTCAGGATTCATTGACATGTAATTACAAAAGGTGACACAAAGATTACAGACGACATCGTCATATTAACGATGTCAAAAACAAGGAAAAGTCTACACGATCTTTATTATGTAAAAATGGAGAGATTTCTAGTTAACTCAAACCACATTGTGGAAACCCTCAGATCCTTTTGACAAACCTTTCTTGACGATCTTTGATATTTCGTCCGGGTCTGAGGTTATCTTAGTGAAGTTCTCGAAACCGTCATCAGTTATCAACAAATCGTCCTCAATTCTGACACCACCAATGTACCAATACTTGTCAAGAACGTCTTTGTTTATATACTTCATCTTATTCTCGTCTTTTAAAACATCATCGAGCAAAAAGGGCGAAAAATAAATTCCTGGTTCATCGGTAAGAACCATGCCAGTTTGCAATTTTCTTCTCAATCTCAATAATCTGAAAAGGCTGTCCGGGTCTTCATAATTGGGTCTTCCTCCAACATCGTGTACTTCCAAACCGAGCAAATGGCCCAATCCGTGTGGGTAGAAAGATGCGGAAACTCTGGACTTGAGAATTTCTTCAACGTTAAACTCTTCTTTGAAAATTCCCAACTTCAAGAATTCTTCGATCAAGACCTTGTGTGAGGCCAAATGACAGTCATCCCAATGAACACCAGGTTTGATCATGCTCATAGTGACGCTCTGCATGCGCTGGACAGCTTTGTAAATTTCCAAATGCTCTTTGGTCCAGTCACCGTTTATTGGGAAGCATCTAGTTACATCGCTCGCATAACAAGACCACTCAGCACCGGCGTCAATTAACACGGATCTCTTTTCGGGTTCCAACTCGTCATCGTTCTTGACATAATGTAAAGTGGAGCAGGAAGGACCACTACAACATATTGGATCATACGCATGAGTTTTGGAGCCTTGTCTGATGGCGTGATATGTGAATTCAGCATGAATATGAGCCTCATTTGTTTCGATTGGAAGAGCAGACATAACTGCGAGGTGGCAGTTGTCGGTAATCTTGGCAGCATGCTTCATCAACTCAATTTCGTACCAATCCTTGGTAAGTCTGGCTTCATCAAGAGCATAGAAAAAATCAGAATCACCACTGCTAACTTCAGAAGTAAAGAACTTCGTGTTGATATCGGACTTCTCAATGGCGAACACATTCTTCAATTTTTTGAGATCTGTTTCGAGCTCACTGGCATATTTGATGTCATCTGCATCGAACTTTTTTCTGGCGTCTTCAAGAGAGAGTGGCATACCGCTCCACATAACATCTTCGTAGTCGATATCAGGCAAGTAGATAGTCAATTTATTCTCATTGGAGTTATAGACTACATGAGAACCTGGAATGTTAACACCAGACAAATAGTAAAAATATTTGCTTTGTCTGAATTCCTTGCCTATGTCAGAATACTTGTGTAATTCTGCAACCTCCCCCGAGAGGAAAAAGTTGGCTCCTTCTGCTTTCTGGGAGCTCTTTTCTAAAAGCTTCTCATAGGTCTTACGAGCGTGGCTTTTAGCGGGATACTTTTTACCCTGTAACGATACTGGTCCGTCCATACTCTGGTAGCGAAGTTTTTTTTGTTAGGAATAGTGAGACATGATTTTGTAAATGTCGCGCAGGCATATCCTCGAAAAAATCGCCACCAACGAACAAACTGAAAGACCGACAACATGGAAAGATTGCAAAGATTATTGGGTTCGGGTAGTGGTTTGGGAGGACCTACAAGTGGACCACAAGCGGATGGTCCAGCTATAGATAACTCTGAAACAGTTTACATATCATCATTAGCCCTTTTAAAAATGTTGAGACACGGAAAAGCGGGTGTTCCCATGGAAGTTATGGGCTTGATGCTTGGAGAATTCGTTGACGAATTCACGATTCATGTTATTGACGTATTTGCCATGCCCCAATCTGGTACTGGTGTCTCAGTGGAAGCTGTTGATGACATTTTCCAGACCAAAATGATGGACATGTTAAAGCAAACCGGGAGAGACGAAATGGTGGTGGGCTGGTATCACTCACACCCAGGTTTCGGCTGTTGGTTGTCTTCTGTGGATGTCAATACTCAACAATCGTTCGAACAATTGAACAAAAGGGCAGTTGCTGTAGTTGTGGACCCAATTCAATCCGTCAAAGGTAAGGTTGTCATCGATGCGTTTAGAACCATCGATAATGCAACCCTCATGATGGGTCAGGAGCCACGCCAGACGACCTCGAACGTTGGTCACTTGAACAAGCCTTCAATTCAAGCCTTAATTCATGGTTTGAACCGTCAATATTACTCATTAAACATCGATTTCCACAAAACAACCAGTGATACTAATATGTTGTTGAATTTGCATAAGAAGACCTGGCAGTCAGGCTTGAAATCCATTGATTATAATCACAAGGAACATGACAATTTGGACAATTTCAAGTACATGGTAAAGATTGCAGAGTCTTACAATCAGAGAGTGCAAGAAGAGAAGGAATTGCTGGAAGAGCAATTGAAGACCAGATACGTGGGTAAACAGGATCCTAAAAAGCATTTAGCTGACGCTTCAGAAAATCTTATTGAAGAGAATGTTGTTTCCTTGTTAACTGGAAATGTTAATGCTTTGGCCATTAAGTAGATATGTATTTTTACATCAGCAAAAAAAAAAAAAATACTGTAAAAATAACGTATATCCATGACTTCATCACCAAAGCCAAAAAGATCAAAACTAAGCATAACTTCAGAAGATGACCTGGGGGATGAGAATAATAAAGCTTTGCACTATTTGGACAGTATCAATAGGTCAGCCTTGAATTTTGACTTTGAAAAAGTTTGTCTGATATCTCTATCTAATGTCCTGGTATATGGGTGTCTCGTTTGTGGGAAGTACTTTCAAGGAAGATCGCAATCATCACCCGCGTACGTTCACTCGCTAGAAAACAACCATCATGTGTTTTTGAACTTTCAGAACGAAAAGTTCTTCATACTACCTGATAACTTTGAGATCAAGTCATCAGTCGCCCTACAATATCTTGATGATATAAAGAACTACCTCAACCCAAAGTACACACAGGCCGATATTCCCCAATTATATGGAGAAAGTCTCGATCTTGAAAAGAATCCCTATATGGTTGGCCATGTGGGTCTTAATAATCCAAATGCGGAATACGCAAATGTTATCATTCAGTTGATTGCACACCTAGACCCGATCCGAGATTTCTATTTACTCAACCCTGAAAATGAAGCTATAGGAAAGGGTCTGCGATTGAATTGCGAGTTAGGATCTTTAGTGAGACAAATGTGGTCAAAGCATTTGTTCAGAGGCCATATTTCACCCAGTCGCTTTCTCCAGACAGTAGCGCAAATTTCAGATAACAGATTTGGCCTTAAAGGAGATGCGGCTACACCAAAGCTTTTCTTGATGTGGCTACTTAATCAGTTGAATAATGAGCTACGGGGAACACAGCAAAGTAATTCACGGACAGTCATTAGCCAAACTCTTCAGGGTAGTCTCGAAATCAGGCGTATAAAACTGACTGCTAAAGAGATTAATCGAAAAGTAGAGTTTTTCAATTCTAAAAAGTCATCAAGCAAGATATCGAAATTCTGGATGGTCACCCTTGATCTACCTCCGAACCCGGTCCTTTCTAAGGATTCTAACATCCAAGAAGTTTCACTCGAGGAATTGTTGAAGAAATACAATGGAAGCCAGACTTCAATTTACGGCGATGAACTAAAGACCTTTCAATTCACAGGTAGGCTACCCCAGTATCTTATCTTTCATTTTGAAAGAAACTTGGAATCTTCGACTAACATAAAAGGGAACTCCACTATTGTAAAATTCCCGAATGAGATTGACATGTCACCTTACATAAAAGACTCCGAAGAAGCCTCAATATACACCCCGAAATTAATGATAGTCCACAGGTCAACTAAGTCTTCTTCGGTTGATTTAGGTGGTGACGAAAGCCATTGGTCCTGTTACGTTAGAAATAATACCAATTGGGTAACTATTACAAATTTGGAAGTTCAGCCGTGTGAATATGAGTTGATATTTTTGGAGCAAATATATATACAAGTATGGGAGAAGAAATTATAGATCAATTCAAAAGTCGTTAAATATTTTATGACATCTAGTGATGAGTTCAGGTTGTTTATCAACAACGTCAAATAAAGCTGTATCTTTGAGCAATTCGTTGATGAGCAAAATGTAAGCTGTCACCTTTAATTGAATAGTTTGATCGGCTGCATTCGAATTTACGTATTTGTTTATCATTGCTAATGTATCACCAAAAGATCTCAATGATTTTCTGTAAAACTCCTGTAGTTTGTCATTCTTGAGGATATTATAATCGCCAAATAATTGTGGATTTCTAACCTTCAAAAATCTCCACTCCTTTATATCCTCAAGCAACTGAAGCTTTACAAGCTGGTTCATCGTATGAGTATTTTCATCAATGCCACATATATCAAAAAACGCCTTTTCAGGAATGTCTTCACATAAAAGAGCTAGGATCCAAATGTCGGCAAAAGTGCTGTCGATCATATCATTGATTATTGACTCCTCTTGCTGCGTTCCAAAGTTTTTGAGCAGCAAATCTCTCTCTAGAGTGTTATTTGTTCTTATACATCTTCCTTCCTCCAGATTCTCTATCAAAATTGGTAATTGAAGGTCAGGCGAAGCTTGGTACGACAATTTAAGTAGACTGTTTGGGCTTCTCGTTTCCTGATTAATCTTGGGGAACTTCAAGTTGTTCTTTTTGGTTAGCACCAAAGCTATCGCAAATGATATAGGGTCACTGGGGACAAACTTCCCCGATATTTCAACGACATTATGCACACCTAGTTGAAAGAAAGCGCTCTCATCTTCTTGCCCCTCGAAATAAAACAGATGCGAACTTTCTTTGTCTTTGTCTTCCTTGTTATAACGTTCAACAGGGGCAAATGTATGTAAGGGAAATTTGTCGAACACCCTCTTCACAGGTTGTGGTACTGCAACCATGGGTGCTTATCCAAATGAAAATAATTTTGATCACGTGTACGCTAGCAAATTTTGTCAAAGTCTTCAAAGAGTGGTACATTTCTATAGACTACATCGGACGAGCCATAGCACATTCTCGATTTAGCTTTTTCGTGATTACTATTAAAACTTTATTTGCATCTATTCTAAGTCATCTTCATTCCTCAAGTCGATGTACAAGTCATTCCAGCTTACGCCGCCAAAATCACATTTACTCTCCCCTGTGTTCTTGAAGCCAATATTTTCGTAAAAGGGTACCAACTCCTTGTGAGCAATAATCACGATTTTGTCTCCAAGATCTTGGTTCGACAATCTTTGGATATAATCATGTAACAATAAGGTAGCTAACTTCTTTCCTCTCCATTTAGGATCAACAGCCAAAGAATGAATTCCAATGAACCTCGAGCCCTCAATGTGCCCAGCGCGTGGATCGTCTTTAGAAGGTAACATCATACACTCGTTGGTGATCCGAGCATTGTAAGTTTTGGTGGCAATAACATGACCCACTAGAGTCTCGTTCACAACAGCAGACTTTGAGGGCAACACATCCGAAGTTTCAGTTTGATTCTTGTGATCCTTCTCTAGTTTATCGGCCACTTCTGGCAAGTTGATAGAATTATATCTGTACTCGTAGTCTCTCACAAACAAACCGCAACACAATTCAGGGCACACAGTCAAACGATATTTGATCTTTTCGATGCTTGCCTGTTCTTCCTTGCTGAAGCATTGTTGTTCTAAAGCATTGACACGATCAAGGTCATCGATTGTGAGTGGTCTGATAGACAAGTTTGGTGGGAATTCAGACATTTAGTTAGTTCGAGTAAGTAAAATCAATTATCAATCCCTTCGGTGAATCGAGCTTTTCCGAAGTCGTGCACCCTCAAAAAAATGTAGATCACTGAGAACTATTCTGTTTATTGAGAATATTGCTTGGTAATCCCTGGGCAATAGTCCGTAAGTTTGTGGTAGAAATGAGTGCTAAAGCCTATATGAAAACTACTCAAATGTTAACAAAACAAAACGGATCCAAAATGTGTTTCTCCATTGATCTCTAAATACAGCGAGCATCGCTCCATACATACTGTTCCAGAGACTAATAAAATACGAGTCAATTTGGATTCCGCCTCTGAAGATGACTGCGATTCATTAATTTAAATCTTCGTCCTTTTCCGATTGGACTTTAACGACTTCTCTCTTGATGAGTGCCCAGAAAACTTAGGTTGGTCTAGATATCTCAACACCTTTAAATTAGTTACATTACTCTAGCACGTCGTTATTTATCGCTGAAGAATTGTCTGCATTCAATAAGCCCTTGCTTACCTCCCATAAATGCACAATGTTATCATCTGCAACTGAGCCAATCGTCCAGTCTTGAAATGGGCACCAACTCAAGTCACTGACAGCACCAGTATGTCCTGCATGCATCATGAAGAGCTCAGGACAACCATCCTCTGCATCTTCCTGTTGTTGCTCTTCTCCTATCTTGAACAAGTCCCAAATGATCAACCTGCGATCTTGTGACCCTGAAGCGATTATACCATCCTTATGAGGAGAGAATTCTAAGCAAGTAATCGAATCTGAGTGGCCCATCATCGTGTGTAAAAGACCCTTTTTATTCGAAAGAGCTCTCAAGTCTAACAAATTAATATTTGCATTGGTATTACCAATTGCTATTAAATTTCTCAGAAAGGGAGAGAAGGATAAAGAATTTATCCCTGCACTGTCTTCGCTGTAGTAGCTTGCAACCGGTTGTTTGGTTCTGACATCAAATAGATACAAGTATTTGTCATCAGAAACACTTCCAAACAAATTTGAGTCTAGTTGCAGCCACTTCGAGTCATTCACGATGTCCTTATGAGTGTTTGCATCTCGGAAAATTTCCTCACCATTCGCAACATCTGTGATGACCACTGAACGGTCATCTGAGGATGTTAACAAGTAGCCATCTAAATCTTTATTCCAAGATAAACCGTAGCCATTTGCCGCATGTGGTTCAAAGTGCTGAATTTCCTTATCATCTTTTATGTCATATATGTCCACCTTCCCCTCTCCATTCAAGGTGGCAATAACGTTCGGATTTTGAGGCTGGTATCTTGCTCTGTTGATCTCGAAGCTGTTTTTGTATTTCTTGATAATCTTAATCCTTGAATTGGGCTTCTTAGCAGATCCAGGTAATTGTGTACTGGCAATCTTCAAGTAATTCACATCCTCTCCGGATGTATGTGTACCCAAAAGAAGCTTGGAATCGATCGTTCCATCTTCGTTAGCATAGAATTCGGGCAACCACTGGATGGTCAAGGAGGGCCACATTAAGGCAGTTTCGTTAACGAATTCATACATGTAACGGCAATTTTTCCTCCAGAGTTGATATTCATCCTTGATAGTCAACTCCCGCTGCTCATTATCTTCACCCTGCTCCCCATTTTGAAGTTGATTCAACAATTCCTCAGCTGACATGTCTCGAACGCGTTAATGTGGAATATTTTTTTTACGAAATATTTATTATGTAATCTAGACATCATCACCAAAATCGAATATACCTTGTCTCGTCGTTGGCTTTATTGCTTCAAAATGGTCAATTACTTTCAAAGCATCGCTTATGTGTACGAAAAAAGGCATTTCGTTGCTTTCAATCAAATTGTAAATTTCTGACTCTTCAATTTCGGCCCCATGATTTGCAGAAGACCTGTGTAAATTTACTTTTTTCTGAGCCTCGAGATATCCAACTTTCAGCAAACATTCCATTAGCATTTTACTGACCCCAGTATTCACCAAGCGTTTTCTCAACTTCTCGCTGTGGTGAACGCGAACGAAAAAAATGTATATGCCACGGTTGATGTAACTAGTAACTAAATCTTTCATGATACAAGCAGCAGACGAATCCAAGTCTGTCATACCGAGTAAATCGAAAATGATGAACTTCGTCATGGATTCAGATCTCAGTCTTTTCAGAGCCGGATGCGCTTTAGTTGACCCATACATTTCGACCCTTAGCAACCTCGCCCTCATGTCGCTGCTGTTGGTAAACGTTAATGGCTCCGGAATTTTCACTATGAGACAGCCTTCAATTTCCTCTAATGCAACCGTATTTAATTGAGTTTGATGATTATCCGAGAGAAAGTCCAAATTGACTTTACTTTGGCTCTTCATGATCTTTTCACGACTAGCTAATCTCAAAAGATCAGACTGCGAAGGATTTGCGGCGTTTTCTCCGATATCATTGTTGGTGGAATTCAAATCCCCGATAGCTGAAATGGGTATATCTGCATCAAAGAAAGTGTTTGAACCAGGCAAACGGCCCAAGATCTGGATTCTAGATTCTGCCGAATGTTTGATGACTCTTATTAACGAGTAAATTAAGCCCACGGCGATTCCAGCCTCCATTGAATAGAATAAGGTAGTTATCACTGTCACACCAAATGTGATCAACTCGTTGTATCCTCTTGACTTCCAGTGAAAATAGATTTCATAAGGAGCTTCTTCTATGAGTGAAATACCTATGACAGCAGTTACGACGCTGAGCATACACTCTGGTACGTAGTACAATGTATCCAAAAGTTTGAAAGCTGTGAACAAAGTAACAAGTCCCATAATAGCTCCCAGCATCGTTGTTTTAGCAGATATTGCATTGATTTTGCTTCTTCCGTAACCACCAAATGCTGGTAAAGCTCCAAAGATGGACCCAAGTATGTTGATAAAACCCAATGCTACCAACTCTCTGTTGGATGAAATTGGTAAATCATAAGTTGAACCTAGAGACTTTGAAGCAGTTGTTGATTCAAAAAAACCCAACATTGCAGCCAAGAATCCTGATGTTCCGACCTTCTTCATGTGGCGCAAAATCTTTCTGTCAAATGGATTGTACGTTACAATGCTTACACCGTCATTGCTGATTTTGCCGATTATGCTGAGTCCTTCTTTGTCCCAACGGTATTTTGAACAGAGCCAAGTCAGCACCCCAACCACAATCAAAATCTCTGGAATAAAAACTGTGACTTTCAGCCATCTACCGCTTCTCTTGGAAGCAACCTTTTTTGTGATTCTGAAGAACATGATCACTATGAATCCAATTAAACTAATTTTGAAGCTTAAACCATTCAGCTTGTGCCAATTTCCTACCAAAAAAACCAACTTGTCAAAAGGAGAATGTATGTCCATTTGGGATGGGTCATTTGAAACCTCTTTCTGTAGCTCTTGTAAGCCCAACACAACTATCAAAGAGTTGATTATCATCACAACCCCAATTCCGCTGATGAAACCTTTGAGAAGAGACGCATTTAAGACGTTGTCTAAGAATCCAAATCTCCCCAATCCGAATCCCAATAAACTAGCTCCACTAACAAAAGTTATAGCGGCGACATATTCCAAAGGGTCCAAATCCTTTTTATTTTTGTGATGGTGTAACAAAGGCTCCACAGCTTGGCCCACCACAAGAGAGATGGGTCCCTCGGGGCCCACAATCATTTGTGGTACGCTACCAAATATCAAATAAACCAATGGAGAAAACCCCAATGAATACAATCCGGAAAGGACGGGCACATGGGCGAGAGTTGTTGCATAGGAGAGGGAGAGCGGGAGTTGGAAGAACACTAATGATAACCCGCCCACCAAGTCTCCCAAGAAAAAGGACAAATTATAGCTCTTAATCCAAGATAAGCAGGGTAAGTAGTATGGTAAAATCTCACTCCATTCCAATGCTTCAAGATGGTGAGCATTCGTCGGTGTGTACCCTTGTTGGTCCTCTTCGCCAAAGGAATTGATGAGGTGCACTTTGTTCAATGTTGACTGCCCTGAAGAATTGCCCCCGTCAACTTTTCCTATCCCTGAGTACAATATTGATTCATTATCATTGTGCGTAGAGTGGTACAGATAATTTGCGGAGTCATCAATCAATGGCTGGTGTTCACGTATCACTCTTCGTCTTGAAATGTTCCTAGTGCTTGGAGATGGAGAAGTCACTCTAGCTCTATTCTGCTCATCAATGGTATTGTTCAATTGGTCTGTCCTTTTCTTTGTCGGAGGCGTCATTTGATAAGGCTGGTAATCGACTTCCTGACATGGGAAATCTTTTTTGTGTCTTAGTTACCGTTAGAAATCGTACCCTTATATACAGGATATTCCACGCGGAATCTTGTCTCTTTAAAGTCAAGGAGAGCTGTTGCTAACCATTTACCTTCCGGAATGCCCGATATGTTGTTTTAAACAAGGGCTTATTTTGCATCAAGTGTGAACTCAGATTGACATAACTATGCTTCAAGTATTGCTTCAGCTCTTTCCTGAAGATGTACATGTTGATTTGCATTCTCGGGCAAGCATAGCGAGTTTTAAGTGATATTGGGGGCAACATCAAGAGCTGAAGCATTCGACGTACCTTCCCTATGTTCAGTTTTAAGGTTCAGATTATCCGCATTCATGTTAACCCGTCAGCTCCCTTTACAACCAGAATTAGGTGAGCTCGGGACTTTATTGCAGGCATTGATTTGGTCTTTTTTTCAATAAGGTTGGAAGATCTATTGATGCTTTCACCATAGAGCTAATTTCCAACCACAAAAAGAATTATGGGTGGTTGCAAAAATCGACAGAAAATGTGGAGCAGGAAGACCATGAATATGAGTGGGAGCTTTCATGGGAAGTATTGTCCACTCAAAATATATAGGTACATTTCTCGAAGAACCATCGCTGGAAAACCAGCTTTCAGGAGATTATTAGCGGAGTATGGACCTTATGTACTCCATCGAAATCCAGAAGTTGCGGTCGTAAGAACCCATGCGAAAAGATAGTAACAGAAGGTCCATTAAGTAGGCTCTTGGACGAATGTACTTCGAGACATTTACTGCCGATGCATCTTGATAATGCCCTACAAAGTAGTGAAAGGGGCTTTTTCCACCAGTCACTCGATCTGGCATTAATAAAGTTACTGATATTTGTGACTTCATCCCTGCTTCAGCTTATTTTACTAGTGATTGACTTATATCGAGCGTACCAGAAGTAGGTTCAATTAGCACAGCTTGTGCTTATAGTATAGATGCTATTCTGAGGTAAATACCACAAAGCACCAACGTATCCAGGATCTGCACAGCATGAGGGCCGGTACTATGATGCGTTCGAAGCGGTCAAATAAAAAGGTTAAGCCCTAGCTCCATGAGCATCATCAAAAATGACAACATGAAGATGAACTTCGGGCCCCCGTGACAGATCTTGGTGAGGTTCTTTAAGTTCCGTGCACCTCGAATGTACTGTATTGTGATACATAGATTGGTCGCTTATATACCATGTATGTCAATGTATTGATTTCACACAGTTCATTGATACTAACATGGAATGATTCTATATACTTTGTAAGTCTATCACTTTCTATGCCGATTCGGCGTATCACGTGATGGATGAGTAACAGCCAAAATGTGAAGAAATTCAATACTGAAAAGAACAGACAATGCTCCGCCAAGTAAGCAAAAGACTATTCCACTCCACAAGACCCACTCTTGACACACTTACGCTTGTTGAGAGTTCAGGGAACAAGATCAATAGTGCCTCCTTGTCAGCCATTGATGCCGCACAAAAATTGGGCAAGCCTATTACAGCTGTGGTCTTTGGTAAGGATGCTGCTATCGCTGATGAATTAGCGAAGGTGGAACCCATCAGCAAAGTTTTGACCGTGGAAGGAACCCACTTCGACAATTTATTGGCAGAAGACGTGTGTCCAGTTTTGAAAGAGATCATCACCAGCGACGACAAGCTCACACACTTCGTTGTTCCCTCGTCAACAGCAGGTAAGTCTATCTTACCAAGATTAGGAGCACTCTTCGATGTTCAACCCATAAGTGATATCATTAAGGTTGAGAATGAATCGACTTTTGTGCGTCCCATTTATGCTGGAAATGCATTGGCCAAAGTAAAGTCGAGCGATTCTAAAATATTAGTCTCTGTGAGAAGCTCAGCGTTCGAGCCGGCACAACTTGGATCCGATGCAGCGACTGTCGAAAAATTTTCTACATCCCACGGCGCATCCGGAAAGATAGAGTTGGTAGATCAGCAGTTGACCTCGTCCGAAAGACCAGACTTGGGCTCAGCAAAGGTTGTTATTTCAGGTGGAAGAGGCCTTAAAGATAAAGAAACATTTGATAAATTAATTGAGCCATTGGCTGGAAAATTGAATGCTGCTGTGGGTGCTCTGAGAGCTGCTGTGGACTCAGGATTCTGTGATAACTCCTTGCAGGTTGGTCAAACAGGTAAGATTGTGGCACCAGAGTTATATATTGCTGTCGGTATTAGTGGCGCCATCCAACACTTGGCTGGAATGAAGGATTCTAAAGTCATTGTTGCTATTAATAAGGACGCCGACGCTCCCATCTTCAACCTCGCTGATGTGGGATTGATTGGAGATTTGAATGAAGTTATTCCAGAGTTGACTGAGAAATTATAAAGCGGTCTAGGAAAGTGGGTCTTTAGAATTTAAATGTATTTCAAGTTACATGCGATGTTGTAGATTAATTTTGAATAGATCGAATTCAGGATGACAAAAGGGTTTGTACCAGTTTTTGAGATTGTAATCACCAAACCTACTGGAGTTTGCAAACATCATCCACTCAGTTACTTCTTCATTTGATATGATCTGTCAAATGTAATCATACATATTTCTAAGAAAGCACTCTCGCCCAGGAGATTCTTAAAACCATAAGACAACGCTTGTGACTATGCCGTCTCCAATTGCGGAGATCATAAAAAATCATGCGCGGAAATTTACACGACAATAATTTTCCCTTGTGATCACCCAACTATGGATCTTCCTGGGCCTACAGTAGATGTGGATGCAGTAAACTCTGCATCCAGTTCCACGTCTTCCTTCATACCTATTGACTACAAAGAAGAAGCTATTCAGGTTATCAATGAACACAAGGAATTCAACAGCGGCTTGTTGGACTATATCGATCAAAGCCATGGACCCGGTGAACTCTCTGAATACCACATTGTATCAGTGTTTGGTAGTCAATCCACGGGTAAGTCAACCCTTTTGAACAAGCTCTTCAATACGAATTTCGATGTCATGGATGAAAATAACCGTCAGCAGACCACTAAAGGTATTTGGATGGCTCATTCTCCTGTGTTGTCTACCCATTCAGGAAAGAAAACCTTGAAAGGGGAGGTTTTTGTTATGGATGTTGAGGGTACAGACGGCCGTGAACGTGGGGAAGACCAAGACTTCGAACGTAAATCGGCATTGTTCGCGATCTCTACAAGTGAAGTTTTGATTGTCAATATCTGGGAAACACAAGTTGGTTTATATCAGGGAGCTAACATGGGTCTTTTGAAAACTGTTTTCGAGGTAAACTTGTCCCTTTTTGGTTCGGCAAAGTTAAACAACCCTAAAAACGACCACAAAGTATTGCTCTTGATCGTCATTAGAGACCACATTGGGGTTACTCCACTTCTGAGTCTAGCAGCTACTTTGAGAACAGATTTGGTCAAAATGTGGGATTCCTTAAACAAACCTTCGGAATTGCTGCACTTCACTTTTGATGACTTTTTCGACATCGACTTCCATGCCTTGCACCATAAGGTATTACAGTACCAAGAATTTGAGCTGGATATCAAGGACTTAGGTGAAAGATTTGCTACTGCAGAAAGCATCTTTAAGCCACAGTATCACCACAGCATTCCTGTTGAAGGTTGGACAATGTATGCAGAATCATGTTGGGAACAAATCAACAACAACAAGGATTTAGATTTGCCTACTCAGCAGATTTTGGTAGCAAAATTCAAATGTGACGAGATCTTGAATGCCATATTTGAAGAATTCCTTTTGAACTACAAAGAAGCTTCTTTAAGTGGCACCCTGATGATTGAAATTGTCGATACTTATCTTGACCAGTTCGATGGGAAAGCATCTCGGTATAACTCTTCTGTTTATGAAGGCAGAAGAGAAATTTTAGAGAGTAAGTTGCATGAAGTCTTGCGTGTTGTTTACGAGGAGAAGAAAGTTGTCATTGAGAATGCACTCACCGAGAAATTTGCAGAAGACGTTGCTGCTGTCAACATTGCGAATTTTGCTGAAGATGTACAAGCTTTAGCTCTGGACGTGCAAAAGTCGTATCTTGAACAGTTAGCTGAAAACAAGTACCTGAAAATACAATCTTTGGATATTGACTTGATCCCTTTCAAGGCTAAACTAGATGGTATCGTTGACGATCGACGCACTGAGGTATTAAAAAACATTGTTAACAAAAGCATCAAAAAAGTCAACAAAGAAATGACCAAGAAGATCAAGAACGAGGTCTACAATAAGGACCCCGGGGTAGATACTTGGAAGGATATCGTCGACAAGTTTTTCGAACTCAAAAATGAACTTTTCGAAGAAAAATATCAAGCAAATGGTGAATTCGACTTTGGTTTGGGAACATCTGCAATAGTTAATGAAACTGTTGCTAGTCAATTTGAACTTGAATGTTGGAATCGCGTTTATTTGACCATTAAAGCTCTTGTCAACAAGGATACCATCGGGAACATAATGAAAGACAGATTCGAAGATAAGTTCCGCTATGATGAATCTGGACGTCCTCGTATGTACACCGGAACTGTCGACTTGGAAACAAACTTTGCTGCAGGTAAAGTGGCTGGTTTACTGGCATTGGAGTGGTTGAGTACGATAAAAGTTGAGATTCCAGAAACAACAGCAGGTATCGAAGAGGATGACGATGACGATGATGATGACGAAATTACTGGCACTCGCGATAAAGACTCGAGCGTCACACAAATAATTAAGGCATCGGACCGCGAAGTCGTTGAGAAGAAGTTCAAAAGGGAGATTGATGCCCAATATATCGAAGGAAAGCGTGCTTTACTTCAAAAGCAATCATCGATACCATATTATTTGTATCCTGTGCTTCTCGTTTTGGCATGGCCACATCTTATGACCTTGTTGCGCAACCCATTTTTGTTAACAATTACTTTTATGTTGGGCGGAGGACTTTATTTCTTGTATGCAACCAATATGATTGGGCCTGCTCAAGTTGTTGCAATGCGTATGTTTGATGAGGTGTTGCAACAAGCAAAACATTCAATTCGGGAAATGGTAAAGGAAGGTGATAACGGATTGGAGGTGAAAGTGGAGAATTAAGTGTAGTAATGGTACGTAAATGGAACATGCGATTGCCAAATACAAGTAAATTATAACTGCAACATCACTTCTAGACTATGTAAGCATCTTTTGCCTGCGCTGTAGATTCAGAATGTTACCATATATAACAATCGCCAAGCAATTCTCCACGCTCTTTAAATTTCGTATGGGGGTGTTGGTGTTAAGCGTCACATCAGCTCATTGTTCCTGGGGAAAATTTTGTTTCTTAGTATGCCATGTTGCAAATGTAATGATGTAGCATTATTTTTTTCGGATGTAACCTCGACAAATTTTTTTGATTATCAGGCTTTTTTAGTGCAGTTTACAGCGGAATTTATTAACCGTTCTGTGATTTAGTGGGGCTGCTCACTAAGTGTTCCTTATTTTGCTAATTTTTTTTTTTGTTACCTATATCCGGTGTAACAACATATTTTTGTTCCACAAGGCTTGATGGAACAAGATATAAAACTTGTGCTTTCCTTGAATAACATTCAAAAAAACGCACCCACTATCGCTCATAGATAACGCCGATGTTTTTATTCAAGAAGCACAAGAGAAAGGGCAAAGAGCTCGATACGCGTCGTGAGCTGGTAGATCAGACGTTCAACATGGTCCAGAACACATTCCATAAAAACCTCAACGACGCCATTCTTACATCACAATCGAACATGTTACTACAGGACTTTAGGGAATGTGTTCGAAGCTCAAAGATAGCGATGCTTCCAAACTACGATATCAACCCTAGCGGGCAAGAGCATGGGAATTTTTTGTGCATAGATTTGGGGGGCAGCACATTGAGAATCGCAGTGGTTGAGATTTTGAAACCAGGTTATGAAGCAAGGGAATCGGAACTATTTGGCATATCAGAGATGTCATCAAGTCCGATCGAGAAAATTCTCAGCAACAGCTCCTCTGAATCAAAGCTTAACTTGGTTACCCTTAACGACAACACAGATACCTCTGTGGACACAGAATTCGATAAAGGCACATTAGATCCAGCATCGAGGATAAGAATAGTTGCAGAAAAGAAGTGGACTATTGAAAACACGAATAAAATCATCAACAAAGACTTCTTCAAATTTATCGCCAGCAAAATAACCGAAATTTTGGAAGCGCAAAGTTTGATTGATGCCTCCGATGTCATTTCAACTGGGATAACCTGGTCTTTTCCTCTTGAAACGACATCGCATAATAATGGAAAGATCAATATGGTCTCAAAGGGATACACTATATCTGATGAGATTTACAACAAAGACTTGAAGACAATTCTTGAAACAACGCTTAAGGAAGAGCACAGTATCTCGATCGATATTAAGTCAGTTGTAAACGATCTGCTTGCCGTTTACTCTGCTGGGGTTTTCTTAGATAAACATACACAGCTAGCAATGGTGCTAGGAACCGGCTTCAATGCCTGTTGTGCATTGGAAAGTGAGTCCTTGCCCGCAGAAAAGATTAGAGTTGGCTCAAACATGTCCCTGAAAGTCTTATTCAATATGGAATTGTCACTCTTTGGTGATCAGATGCTCCCTTATATTACCAATAAGTATGACTATGTTATCGAGCCTCGCTTTGAGAACTTTCAATTCAACTATAGATGTTTTTCGGCGACTGACAATGATGGCAGAATATTACAGCCAACTGAATTAATGACATCTGGAAGGTATCTCCCTGAATTGACGAGATTGGTGGTAGTAGATTTGATAAATTCGGGGCTGCTCTTTGTGGGGGTAGAGAAAACTAGGCTTAACAAACTTAATGTCCCTTATGATGGATTTAGTGGGGAATTAATGTGTTTGATTAATGAATCGGAAGACCAAGCTCTCATTATACAACAGCTTTCTCAGGAAACTTCAATCAATACATCCTACATAACCGAGGAAGACGTTAAAATATTGAAAGAGGTAGTATCGGGCATTATCAAACGTGCTGCATTTATTGTGGCAATTTCAGTCATCTCGATCATAAAGATGTTGAAAGAAGGGAACAAATTGGAGGAGAAATTGATCATCATAAGTTATGTGGGATCGGTACTAACCTACTTCCACAATTATAGAAATGAAATTAGAAAGTTCATCAATGACAATGCTTTTGTCAAAGATGCTGGTATAACTGTTGATTTCAAGTTGATTAATAACAGCTCAATTATCGGAGCAGCCATCGGGGCAGCATACTTTAGTTGTCAAGGATAAGTATGAAAATTTAAACCTTAATGAAATATGTATCCTTCAGACTTTTGTAACTTACGCGGTTTCTTTATTCATTTATTCATTTATTCATGTTTTTTGAAGTACTAAAATCCCTCATGAGCATCGATGTCGATGTACATTTTTATCCATGAAAGGCTGTCAAAGGATGCAAACAAACCTTCTTATTTATGGTACATGTAAAATAGACGTAGCTTATATTGATATTTATAACTTTGCCTTCAAGCCAGCAGCAGCATTATCACAAACAATCAAAACATTTTGGTGGCCTTGTAAATACGACAGGGGAAAGTTTGGATCGTCCTTCTTCCCGTACAAGGTCTTCTCCAAAGCAAACTTTTTACCTTCGCCCAAGACAATCAAAGCTACTTCATTTGAGTTGTCTAAAATGGTCGAAATTCCCACGCTTAACGCATGCTTGGGGACTTTACTGCGATCATTTCCGAAGAAGCGCGAATTCGCATCTATCGTAGATTCAACCAAGTCAACTACCCTTGTTTTGCTTGATCTTGAAGAACCCTTCTCGTTAAAAGCCACATGCCCTTCAGGACCTAATCCTCCTAGGAACAAATGAATCGTGCCATATTTTTGGATCTTCTTTTCATATGTTCTGCATTCTTCCTCTGGATCCTTCGCCAAACCATTCAAAATGTTGATATTGGCTTTAGGAATGTCAATGTGGTTAAATAACTTATCATACATGAAGTAGTGATAAGACTGTGGGTTCTCAGGCTCCAAGCCTAAATACTCATCCATGTTGAACGTCACAACATTCTTAAAAGATATTTCGCCTCTTCTGTATGCCTCAATGATCTTCGCATATATTCCTTCAGGGGATGAGCCAGTAGGAAGTCCTAAAACGAACGGCTTTGACGGGGTTGGAGCAAACAGGTTAATTTTATGAATTATGTAATCAGCAAGGTATTCGCTCGCATCGTTTGCTGTTGAAAAGGTGACTTGCTTCATCCTAACTGCTCGTCCAAGCAATACAGAAAGAGAGAATATATATTGAAAAGAGTTAACTTTAGCAGATATGAGTGCAACGTTGTATTTTTTTCTGTGGCATTCGCAACGTTGTACGGAGAGTTTTTGGGGGGTGACTTCAATATTAAGGTTACATTTCTTCCCACGTTATCCGGGCATTTCTTTTTTCTTGCGGTTGCACTACAACATGACAAGGTCATTTTAAGGTATATAACGTTGCGATTACTTCCGCTCTGGTTCGGTTTTATCACTACAATACCATATCGCAGGAACTATGTCATACACTAGATTCACCAACTGTAATTTGATCGACAATGGGAGAGTCTATCCACAAAAAGACCTTTTCGTTGATAATGAGCTGCATAAAATCGTGGATACCCCAGACAAATCTAGTGTCATTAGAACTATTGACCTCAATGGCCAATTTCTTGCACCAGGTTTCCTCGACCTCCAAAATAATGGAATTTATGGAGTGAGCTTCTCAAATATCAACTCTGACTCGACTCCAGAAGAGGTGGCAATATTCCAAGCCAAATATAAAGATGCGATGACTAAATATTTGTCAACCGGTGTGACAGGTATGTGTCCAACCCTTCCATCCACCTTCCCTAATGTATACAAGAAGGTATTGCCATTGTATCACAAGACCCGTTGCTCTGATAAATGTGACTCTCTTGGCTCTCATTTGGAAGGGCCTTTCATTAACTTGAAGAAGAAAGGGTGCCATCCTCCAGAAGCATTCGAAGACGCTAAAGAGGGCCCAAAGAAAGTGTACAGTACTTATGGTGGTAGGGAGAATCTTGATAATGTTGCTATAGTCACTGGAGCTCCAGAAATACCAGGTGTACTTGAATTGATACCAGAATTAAAGTCCAAAAACGTGACATTTGCTATAGGACATACGATGACCGATTACAACACTGGAATCAAGGCAATTGAAAACGGTGCTTCCATGGTTACACATTTGTATAACGCTATGCCTCAACCCCATCATAGAGACGCCGGTGTCATCGGCCTTATAAATCTGCCCAATGTGGAAGTACCGTTTTTCGGGCTCATATGCGACGGTGTACATGTAGACCCATCCATGTGTGCGCTAGCATATAAATCCAACCCCGAAAAATGCTTTCTCGTCACAGATGCAATGCATTTGATTGGATTACCTGATGGTAAATATAAATGGGATGACCAGTACATCGTTAAAGAAGGCTATCGATTAGTTTTGGAAGGCACTGATACTTTGGCAGGAGCAGCTACCACTCTCCCGGCATGTGTACGGAACTTGATGCAATGGACGGGGGTTTCACTTGCTCAGGCTGTGGAAACGGTAACTAATAACGCAGCGAGAGCCATAGGATTACAGACGAAAGGGTTTTTGAGGCCAGGCTGTGATGCAGATTTAGTCGTGTTGAGCGCGGACGGTTACGTTAAGTCTGTTTTCAAGCTCGGTAATGAGATTGCATCAAGTGACCTTAAAGATGGGGAGCATAGAAAGGAGAGATTGCGTGCATCTTTGTAGTCGTTGCACATGATGATACCCATAGCCATTTATTTAGAAAATGAAATTAAAGAAACGAGGCTTATATAGTGTAGAGTTGATTCATCAATACAATTGAAGAATACAAGATCAATTTCATGGAACCTCATACTGTATCATGACGTCACATAAGTCAAGTGAGTTTTGAACTCTGAAGAATCATGCACGATAAGATCCTTTTGTGCGCACAAAAGAGTTACTAGAAGTGGCTGCAAATTCTTGAAAGCATTATTTATCACCAAGCTAATCCGCTGGAGAAAGACCTAGGTTATGTACATAATCTTCGAGCGACCAATTTTGGTATTTCACGTTCAAACCTCTGGCCACTTGAGCACCCAAGTCTTTGTCAAGCAACCCCCAATATTGGGGTACGAGGTTCTTGATTGAGTTCACAGACACTTTTTCAGCATGACCGATAATAGCTTCGATAAATAATTTCTTGTCCTCTTCTGTGAGAATCCTTTGATACAAATCTCTCGGCTGCTCGAAATCCAATTCGCTTACTCCAGATATATAGTCATAAGAGTTAAGCCAGATTTTTTCCTCATGGGCTCTTTTGTTTCGCTCTTTCTGTATGAGCTCGCTCTTGTTGGACTCATGAAGTGTTACAACCCCCTCATACTTTTTGGGGACGACCAGGGGTATGCCCGATATTGTGTGACTCGGCTCGTTAGACATTGAGCTGATAGGATCAATCTGGGAAATAAAGTCTTGTCTTGCACCTTGGCTCACAGTAGTCGCAAAGCCATCTCTTTGAAAATTACCCGCAAGAAATGGGCATCCTGACCCTTCCATTACAGTGCGTGGTCTGTTCACAGGAAGTTGTTGGTAATTAACCCCCAAACGGTAACGTTGGGTGTCTGAGTAAGAAAACAAGCGCAGTTGCAAAACAGGATCATTTGATGCCTCGATTCCAGGGACTAAGTGCGCAGGTGAGAAAGCAGCCTGTTCAATTTCAGCAAAGTAGTTTTCTGGATTTTGGTTCAAGACCAACCTGCCGAATTTGCGCAAAGGAAAATCTTTGTGTGGCCATGACTTTGTCATGTCATTGATAGAATACCTAAACTCTTCAGCTTGCTTAGGTGTCATTGTTTGAACATACACTGTCCATGAAGGAAACTTCTTGGCAGCAATACGATCATATAAGTCTTTAATGTACTCATCCTTCGAGGTACCCGCTAGTTTGATGGCTTCTTCGGGGGTGAACCCTTCGTTTCCTTGGTCAGTTATACAGTGATATTGAACATAAGTTAATTCACCTTTATCGTTGTAATTCTTGTAAGTGTGTGCAGAATATCCACTCATGTTGGCCCAAGACTTGGGAACACCTCTTTTAGTCATGATGTAGGCCACCTGATGGATTGACTCAGGATTTTGAGTCCAATAATCCCAAGCACGTGTGGAATCGGTGCTGGGGTCCAAATGAGTACTTGGATCTCTCTTTTGCACACGATTTACATAAATGAACTTTGTAGGATCCCTTATGAAGAAGACTGGACTATTGATAAAAACCCAGTCATAGTTTCCAATATCAGTTTTGAACTTCACTGAAAAACCTCTGACATCTCTAGCGGTGTCAGCAGAACCAGCTTCGCCACCTACTGAAGAAAAGCGCACAGTGATTGGAACTTTGTAGCCTGGCTCTTGGAATGGCCTGGCGAAAGTTATATCCCTTAATGAATCCGTTAATTCGAAATAGCCGTGGGCGCCACCACCTTTGGCATGAACTACTCTCTCAGGTATCCTTTCTCTGGCAAAGTGAGCCAAGGAGTCTATCAAGTTAAAGTCTTGAAGAAGTAGGGGTCCACCAGGGCCTGCAGTTTGAGCTCCATACGGATGTTGAGCGTAAGGCACGCCATTTGACGTTGTGTAAACTGTTGAATCTTTGGACATATTTGGTTTTGAAGTAGATGGTTTGAAGAATTGTATTCTTATGAAACGCCGGTGGTTTTCGAAAGTACCTTAGTGGCTATTTAAATCATTTTGAAAGTTAGAGACTAGTGAGCCCATCATGGCTGCAAAAACACGTTTTTTGAGAATGTTCTGATCATTATTGAGAATAAAGTTATGAATTACGAAGGAGTGCATTTATTTTCGGTAAGGGTAATAAGAGCGACTCTAAGTGGTTGATGAGAATGTCAAGAGCAATCTTCTCAATTGTAGAAAGGGGCGCTTGCGGGATTTTTAAGTTCACGATGACTTTTGTCTCTGCTTTGCTCCGTTTGGTGTCAAACTGTTAGCTACGCAAAGTAGCTATCTGAGGAGCTAGAGCTATTGGGAGAGCTTTTGGAAGAGTTATTGGGGGATATTACTGAGGAGTTCCATAGAATTGAACAAAAAGGACTAATTGGTTTCAAAGAGCTATGCTGAAGTTGTGCCATTATTTAATCATGCACTCAAACTAGGATTATTGTCATCCTATCCTTACCCTTCGAGGCCTGGAATTAAATAAAGATAGCCAACATTTTTGATCAATCGTTGCTGTTTGTTTTAATTTCAAGCAACAAGTCTAACGAACTAGCATTCCATCCCTGAATTCTGACACTGCCCCTTTTGATTAATCTGATTGTCTCCATTCATCATGAAGACTGCTGATTTCCTAACAGAAGTGATGGATCAAGTTGCGATCAAATTCAACGGCCGGTAACAGCTACCCCTTAAAATCTTGATATTCATTTTCATTCAAGGCCGTTGGATTAGTCTGTAAAACGAAGCAAAGAAATCGGTTTTTGATATTCAGGGGTTACATGCATCTTGAGTCCTAGAATTCTCTTATCTGCACTACCAAGTACGACGTATCAATAAAGCAAGCAATGTATAAAGTGAACTTTAATTTAAAGGATAGACTTCCTATCATTTTGCTTGTCACATGTGCGATACAGTTTGAAGTAGCAAACTTGACTTTCTCTTGTGGAAAAAGTTACGAATAGATTTATTAGAAACTGTAAGTGAAACGTCATTTCAGTTTCGCGATATGCAAGAAGTTGCGTTCTGTGAGGATCATTCTACTGGGACACTTACGAAAAACGTGTTTTTATTGTAATTTTTTTGAATTTTAGGGATATAATTGAAAAAACACGTCAAGTTGGCTTCGAAACATGTCAGAAAATATGATGCACTGAAGGTAACTACAATCTTTTAAAGGAAAGATAATCACCAAGTAACCAAGAATCCAAACAAAATAACAAAGCCAGCTTGCATATTACGAGTGTGTGCAACAAAGTTTTTGCAGCCTATTGGGCACCTTGGTAAGGCTACGATGACCTTTCCGAGTATAAGAATGTCATCCGCACCATATGAGATTCGTTTCAAACCTGTTTTTCAAATGACTTCTGCTCGCACGAGTTCTGAGAGTTCACAAGAGGCGCTTGAGTATTAACGCATACTGTCCACATACGCCCTCTACACACATTTTCCACAAACGGAGTATTTCCAGAAACTCCCTACTCTTGTAACCGCAGAATTAACACTAGTAGGGGTACGAATTTTGCTTTTTGTGGTTTTTCCCTTTCCTCCACAAACAATTCTTCCTCTAATGTGCTCTGTATTTGTTGACCGTTACAACCAAAAAAATCGATTAGAGCTCCTGTAAAGTCCCAATCGACCTTGAAATATGTAACAAGGGCCACATAAGTAGCCTTAGGCCCTTAGATTAATTGCAATTGACCCATGCGTATTTTCGTTAGCTTCATCACTACATCGTTGATACTCTTAAATAGGCAGCCAGTCAAGTCTTACACAATTGTGAATTCCCAATTTGGTTAGGTTGCAAAGTCAGTCACGTGAGTAGTTACTGTTGGCGACCTATTATAAATAATAGTCCTGGTTGTATCAACGGTAGTGTAGCAACTCTAAGTTCTTACTTCTGATAGAATAGGAAAGTTCACTTGCTATTAAAGTCTCGGAGCGGCAAACTGAGACTGGTGTTCTCTCTCTTGATTTCTCAAGTATCTCAGATTTCCGCCCCTTTATATATTCTGTATTTACTAACTGGAACAACCCGCCTGAGTATTCTGTAACTCGTACGATAGCTCATACGGTTGCAAATCCTCATCTCCTAACCTACTCTCTCATAGATTGGTATCATCTTGGTTGTTTCATGGATTTTGTACTACTTGGCTAACCTGTAAAATGCCTTTTGTACCTGTTTCGGAGTTAAACATTTTATACACGCCAACAGTTACTAGTTCCACTACTTAATCTCTTACTCTATGATCTTCACATTTACTTCGAATAAATCTACAGTGAATTTAAAGTAATTCTTTATTAATTAACCTATTTCCCATTAAGCAACATTAGTCCACCTCCTCAACTGTGGGTCCTCCAGAAGTAGATTCTGGTCCTGGGGCAGCACCTGGGGCACCGCCTGGAGCAGCTCCACCATATGCACCTCCAATTATTGGATTGGCTATTCCCTCCAACTCCTTCTGTTTGTCAGTGTACTCTTCCGTAGAAGCAGCCATGGAGTTGTCTAACCAAGAAATGGTTTCTGAGATTGCATCATCCAACTTCTTCTTATCGTCAGCAGAGATCTTGTCCTTCAACTCATCGGAGGAGTTCTTGAGTGAATAAGTGTAGGATTCCAACTCATTCTTGGCCTTCACTCTAGCGGCTTCCTTCTCATCCTCTTCTTTGTACTTTTCAGCATCATTGACCATTCTGTCGATTTCCTCTTTGGAGAGTCTACCCTTGTCGTTGGTAATAGTGATCTTCTGGGTCTTACCAGTTCCTTTTTCAAGAGCAGACACATTGAGAATACCATTCGCATCGATATCGAAAGTGACCTCAATTTGTGGGGTACCTCTTGGAGCAGGTGGAATTCCACTCAACTCGAATTTACCCAACAAGTTGTTGTCAGCAGTTTTTGCTCTTTCACCCTCAAAGACTTGTATCAACACGCCCGGTTGGTTATCCTGGTATGTTGAGAAAGTCTCTGACTTCTTCGTAGGAATGGTTGCGTTTCTTGGAATCAATTTGGTCATGATACCACCTGCGGTCTCAATACCCAAAGAGAGAGGAGCGACATCCAACAAAAGCAAGTCTTGGGTTTTGGAGGAGGTGTCACCCGTCAAGATTGCAGCCTGAACAGCAGCACCGTATGCGACTGCCTCGTCTGGGTTGATCGACTTGTTAGGTTCTTTACCGTTAAAGAAGTCAGAAACCAACTTTTGCACCTTTGGGATTCTCGTCGAACCTCCAACCAATACAATCTCGTCGACCTGCGACTTGTCGATCTTGGAGTCCTTCAATACTTTTTCCACAGGGTCCAATGTGGATCTGAAGAGATCGGCACAAAGTTCCTCGAATCTGGCTCTGGTGATGGAGGTATAGAAGTCAATACCTTCAAAGAGAGAGTCGATTTCGATCGAGGTTTGAGCAGAAGAAGACAAAGTTCTCTTTGCTCTCTCGCAAGCAGTTCTCAATCTTCTAAGTGCTCTTTGGTTGGTAGACAAATCCTTCTTGTGCTTTCTCTTGAATTCCTGGACAAAGTGGTTGACCAATCTGTTGTCAAAGTCTTCACCTCCAAGATGAGTGTCACCAGCAGTGGCCTTCACCTCGAAGATTCCATCTTCAATAGACAAGAGGGAAACATCGAAAGTACCACCACCCAAGTCGAAGATCAAGACGTTTTTTTCTTGAGCAGTCAGTCCTCTCTTGTCCAATCCGTAAGCAATGGCAGCGGCAGTTGGCTCGTTGATGATTCTCAAAACATTCAAACCAGCAATCATACCAGCATCCTTAGTGGCTTGTCTTTGGGAGTCGTTGAAGTAAGCAGGAACAGTAACAACTGCGTCCTTGACTGTTCCTCCGAGGTACCCTTCTGCCACCTCTTTCATCTTGGTCAAGACCATCGAAGAGATTTCCTCGGGAGTAAACACCTTCTTTTCGCCCTTAAACTCAACCTCTATGTTGGGCTTACCACCCTTGTCTATTATCTTGTATGGGAAGTGCTTTGCATC